>CM062805.1:1056896535-1057316535 GCA_031772625.1 Pinus tabuliformis
CTGTGTTTTTCAAATGCACGTCAAAGCAAAGAAATGAAGTGCTGAAAGGAAAGACAAATAACAATACAAGGAAAAGGAGTTCTATTTCTCTCAGGTTGGGCCCTAACATGAGAGCTATAGCTCCCTTAAAAACTCAGAATTGAATCCAAAGCTGCCTGCCTTTATTGAATAATCATGAGTCTAACATCATGCCAAAGCTGGCTTACAAAAAGCAAAAACCGAGCTGTAGCTCGTGCTTAGAAATTGCAACAGTAGTTCAAAAGTTCAAAAAGCTCCTATCAAAGGCTACGGCCTTAATATTTATACATGATGAGGATCAAGCTGGCTTCCTCAATAAGTGGATCTTGGCTGTCCAACTGAAAGTTAAACTGCTGTTCCTGTAGAATCCGTTGGTTGCCTTTAATCTCGGTGGGGAGAGATGTTGGAGCTCGGAGTTAGGGTGGAAATCACGAGGAAGGTCATCAAGACTGTGGACAACCTCCCTAAAAACCTGCAATGCCACCTTGGATGTCTCCTTGTCTCCATTTGCGTGGTCTTTTGCTCCCTTTAATGCGAAAAAACCTAAAATCATCATGTATTAGCCACATAGATATAATGCCTGCCCTTCTTCCTACAAATAACACGAATATACCAAGAAATGAATGCATAAGTGATAAAAGATGAAGGGTTGAGCAAGGTAAGTAGGCCAAATGAGCCCAAATTGTTACCAAAAATTGGGGCTCATCATCACCCCCCAGCTAAAATATTTGCTCATCCTTGAGCAACTTAGTCCAACTCTTCATCCTTCATCGCTTTTACTGCTACCCTTACATCCCAAGCCTCTGTAGTAGTGTCCTCCTTGCTAATATGAAACCCAGCTTTCCTGTTCACCTCTTCCCATTGTTCACTGTCATCCTTCTCTGTGCTGCCTTTAGTCAATCCTAGCAGCAGTGGTGGGCTGAGTTGAAGGCCAATCCAGCTGGCCTGGAGGTTTTGCATGGATTTCTTGTAAAGGCCTACCCTTACCAAAGCTTCCCTCATCCGAGTTGGGGTATGGTACTCTCAGATTTTCAAACTGTGTGCCAATGTATTCCACATGCGTGTGCATGCTTGGGCAGCATTTTCTCCTAACAGTCTTTCCATGTCTTAAAAATGAGCTATGGCTTGGGCCTGTTGATCCATATATCTCAAGGAAGCTGTGGGATCAGTAGACAAGTGTTGGTGTGCTGAGATGAGTGCAACTGGATCCTCTGGTTCTGCTCGAATGAACAATGGCTCGTTCAATTCTCGGTTCATGACCGATTTTGCTTCTGCTACTCTTTGATCCTCATGGTTCAACCATGAAGCGAACGCCATCAATTGCATATCACCCAAGGCAGTATTGGGATCCCAAGAAACTACATTAGGTAAGGCCAAATTGTGGAGGTAGAACTCCGCTAATTTAGCCTTATCCTCGGACGAACTAGTACTGCACAATTCAGAAAATTGCTGTGGGTCTTGGATCTGAGAAATACCTCTTTGTGCCAAGGTATTTATTTGGAACTGCAGCCATTGTTCTTTCAAGTACAAACCATAGGATTTTGCATGTTGTCTGCACTGTATTGCCTCCATGGCCCAACTGGCCATGCAGGCCAATTGTGCCTCTTTTTGCTGCAGCTGTTCTTTTAGAGCTTGCACTTCAATTTGTGCTTGCTGTTCTGCTTCCTGTAGAAGTGTCATTGGCTCCTCAAGACCTGTGGTCAGTTCCTTTTTGCCTTGCTGCTCTTCTGTGGTGTCTTTGGAGGATGTACCTGTCCCTGCCTTCAGCTCCTGTAGCTGCAATCTTAGCTTCTGGTTTTCTTCCTGTAGGTACACTTTTTGGCAATTGGCCACATGTTTTGCCATGGCTAATTCACTCCTGGCCTCCTTGAGTTGCTCTTGTAAAGGACCTATGTTCGCCACACCCTTTGACTTGGCGATCTTCATCCACGTGTGTGTACGGACTCTTTCTTCCTCTAATGCAAAAAACAGGGGCACAGTAAATTTCTGCGGTATGATTTTGCCCGCCTCTAAAAAGGTGTAGTATGAACTCAGACTAGGCTAAGGGCTGGGCTCTGGTATATGTTCTTTTTCTACCTCTTTAGGTGGCTCTACCTCACCCTCCCTTGGTGGTGATGAGGGTCCTTCTCCTTCCCTCTTCTCTGTTTCCTATAGCCGGGCCAGAGTTTCCTGTAGAACATTTTCAGCCTCCTGTAGCCGAGCTTTTTCAGTCAACAGGTCTAATCTTTCTTGCCACTTAGTTTTCTTTGGGCTCCCTTTCTCATAGGTGACTGTTATCCTTGAGGGGGACTTTTCCTTGGGAGAAGTAGGGGTATCTTCAATGACAATCGGGCTGCTGGACGAAGGCTGTGGTTTTCCCGTCTTTATTCGGACACTTCTTCGAGCTTTAAAGTATAGAGGGGTCTCCCTCTTTATCTTCTCTTTTGGCTTAGGTGGCGTGCTGAGGGCGGCCAGCACAGCTGCTGCCTCCCTTGCTAGAATTTCTGCCTTCTTCTCCTTGGGTTTCACTTTTTCGGGGCTTCCTGTAGAAGACCCTGTTTTGGTCAATTTCGGGCTTCCTGTAGAAGACCCTTTTTCTGTTTTCGGGCTTCCTGTAGAAGCCTGTTTCTGCTTTCTTGTAGACACAGGTGTCACCACCTTGGCTTGCTTTGCTGCATGGGTTTTGCTTTTTGGTTTGGTTGCGGGTGCTGATGAGGTACTTGTGTTGATGTGGACCTTCTCAGCTTTGTCCGTTCTGCTCTGCAACCTTTTCTCTCTTGCTGACAAGATGGGTGTGTCACCTTTTTCCTCAACATCCTTTTTCTTTTGTTTCTTCTCTTGCTTTTTCTTCTGCACTGTGGTCGGGGTCTTCTGGCCTGTTTCTTTCTTTCCCGCGGCCACTGATTCTTTTTCCTCACTGCTGGCGGAACCACTTTCTTCGGTCAACATCCTTACGTCTCCATCTCTTGTCAAATTTCTGAATGCTTCCCATGAGAGGGGAACCTTATATGAATGAAGCGCATCCTCCACAAGAAGTTTGATCAATCCATGGTGGGCTACCTGATCTGGTATGCCTTCTTTTAACTTTGTGGCACACTCGATTAGAGACTATAGCAGGAAATAAGGGATGCTCAGTTTATTTTCTACAGGAAGATCAATCTGGTGTCTCAATTCAGTGAGCAAATTGAAGTGATACCCGTACACAATGCTAAAACGGCCTTCACAGGTTATATACTTCATGATCTGTAGGCTAACTTCATTCCATGGTGGCAGCAAACTGGTTCTACGCACCCCATTTTTGTCCTGCGAGAATTCCTCCTCAGGTGGGAAGAATTCTTTCTTTGCCTGCTGGCTCAACTTCCTTTCTTCCTTATCCCATGGCAAACCCATTGGAAGTTCAGTAATTCGACTGATATATTGCGCGGTGAGCTTGAGGCTTAGGCCCCTGAAGTTCATGGTGGCCAATGTTTTGGATTTCGGCCTCAAAGCTTGTAAAAATTCTTCTGCCACTTCGTCGTCATAACCATGCAACTTGTCACAAAAGGATATCCATTTCACCCATGTGAAGAGCTCCACCACCTCCTAGTTTTCTCTTAACTTTGATGAATCAGTGGGTTCCCGTCTAATAAACCCACCCGACATGATAAAAACTGTTGCTAGAGGTGGCGAATGCGGAAGAAATTTGGCCTACTGAGACAGAGCGTAGAATTACGCTTCTGTCATGCACATAATCCACAAAACTTATCCCTGAGGATCTTAACACAGTTTAATTACACTGACATCCTGTAGAACGAAAGTTTATGCATGGAAGACAACAATTGCAACCATTTCCTATGACCAGACTGTAGACGACGATTCTGCCACCTTTAAAAACCAATTGCATGGAGAGTTCAGGGTTACCTTTTTATCTGCCACCTTTTTACGTGAGGAACCCGCCTTCCTGTAGAAACAGCTTTCCTGTAGGAGCAGCACGTGATTCCTGGGGAAGACTACAGTTGGTCTGCGCTCTCGGTGTTGCTTCACAGCCGTTTTGATAGCCAAAGGCTCGGAGTTTCGAACTGCAGAGGGATCCGAATGTTCACTCGAGTTTCAAACGGTGAATGATAAATGCATGCGGGCAATCTAGCCGATTAGATTTGAATTGGTGGAATCCGTGGCGCGGGGGTGAGCTGTCCCCGGCAGACCGTTGGATGACGTCATTCCATCATTTGTCTGTGAGTTCACTTACTACCGCATCATCTCTCCAGTAGATCCGCCGCCGTTTCTTCTGCTAAATCCATTTTTCCCGATGGGGATTGCTCTCACGTGTCTGCTGCCCATTCCTTTTGTCACGGCCGCCACCCAAACATCCGAATGGACCATTAACCGGTCGACGTGGCAAGTCAACTGGCCATACAGCTGCTCAACCCATTCAATTCACACTTTGCAAACAATTCAAAGTAAAATTCATGCAATCTGACGGAAGAAAGGGTCGAGACACTTACCTGCGCGGCTGCAACACGATTTTTCGGGTTTTGGACGATGATGAATGGATCTATCTGCTGCTGGTGAATTTGCATAGGCACGGAGGTTCATGTTTACAGGCTGCCGACGATGGATTTGATGCTTGGCTGCATGCGTCCGTGTTTTCATTGCATATGGCCAGCGCTGTGAATAATATACACTCCAGCGGGCTTAACTGTTACAGGACTCCCGCGGGATGTCTTGTAACAGTTCTTCCTCCTCGGGTGCATGCTGCAGGACGAAGGATCTGGCTTCCCGATCATGCTCCCAGGGCTTCTGGATGACTGGGATGGATATGGTATGAGATCTCAGCGTTTTTTTATTTAAAAATTGTTTTTTCTTGATAACTCATCGATCAGCTTTGCTGGTGCAGGTAACTTCGTTGCATGTCGACAAGGATGGCAGGACGAGGTGACAACAATGTGCAAGGGAGATAACAATAGCTTGCATGCGTCCAAACCGATCCTTAATCGTTATATCTCCTCATAAAATGGATACTGGGCCGTCCTGAACTTCTACAGGAAGTTTCCTGTAGAAATACAGAGCTTCCTGTAGAAAGTTTGCGTTTCCTGTAGAGAGTCTGCACCTTCCTGTAGAAAATCTGCATCTTCCTGTAGAAAATCTGCGTCTTCCTGTAGAAGACTCAAGCCGTGATAAAATTGCACATACCTTGGAGAAAATGAGTATTCTTGGAGGAGGTGCTGGTGAGGTCTCCTGACAGCATGATAAGGATCCTTAGCTTTGAGTTGAGAGGCTTCCTCTCCTCCATAGTACACCTGCAACCTGCATGCAACTTTACATTATGAATTTGCTGACCTTTTTTTTTCTTATTGTTTTTTTCTTTTTTCTCTTTTTTTCTTTTTTTTTTGAAAGATAACAGGGGCGCCTCAATGAGGTTTTCACCCTTGCCATCTGCCTTAAGCGCCTCAGAGAGGTTTTCACTCAAGGATCTTTTTTCAAATCTCTTTTTTTTTTTTTTTTTTGAAAGACAATAGGGGCGCCTCAATGAGGTTTTCACCCCTACCACCTGCCTTGGGTGCCTCAGAAAGGTTTTCACCCAAGGATCTTTATTATTATTATTATTATTTTTTATTTTTTTTAGATCTTTCAGGGTATGTCCAAAGGAGAGGCAGAACCCTTCTCTATGACCAACACTGGTTTCTCCATAGTTTTGATGAACTCTTGTCTTGAGAGAGGCTTCCTGTATATCTTCAATCGATGCCCATTGACAAGCATGGGGATGGCTTCCTCATCAATGGTCCGAATAAGAACAGATCCATTGTCATGACATTTTTCCACTGCATATGGTCCTAGCCATCTGGTTCTCAGCTTCCCCTTGAAATCTTTGTATCTGGAGTCATACAACAAGGCCCAATCTCCCGGCTGAAATTGCTTGTCATGGAGATGTTGGTCATGCCACACCTTTCTCTGAAGTTGAACCACTTCTGAGTGAAGGAGGGCCTGCATCCGGTGCTCGTCCAGTCCATTCAGCTGCAATAACCTTTCTTGTTGTGGATGGCTGAGATCTAGATCTAGTTGAGCTGCCATCCTCAAAGTGTTGTACTCGAACTCAATGGACAACAAAGCTTTCTTCCCATAGACCAGCTCATAAGGTGTGAAGCCGGTGGTGGTCTTCCAGGTTGTGTTGTAAGCCCATGTGGCCTCAACCAGGCGATCTGCCCAATCCTTTCTGCTGCTGCTCACCACCTTAGTCAAGATCCCTTCTAATGCTCTATTGGTGACTTCCACCTGCCCATTTTCTTGAGGGTGATAGGGGGTGGAAGTCCTATGCTTGATCTTGTGATGAGCTAGTAGGTCTTCAACTAGGTTGGATGTGAACTGGCTCCCTTGATCGGTGACTAGCTCTCTTGGGTAGCCAAACTTGTAGAAGATGTTTTCTCTTAAGAACTCGGCCACCTTTTCTTCTGTTGCTGCTTTGATTGCTTTGGTCTCTGCCCACTTTGTCAGGTAGTCAGTACACACAATGATGTAAGACCTTTGCCTCGAAGGAGGGTTGATTGGACCCGCAAAGTCCATACCCCACTTCTCAAATGGCTCAAGAGTCACTTGAGGTTAGAGAGGCATCTCATCCCTTTGAGTCGGTTTCCCCATTCTTTGGCATTGGTCACATTGGCTGATATATCTTCTGACATCTTGATGAAGTGTGGGACAATAGTAGCCTGCCTGCAGGATCTTGAAGGCAGTTCTCTTTGCTGCAAAATGTCCTCCACAAGGCCCATCATGACAGGTGAGGAGGATATCAAAGACTTCCTCCTCCCTTACACAACGCCTTAAGATCTGATCAGGGCCAAGCTTGAACAGATTGCCCCCGATCCAAGTAAATGAGGCACTTTTTCTGATGATTCTTCTCTTCTCTCTTGAAGATAAGTGCGGAGGGAACTGTGTTGAAACAAGGTAGTTTGCTATATCAGCAAACCATGGAGAGAGTGCTGAGATAGCCAACAGATCTTCATCGGGCATCTGGTCATCCACTGTTCCATCCTCATCTGCAGACAAATCCAATCTAGATAAAAAATCAGCAATAACATTTTCTTTACCTGGTTTGTCAACAATGGTCAAATCAAACTGCTGCAACAAAAGTAACCATCTAATAATACGAGCATTCACATCTGGTTTATTCATTAAATATCTAATTGCAGCATGGTCAGTATGTACAAATGTTTGATAGCCAGTGATATAATGTCAGAACTTGTTCAGTGCATGGACCACAGCCAAAAACTCTTTCTCAGTTACAGTGTAATTCAGCTCAACTTTGGACAAGTTTTTGCTAACAAAGTAAATGGCATATGGAAGTTTTTGTTCGACTTGTCCTAAAGCTGCACCTATGGCTTTGTTCGAGGCATCAGTGTGGATGTGGAAAGGTAGGGCCCAGTTTGGACCTCTCAAGATTGGGGCTGATACCAACTTGTCCTTTAATTCATTCAAAGCCCTCTGACAATCGTCAGTCCACTTAAACTCCACATCTTTTGCCAACAGGCCAAACAATGGCGAGGCTAGCTTGCTGAAGTCTTTAATGAATCTCCTGTAATACCTTGCTAATCCTAAGAAACTCCGAACATCCCTTACCTTTTGAGGAGGTGGAACCTTCTTGATGAGAGCAATTTTGTTAGGATCCACCTGTAACCCTTGGCAAGAAATGGTATGGCCTAGCACGGTCCCTTCAGTCATCAGGAATTCACATTTTTCAGGACTAAGGGACTGGTTCATCTCAATGCATTTGGTTAGGACTTTTCCCAAATTGGACAATGCTTCCTGGAAGTTGGCCCCATAAGGAGTGAATTCATCCATATAGATTCCCACTGCATCATGGACCAGCTCCGAGAATATGCTCAAGACAACTCTCTGGAAGGTAGCAGGAGCATTGCATAGCCCAAAGGGAAGAACTCGGTAGGCAAAGGTACCCCAAGGACAAGTGAAGGTGGTCTTATCTTGGTCTTCCGGGCTGATTTGAATCTGGTTGTACCCGCTAAACCCATCCAGGAAAGAGAAGAACTTCTTTCCTGCCAGTCCATCCAACACTTGATCTATGAAAGGTAGAGGGAAATGGTCTTTCTTGGTAGCTTTGTTCAGTTCTCAATAGTCCACACAGATTCTCCACTTCCCATTCTTCTTGGGAACCAACACCAGAGGGGACACCCATTCACTATCTGAGATGGGGTAAATGAATCCGGCATCCAACAGTTTTTGCAATTCTTCCTTGACAATGTCCTTAAGGGCTGGATTCATTCTCCTTTGAGGTTGTCTAACCGGTTTAAAATCCTCTTTGATGTATATGTGATGGGTACATACCGAGGGATGGACTCCTTTCATCTCCTTATATCTCCAAGAAAAAGCATCTAGGTGACTGCCCAACAGGCTACACAGCTCCATTTCCTGGGAAGGAGATAGGGAGGAGCTGATATTTAACGTTCTCTCAGGGCCAAACTCCACATTTTTGACTCTGGGAGTGACAGGGTTGGTCATACAAAGATCCACTAAGGTGCTGGCTTGGGCATCCTCCACCAATTTTTCTAAGGATAGTGCACTGGAGGGTGGATTCTGGATCAAGGTCTCAATCAAGTCATCCTTGGTTGGGGGGTCTCTTCTAGTAGTATCTAGGGTGCACAAAGGTGTTGAGTACACTTCATCCTCTTCTCCTTCCTCCAACCAAAGTGGTAAGTCATGCTCTAAGGAAGGTTGGGCAAGAGGGTATCAGACTAGCTGCTTGGACATAGGACCATTTTTGATGGTCATATTTCCTACACGACAACTTATGTAAGCATCTGCAGTGGCTAACCAAGGCCTTCCCAAAATAAGAGGATATCCAGTAAGCTTTGCCTTGGGTTGCAGAACCAAGAAATCTATAGGGTATTCCCAAGAGTCGACAGAGACCAAGACATCCTCCACAATCCCTTCGGGAGTCACAGTGGAGCAATCTGCAAGTTGCAGAACTATCGAGGTCTTCCTCAAGGAACCTTGAAGATTGAGTTTGAGCATGGTATCCCTGGTCATCACATTAATGGCAGCCCCCAAATCAATCAAAGTGTGAGGTATGATGATGCCATTGATGTCGACATCTACTACAGGACTCCCAAAATCTAGATACTTTGGGCAGATGACTTGTCCTAACATAAGGTCAGATAGTTGTCCTAAGACATTGATGGTTGAAGCATCTCTCTTTCGCCTGCCTGGGTGTTTAAAACACTTTTCCTTAACCAGTTTGTTGTATATTGGCACATCCTTGATGGCTTGGAGAAGTGGTATTTTCACACACAACTGCTTGAGCTCACCCAGAAGCTCATCCTCCTCTGGGTTGGGTTGTGTGGTGGCTGTTAGTCTCTCAGGAAAGGGTGGAATAGCCTTTGGTTCACTTTCCTGTTTATCCTCCTCGTCCTCTGGGGGAGCATGTTGGCGATCCGGAAGAGTCTTTCCAGATCGAAGATTGATCTCCTGGATCTCCACAGCATAAGTAGGGCATGATGTTTCCCCAGTGTATACCTGCTGGGCCTGTCTATTGTTGGGGTTCGGGTTCAGTTGAGCAGGCATCTGAGGTTGCCTTGGAGGAGCAGGAGGTAAGGGTTGAGGTTGAACTGGTGGTGGAGGCAAAATGGCAGGAGGAGTGTTGTACTGGGCCTCCACCCCGACTGAGGTGCATTCCACTGAGGCTGTGGCTGGGCATGTGAGTGATAGGAATGAGTAGTGGGTTGAGTAGGGTACTGAGGTGGGTAAGACCATGGAGGAGGCATAGACCAGGAAGGATGAGCAGGGGAACCCCAGGAAGGCATATGAGTCGATTGGTTGGGGCTGTAATAAGCTTGGGGTGCCCCTTGCATCTCCTGCTGGTAAGGTCTAGGTCCTTGTGGCCTTCTTTGGTTGAGGAAATAGAGAGGTTCAGTGGGAGCTTCTGTCCCTTGGTACATGGCTTTAAATCCAGGTAAGGTTGGACATTGGTTTGTGGGATGGTCCTCCTCACAGACGAAACACACTTCAACCGAATATGCAATGGGCATTCGTTCTTAGGGTGTCTCCTTGTACATCTAGGGCAGAAGATAGCCAAGGCTCTCTCAACTTCTTCCTTCTTCTGCTGGATCCTGAATGTGTCCAGTTGCATGGCAATGGTCTGTCTCACCTCACTCTTAAGATCTTCTAATTGATTTGCAAACTCATGCTTGGAGAAAGGGACACCAGCTGAGAGGAGGTTTCCTCTACCTCATTTCCGAGCTGCCCTGGAGTGGTTTCTAAACACAGTCTTGATGTCCTCATAAGGCAGTTGGTAAATATCCCCCCCAGCTAACATGTGAAGGGTGTCTAAGAGGTCTTCAGGGACTCCTCGGAGCAGGACCAACTTGAGGGATTCAGGGTCAAGTGTGCACCTGGCTCGCTTATAGCTAAGTTGGAACCTCTCCTCATAATCCTTTAAGGACTCATAACTTCCCATGGTCATCCGAAAGATTTCTCCCTTGGTTTCCTTGGACCTACAGTAATCTCGGTACTTGGTATTGAAAGCTTGCTGCATCTGAGCCCAAGTGGTGATACTATTCCCAGGTAAGCCCATGAACCAGCGTAATGTTGCACCCTTAAGAGTTGAAGGGAAGAGTTTCAGCTTCTGCTCATCTTCAGTATAATCATAGGTTCTACAAAGGACAACAAACTCAAACAGGAAGGTATCAGGATCTTCAGTAGTCAGTCCATGGAAGTGAGGTAGGGCGGAGGGACTAATGTTTTTCATTTTCATGTCTCCATTGGTCTCTCGGATGGGGAAGGCACCTTCTATTCTCTCATCTTCTCCTCTATTGTCAGCCATAGCTTCAGATGGGATGGTCTCTAATTCTTCTTCTGCTATAGGATCTTCGTATATCTCAGGAGGTTCACCTATAGGTTCTTCTGGATCACTGTCACCGAAGAAGAGAGAAGGGTGACTCAGTGATGTGGTGGGGGTCTTGGGTAAGAATTTGCTTGTTTTATCTCGATTCCTACGAGGCATGAAATGGAAAGACTTTTTTGATTGCTTTTGCTTTTCTTTGGTACCTGCAAAACTGAAACAGATTGATCTACAACTAACTATCTTGCTGAAATAAAAATGCCGAATTGAAATGAAAGCAGGAAAGGACTAATCTACTTTGCTCAAATGAAATTGCAGGAATGGAAATGCTAGTCTACGCTTGCAGAATGGAAATGCTAATCTACGCTTGCAGAAATGAAATTGCAGAATTGAAATGCTATTCTATGAAAGCAGGAAATGCTAATCTATGAAAGCAGGAAATGTCTATGCTACTTTTGCAGAATGGAAATGAAATAAACTACTTGGCAGAAAGCAAGAGTAGGAAAGTAGAAGAAAAGCAACAATTACTAATACTCTGACGCTTCCCCGTCAACGGCGCCAAAAAGATGGTGGGCTCCAGTATTGTAGCAATAATGATACAACTCCTGGAGCTTCCTATCTCTAATTTTATCAACTCGGTAGTTCGTAACAAACTTGGAAGCAACGGTGCTGTATGCACAAGTACTAGCTCTTGTCGCAGCTGTCACTTGGTCAGCTGGCACAAGTCCGTTAGGGCTCAAGCCAACTTCTATATGTTCTCAGAAGAAGCTTTCTAAATGATGGACGAAGGCTATCTCAAAGGAAATTAACCTACTTTGCAATAATGAACTGAAAGCCAACAAGACATGGAAACCCTAGTAAACCCTAATCTGACTAGTTTAGTTTCTATGATGCAATGGTGGGAGTGAAAACTTCTAGAAATGATGCCATTGCTTCTAGTGATATGAGATGCATGAATTTAAACTACTTCTATTGAAAAGAACATTGTTTTTGTATTTTTGCTTAAGTGGTTGGAGTTATTATGATTTTGTTTCTTATTAGGGTTTGACTGTGCAGGGGTAGTTCGAAGGGAAAGAAAGCTTGGGAAAGGTTAGGAGGGCTAAGAAAGGTCCCAGGGGATCCAAAACATCATTCCACAGAAGTCCACAACGTTCAGGTGCTCGACAACCGAGGTTGCAGGCTTCTACAGGATGTCTGCAGGGGATCCTACAGGAAGCTCGGGATTTCTACAGGAAGTCTGCTAACTTCTACAGGATGTTCTGTGGTTGGTGGTTTGGGTGATGGAGGAGTGGAGGAGTTGTATGGGTAGGTAGGTAGGATGGAAAGGGAGCTTATGATGGCTCAGGGACAGAGATATGAGATGAGGAAAGAGTGGGTACAGTTGGTTGGTGGATGGAAAGGTGGAAGCGATGAAAAGCCAAAGAGATGGAGCTACGTGAACAATAGAGGTGTTGGAAGGAAAACGAGCTGAACAGAGGTTGGGTAGGTGACTTGGGTGCGGTTGAGAAGAAGAAGAAGATAACAGAGTGATACTACGCAGTGTAAAGGAAACGAATCTGCACAAAACCGAGAATTCATCAACCTATCCTAACTGTGTTATTAAATCAATGAACAACACTGTAAACTTCAGAGAAAAATCGTGCATGGAGTTGGAATGAAGAAGTACTGCTCAAGATCAGAATGCATGGATGGATCTACAATTGAAATGACTGTGTTGCAGCTTGAATGAAAGTGTAAGACTGTGTTTTTTTGGTGGTTGGTACGGTCTACACCCCGAATCTCTAAACAGAGATGGCAGTGAGTGCACTGTCAACCTTTTCTTGGAGCTCTAAATGAATGCTAATCCTCCTAATCTAATCTAAGTTATTGAAAGCACCTTAACCATAAACTAACCCTACTCAATCACATTAAAGAAATTAAATCAGCAGACTGTGTTTTTCAAATGCACGTCAAAGCAAAGAAATGAAGTGCTGAAAGGAAAGACAAATAACAATACAGGAAAATGAGGTCTATTGCTCTCAGGTTGGGCCCTAACCTAAGAGCTATAGCTCCCTTGAAAACTCAGAATTGAATCCAAAGCTGCCTGCCTTTATTGAATAATCATGAGTCTAACATCATGCCAAAACTGGCTTACAAAAAGCAAAAACCGAGCTGTAGCTCGTGCTTAGAAATTGCAACAGTAGTTCAAAAGTTCAAAAAGCTCCTACCAAAGGCTACGACCTTAATATTTATACATGATGAGGATCAAGCTGGCTTCCTCAAAAAGTGGAGCTTGGCTGTCCAACTGAAAGTTAAATTGCTGTTCCTATAGAATCTGTTGGCTGCCTTTAAGCTCGGTGGGGAGAGCTGTTGGAGCTCGGAGTTAGGGTGGAAATCACGAGGAAGGTCATCAAGACTGTGGAAAACCTCCCTAAAAACCCGCAATGCCACCTTGGCTGTCTCCTTGTCTCCATTTGCGTGGTCTTTTGCTCCCTTTAATGCCAAAAAACCTGAAATCATCATGTATTAGCCACATAGATATAATGCCTGCCCTTCTTCCTACAAATAACACGAATATACCAAGAAATGAATGCATAAGTGATAAAAGATGAAGGGTTCAGCAAGGTAAGTAGGCCAAATGAGCCCAAATTGTTACCAAAAATTGGGGCTCATCAAGTAGTCACCATTGTGAGCATTGAGTTTCATCCCCCAAAAAAAGTGTACACTAGTAGTAACCAGTACATGTAATCAATCACAAAAAAATTGGAAATGTAACATGGATCACTCATTTCAGTCAGTCCAAACAAAGTTGGGAAAATATCAATATCAGTACTTTTGCAAAATCTCGGTGTTCCCTGATATTTGTGGCTATTTCTCAATGATTCCTTGCTTTATAACATAAATATCAACAAGGATAAACGTAAACATTGGCTTCTTCTAGCCTCATTTACTTAGGTGAAAAGAAAACTACCATGATGTTGTCACCTACCGACCCTACCTTATTTTTATTTCTAGAAAACAATTGTAGACTTAATTGGCACATTTTCCACTCTTGAACAGAGAAAAAATTGCAAATTTTAGCTAAAGGATCCTTCTATTAGTATGGTTGTGTGCAAGCTAAAGTATACATTGGTAATCTTTATTATATTTTCAGTAATGTTGGTTTGTGGGCTTCCTACTGAAATGATATTATGCAATCATAAAATGAGTAAATTTGTTGATTATTGAGGTAGAAGAATTGTTGGTTATGCGTTTATTGTAATGGATACTTTATATTAATATGGTATCTTTTGATGAAATGAAACCAAATACTTTGACAATTGTTCTTGAAAGCAAAGGTAGCATTGGGTTTGTTCAAGTCAACGGAAAGAATTTTAGAGTTTCAATTACCAAGAAGGGAGGTTATCTAATTGATTGAAATGGCTTGGCATGTTCCCACTTTCATATCCTCGATTGGAGTCAGGTACCTACATATTTTTAACAGGCACTCGAAGAGTAACCATGATGGAATCAACCCCACATGATGAGCACTAATCTGGTGATTGGATTTCTACACAGTCCTTATTAGCCTACAAGGATATCTACTACAAACAAAAATAAATTGGCTTCTAATCATATGAATAATTCCACTCCCTATGACCTGCCATGACGTACCATGGTAGAAATGTTTCATTTGGCTATTATAAATATCATGAAATGGGTTGAAGTTCCACATGCTCCTTCCTACCTAGAATTTCTTTCAGGCATGGTTTTGGTTGATGTTATAGCTGGTATGATATTGTACTGACATAATAGTAATGCATTTTACGAATCTCTTTTCCAAGAAAGGATAAGACATGTTACTTTTTTATACATATTAACTCACTATAGAAGGAGATCTTATTAGAAAAGTAATATGGATACTAAGTTCAAAATATTTCAGTGAAGCTTCCTTTTGTAACAAAAGGAACCAATATAATAAGGAAAAATGTGACGAGATCCAATTATGCATCTGCAACATTTCTCAATTCATATGTAAAAGGTATCCTCCTTATGCATAGGGTTTTAGGTGCACTCCAGCTTTGGATAAGGAATCTACGTGGGAGTTGGGCTCATGGAAAATATGAGTAAAGGAGATGGAATGTAATCTGGTCTTCATTTCTAGAATGTGATGCATAACAGATTTAATTCTTCGCAAAGTAGATTTTCCATTAAGCATGTTCAGAGTAATATTTGAGTTTTCGTAAACGTGGAGTCTTCCAACTTTGTTTTCAATTGCTATGCAAAGGAGGTTGATAGTTCTTCCTAAAAAGTCAGGACTCGACAAGGGTAATATAATGCAATGATTTTAAGAAGATGCATTCCCCTATGCCGCATCATCCAGAGTTACCTTCAAAGGTGCCCATACCTCTTTTGTGTACACATGTTCTTGACACAATTGCTTTGTTCTAGGTCTTCTAGGCAGTCATGAACAAGCTTACTAGATGAGCTCAATCGTATATTATATGGAACCAAAACATTTCTTGCTGCAGCATACATGGAAATACATTTCACCAAACAGAAATGTATTTTATCCTGTGTGAGTGCCTTCTGATATTGCATTGGTTGATTGTACCTAATTATTTTCCCCATCTTTTCCCAACCACATACAAGTCAAGACAATCTTCAAGGTAATTAGCCATACGAAAAGACTACAAAATCCTCACTTTCATTAACATGGACTATTCCATGGAGTGACTTTATGATCGTGACCTTCTCATTTGCTTTAAACTAAGTAGCACGGTGGGTGAGTACACTTTACTTTTGACCTTGTTTGGAAAAATCATGTCACGGCTCAAAGTTAACATTTATCCAAGAATATGTGTGCAATTAGGAGAGAGATCTAGATAATTGTGTTCAATAGTCTCCAAACCAAACTTTTAGAAAATTTAATCCTTATGTGATATCATATGAATATTTGAGTATAAAGATTTATTTCAAGTGGAAAAGATTTAATTTTACATTAATTTTTTAAATTATTAACAAATATATTTTTTATTATTTTTATGGAATATTAAAAAAACATATTATATTCTATAAACATTAAATTTATTAATGTATTTTTAAAAATATAATTTTTATTATTTTCATGGAATATAAAAAAACATATTATATTATATAAACATTAAATTTATTAGTGTATTTTATGTTAATATCACATCTAAAAATATACAATATCACATTTAAAAATATATAAATCAAAATTAGTATTATTAAAATCACATCATATTCAACAAAAACTACCATTAAACTTTTACATATATCTATTACTAAGGAACCATCATTAAAACACAAATTAGAATGACATCATATTCAACAAAAACTACCATTAAACTTTTACATATATCTATTACTAAGGAACCATCATTAAAACACAAATTAGAATGACACCTAAATAAAGCCATAATTTTCTTACAAATAGTTATAAGAAAAGTCATCAAGATGTCTATGTATCTACATCAAATGAATAACTTGATGCACTTGTCTATCAAGTATCTCTTAACTAATGGAAAATATTTCATGAGGTCTTGGAAATTTTGTGATGGTGCACGGTTGACCACACAACCTTTCATGAACTAGTTGAGTACTTATAATAGAAAGAAAAGTGTACAAGTTACTCAGAGCCATATTGACATGAACAAGAGCTAACTGCATTCATCTAGACTCTAGAGGGATTACAAACTAGCAAGACATACCATATAGGAAACCCTGGAGTGTGATCAGACTCAGACTAATATTCAAAAGCAATTGCAGATGTTCTTCTAGCAAGCAATAGTCAGGGATTACAAACTAGCAAGACATACCATATAGGAAACCCTGGAGTGTGATTAGACTCAGACTAATATTCAAAAGCAATTGCAGATGTTCTTCTAGCAAGCAATAGTCAATGGAATCAGTCATTGTCTCTACAAGGAATAAATTTGCAATGATGTGAGATAATGCTTTCTTCTAGCAAGCAATAGTCAATGGAATCAATCATTGTCTCTACAAGGAATACATTTGCAATGATGTGAGATAATGCTTATATGAGAGGATAAATTTGCAATGATGTGAGATAATGCTTATATGAGAGGTGTGTCTGGGAGTACAGTGAGGAGATAATGGAATTAGTCATTGTCTCTACAAGGAATAAATTTGCAATGATGTGAGATAGTGCTTCTATGAGAGGTGTGTCTGGAGTACAGTGAGGAGATCAAATTTGGAATGACTCAACTTAGCTAAATTGCATTGAAGGTTGCATGGGATTAATCTACAAAACCACAATTGCATGGACGTAAATGGCATGAAAAAATGGGATAGTCTACGACGTTAAAAATTTGGAAGTGAGTGGTGTCGACCTCCCAAGCTAACGTGGAAATGAGATACAATTGGACCTCAAAGCTTTGCCAACACAAAATAAAAATCATAATAAGATCTACAAACGAACATTCTCATTCATGAAAAAAGAATAGAACCACCCAACTGTAATAAGGTTATGCAGGATCTTCAAGCCGCCAAGATGCCATCTTTAGGATCACAATGATCTCTAGCTACTAGCACAAACCCATCTCACTCAAGGTGTGATATGCACCTCGAGCTTGACAAGTTCCATGTTGCCTAATTTGAGATCCAATATTTGATATACTGACCATTTGTAGTCACCAGCATCAGATATAGATTTATATAGATTTGTGTTGCAACAAATGCACCCTCTATATTCAATTTACCTTTACACATATGCACAATAAGTGTTTTGATACATCATGCCCACGCCCATACCCACCCTAAATGGATGGTGTGCTAGCTTATCTTAATGCAATAAGGAGGCCACTCCTTAAATTGGTAGGAATTTCCACAAAAAATGTGTATGAATATTTGAAGAAGAAGGATTAAACATTCAAACAATACACAAAACCCCAAATCCAGTGTCATCTCAATTGCCCACCATCATCACACAAGAAAACATGAGCATCTAACTTCAAGCATCAACCCAACACATAAATATCTACCCTTAGTCCCTCCAACAACAAAATTAATCAATAAAGCTTGTGTGTAACTGAAATTTGAAAATGTAAGAAATAAAACTTGTGTACTACTCAAATTTGCAAATTTAACAAATCTAGGGAACACGATACCCAATAGTTGCAATAAATGAGTCCCAAGAAATGTAGAGTAGTCATCATTGTGAGCATTGAGTTTCATCCCCCAAAAAAAGTGTACACTAGTAGTAACCAGTACAAGCAATCAATCACAAAAAAATAGGAAATGTAACATGGATCACTCATTTCAGTTAGTCCAAACAAAGCTGGGAAAATATCAATATCAATACTTTTGCAAAAGCTCGGTGTTCCCTGATATTTGTGGCTATTTCTCAATGATTCCTTGCTTTATAACATAAATATCAACAAGGATAAATGTAAACATTGGCTTCTTCTAGCCTCATTCACTTAGGTGAAAAGGAAACTACCATGATGTTGTCACCTACCGACCCTACCTTATTTTTATTTCTAGAATCCAATTGTAGACTTAATTGGCACATTTTCCACTCTTGAATAGAGAAAAACTTGCAAATTTTTCCTGAAGGATCCTTCTATTAGTATATTTTTGTGCAAGCTAAAGTATACATCAGTAATCTTTATTGTATTTTCAGTAATGTTGGTTTGTGGGCTTCCTACTGAAATGATATTATGCAATCATAAAATGAGTAAACTTGCTGATGATTGATGTAGAAAAATTGTTGGTTATGCGCTTATTGTAATGGATACTTTAAATTAATATGGTATCTTTTGATGAAATGAAACCAAATACTGTGACAATTGTTCTTGAAAGCAAAGGTAGCATTGGGTTTGTTCAAGTCAACGAAAAGAATTTTAGAGTTTCAGTTACCACGAAGGGAGGTTATCGAATTGATTGAAACGGCTTGGCATGTTCCCACTTTCATATCCTCGATTGGAGTCAAGTACCTACATATTTTTAAGAGGCACTTGAAGAGTAACCATGATGGAATCAACCCCACATGATGAGCAATAATCTGGTGATTGGCTTTCTACACAGTCCTTATTAGCCTACAAGGATATCTACTACAAACAAAAATAAATTGGCTTCTAATCATGTGAATAATCCCACTCCCTATGACCTACCATGACCTACCATGGTAGAAATGTTTCATTTGGCTATTAGAAATATCATGAAATGGGTTGAATTTCCACATGCTCCTTTCTACCTAGAATTTCTTTCAGGCATGGTTTTGGTTGATGTTATAGCTGGTATGATATTGTAATGACATAATAGTAATGCATTATAAGAATCTCTTTTCCAAGAAAGGATAAGACATGTTACTTTTTTATACATATTAACTCACTCTAGAAGGAGATCTTATTAGAAAAGTAATATGGATACTAAGTTCAAAATATTTCAGTGAAGCTTCCTTTTGTAACAAAAGGAACCAATATAATAAGGAAAAATGTGACGAGATCCAATTATGCATCTGCAACATTTCTCAATTCATATGTAAAAGGTATCATCCTTATACATAGGGTTTTAAACCATAATTTTAGGCCATGATGTATATCAAAATTTGGTTCATTTTAAGCAAGATTGAATGTGAAGATCATTGGCCCTAAGCATATGACAAGTTAATAAAATTTTCCCCAGAGGCGATTTTAATTGTTGTTATCTTTTGAAGTGTGGGCAATGCCCTCGACATTTTCAAATTCTTGTTTATCCTTTCAAATATGTAGCTACAAAGATGTAAGATATTTATTTTATCATTTTAAATATGCAACTACAAAGATGTAACATATTTATTTATTTAGCAGGTTTCGAGTTATTTTCCGCGTTTATTTAAAAATGATTTAATGTACGTAACATCATCTACAATATAATCTGAAAGATGACCCATCGATTATAACAAACCATAGTAGCTAGATTATTTTAATGTCTTAAAAAAACCAATGGATGCAACTTTGCGAGAGCAAAATGGCATTGCCACAGTAATATAAATCATAGTAGAGATCTTCATTCATATATATATATATCGAGTATGTACTATAGAGATTTATTTATCTCATTGATAACTTGAGATTCTTCTAGTTATGACAAAACAGTAAAATATTTAAAATAGAGCATGGACTATAGAAATTTATCTGAATGATAACTTGAGATTCTTATCCCACGCTGCATACGATTTCAGAGTATGTAAATAAAAAATTAATAGATCAATTTAATCTTAATTTTGACAGATTTGATTACCTATTCTTTCCCACTCTATGCTATTCTTCCCCATTCTATGCCTTATTTGCAACATAAGATGCAAATGATAGTATATATTTTTGGGGAGTGTTTCTAATATGGGTGTTATTAAATAATTGACCACCTCCTGTTGATTGCTAAATATTTGGCCAATTAGCAATTGAGATAATATTATTTTTTCATACCATAATAGTATAATGCATTAATTATCATAAAATTGTAATTAGAATGCGATTAAAAAATTGACCGCGGCCATGTGTGGTTGACCCACCCATATCATCAGCCATCGAAGTTAAATAATTGACAGCCCTCATGTCTGATTGATTGCTAAATATTCGACAAATCAGCCATCAAGATAAAGATGCCCGTTGAGTTCAAGATTATATACTCCAGTGGATTAGTTTAATTTAATTGATTGAGTTCAGTATTTCCTTCAAATGAAATTCCATGATTGTGGTTCCGAAAATAAACCACCTAGTAAAAAATTTGCCATACTATACTCCGCAGGTACTCATACTATCGGGCAAGCTCGGTGCGTGAGTTTCAGAGGCCATATTTACAACGACACCAATATAGACACTACGTACTCTATTTCATTACGTTCAAAGTGGAGACAGCAACCTGTCGCCACTGGATTACGTGACTCCCACCACCTTTGACAATAACTACTGCAACAATTTGAAAATCAAGAAAGGGCTTCTCCACTCTGATCAGGAAATTTTCAACGGAAAGCCCACTGATTCACAGGAAATTTTTAACAATTTTTTCTCCGGCTTTGCTGCCGCCATAGTAAAGATGGGGAATATCAAACCTCTGACGGACAGCAGCGGACAGATCCGAAAGTATTGCAGAAAGCCTAACTAGCCAACCTATGAACTGGCAGTTGTCCGCCGAATAGTTTACTGTGTTTAGTCAGCCGAACAGCATGGCGTCCTTAATCTGAAAGTGGAAGTCTTCGATTTTTAATCTGCCGAATGTATTTAATTTGTAATCGCAAGTATTGGATGGCGTAGGTTGAAAATAATATGTTTTATTTTTGAGTTTTACAAAGTGGAATCTGCGCCAAATTTTATTTGGAAGAGCTTTCATAATTTTACTTGCTTTAGTGTTATGTGTTAAGCGGTGGTGAGTTTTGATTTAAGTATACATTTTGAGTCAAAGTGTGGCCTCTGAATTATAAATAAAAGAGTTTAAAAGTTAATTTTTGTTGGCTCATAAGCAAAAATTGGATTTCAACATTAACATCCAAATCCAGAACTCCAGAACTTTTGACATCCTTTAACTCAAATTCCATTCATCATTAATTCTCTCATTAGTTTATTTAGTTTTCCTATATTGTTCCTTGCATTATTTCACTCTAATCCCTCGTATAAATATTTTAAGATATTAATTAATTTCAATATACTATGAATACATTAATTACGCCGTTACCCTTTGAAATCGACTCCCTTTTCGTCCACCTGTCATCATTGTGCACCCTAAGATGATATGTTAGACGATTCAAAAAAGCTCAACCATTCGATCAGGGGAAAGTAGTTACTAATTCGATCAGGGGAAAGTAGTTACTAATTAGTTGCAGGCTCGTATTCGATTCCAAGGCATGGGTAAAGACGCTTTCTGCTATCTCCGATTGCAAGCCAAATGGGGCAACGACCGCATCTGGACGCCATCGCACACTCTCAATTTGTATTCTCTTCTTCTGTGTATATGTTCACAGAAATATTGGGCATATACAGAGAATGTTGTAAGATGAGCTTGCAGATTGTGAGAATACATGCTCACAAGTTTGGAACTTAGAAAACAGTTTCCGTCAAGCCCTCTGAGAAAAATGTGGGCGTGGACTTGTCGCAATTCATTGGCATTGATACAGGCCTGCAAAAGATTTAAATAGGTATGATTTTCTTCCTCGCATAGTGGCCTCGAGACTACATTTCTGGCATTACATGTTCAGGTTTAGGTACCTTGCTTTTGCTTCTGTGACCGTATTAGATTAAGGGAGCTTGCAGATTGTGCAGGTCGTGGATCAGGCTGTTGATCACCCAGCTCTAGCACAAATCCCATGCAAAGAGCAGAGGCCCAACATCAAAGAGTCGAGGTTCACTTCGAGTCAGCCATCGTTAAGCATAATGTCAAAGCTGGAGGAGATTGGAAGTCTTTCCCGGTTCAGTTTCAAGAAGTTTAAGGACTGTAAGGTGAAGTTGCAGGGGTTGGAGCAGGGGCGAAAGGCGCATTTCTCCATTGACGATTTTCAAGTCACACCCTCGCTTTTCGTAGTAAGTTCTACAGTGAGGATCTAAAGCCCGGCCTCAAAGACACCGTTTAGACATGGGATGGAAACAAACAATAAATATATATTCGTTGTGTATACTACATGATTTTTTCTGCAATGTTTTTTAGGATTAAGTTAAAGTTGTTATGTTCTGAGTTTTCTTCATCAGTTTGAGGCAATGCTAAAGCATTGTTCACAGAAATCAGGCTGCAAGTTTCCTGCAATGTTTATTCAGATTAAGTTAAAGTTATGTTGTGAACAAGCAATCTTTCTGTTTCCTGACAATTTCCTGAGAATCATTACAATATCATACCATTTCTGGTGACATAATTAACAGTTCATGGCTAAACACTCTCCTACAAGATGCTTTTATGGATTGAAACAATCGAACATGTTTAAAATGGCAAAGCCTTGTTTAAGTAGAAAAACGGTACCCAGTTTAAGGAGCTTTTGATTAATTTGGAAAAAACTGCCTGGATATCCCACCATCTCATGCGAATCAACTGTTAATATATCGATGCTTTTATCTTTAGATTAGAATAGACAATTATTTGTTGAATATAGGCAGGAACCAGTGTTTTCTAGGCCTGCTAATATTGCCAGGTATATACACCTTGATATATCAAAGGCTGATTCCTGGTTATCAATAACAAGTGTCCTTTGGATGGAAGCCCTTCAAAGGAAATGTTGTAGGCTATCTGTTGGACTTTTTGGAGGGTTTTCTTGCACCTTTTCTAGTCAAAATTGACCAGAATCAGACTTATTGGAGAGCTTCCCTGCACCTTTTCTGGTCAAAATTGCCTAGAATCTGGCAGATTACAAATGATAACTTACTTGCAGATTTATTGGATTATGAACCAAGCAAAAACTAAAGGAAGAAATTTAATAACTTAGGTAGCAAATAAGGGAAGTGTTCAAAGCAAAACTCATAGAAAGGTTGTTTTGTTGTGTGGCACAGGTGAATTGGTTATCGAAGAAGATACAAGATACGTTCTTTCTTGGTGAAAAGATTTAAGAATTTCTATGTCAAATTATCTGATGTTAGTAATCTTTATCAGGAAAATGAATTCATAAAGGATCAAATATCGGTTCTTCTAATTTTTCGTCTATTGGATGCTTGTTCACAAGCACTTCTTGGTTGTTGTGATTAATATTCTATGGTAAATGCTTTGGAAATTTTGGCCTTGGAATATCAATTGTATTTTAGACTGGAGATGGGAGATGGGATCAAGGCTTTAAAGGCATGACATGATAAGGTTCGTGTTGGTTGTTACATTTCAGAAACAACAATTGGATCAATGGATCAATTTATCTCTCGAGATATGACCAAAACGAATTTGTGCATGAGTTCAAGCTAGTATCATGGAGGATTAAGAGAAATGATGGAGTTGCATGTTTTGATAAATACATTTCTAAGAAAATATCTTCCGGGAGATGACAAGAAAGAAGATTCTAGGGTCACTAAATTAGGTCACATGCACTCATCATTTCAATTTTTTTCATTCCAGTGATTCTTAATCCTCTTCACTCAATATTACCAGTAGTCTCCACAAGAACACAAGCCTAAAGATAAATGTGGCCTATATGACTACTGATAAATCTGTTTTTGCTGAAACCACACCTACAATCCAACACCACATTAGTGCAATGTGTTGTTTATTGAATTTATATGGTTGATTTGTGAACTACATTGTTGATTCATAGGTTTTAGAGCTGCTGAGTGCATCTTTTTTTCTCAATAAGAAAAAACCCACATATTTTCATTATCAAAAATTAGTTACATATTCAATATTTTTTATGTCATCTCTTTACATCTTTGATCCCTTTATTATGCCCCTCAAAATTATATCTTATTTCATCATTACATATAAATAATATATAAATTCAAAAGATCTACCTTTCCATCTTTATCATCTTTCTAATCTATCTTACCTTGGCTGATCCTATTTAAAATATCTGAAAGTTTTCTTCACAAAAAGAGAAAATAATCTTTTCAAGTATCAACAATATCAAACAGTAATTTATAGAAATTGTCTACGAAGATCCTTTAGATTTTTATACCTCTGATCTTTGAAATGTTTCATTATCAAAAGTAGAGTAGTTAATTATACCCAATAATCCACTATGTCCATCCTTAGATAGGAGATTTTCCACAATTTTTTCTCCTTGTAGATGAGTGTGAAGGATAATCTCTAAAAAGACTTGATTAACGTTCTAATCCATTCCATCCAATGAGTAAGTTATGGAAAAAAATAAATTAGTCAGCAAAATGAACATGTTAGCATTGCTTTGCAAAACAATCATGCGTCTAATTCTCTACAAAGTGTCTCTACAGATTCATGAACACCATTTCCTACAATCAAGTTAGTATAAGAAGAAAATATACAAGTGAAAAAAGAATAGACCAAGGTACAATTGATCTAAAACATGACAAAAGTGTTAGAAATATCTGTGAGATTTTGGAAGAATTATTTGACATAACAAAGATTACCAGCATGAGACATCTTTCCAAAGAGCCTACTGATTCCATCCAAGGGTATCCCAAAACAACATCCCTATCATCCATCTCTGAAGTATAAAAATCACCATGCAACACATACTTATCCATAGAAAGCTTCAAATCCTTATAAATTTGAATAGCCTCATCATCAACGTGTGTGTTTTCAATTTGTTTTGCTCGAACTTGCAATTTTTTTGCCAAATTAACATTGATGAAATTATGCTTGCAACTAGAATTTATAGAAACAATGATCTTCTTTTTCTGAATCAATCCATGAATCTGCAATAAGGAGGCAACTGTAGCAAATAACCCCTTATGTGTCTCATTCTCCTTTTTTCTAGCCCGAGACCATTTGTCCAAAAAGATTTTTTCAAATTCTGCATCTGAAAGTTTGATCAACTGCTTGTGGTCAAGTGATAACCACCATTTTTCAGCCTCATCTCTCATATTAAGCTTCATTAGAATCTTCCAATGTGTCCCATGTATGTACTTGTATCTCTGTATGAATTCTTCAATAGTAGGACCATTATCTTTCCCTGTAAAATATAGCATCTCCATGACGAGGGTTTGAGAAAAATTCACATACTTGGCGAAAACTTGAAATTGTCATAGTTTCGTCAATATTGTTCAGAATCCCTATTATGACCTGTTTTTAGAAATGGAACAATCATTCTGCATCTGTCCACGTGATAAAAATTTTGATCCAGGCAATGAAATTTCAAATCTGCGCTGCAACTCTCCCGCCGTCACCAAAATTTCTGCAAAAAAGAGCTGATTTTAAATCAGCGATATCTCCCTCATTCTGACTCCGGTTCGACTGATTTTTTTTTTGAAATTGGGTAATTTTTCTCAAAAAATTCAGATCTACAATTAGATTTTGTAGATCTTGCACCAGGACATCTAGATCTGTGCCGCAAACTCGCTGCCCCGAAAAATTGTCTACAACACCACTGATTTTTAGATCAGCGATATCTCCTTCATCCGGACTCCGATTCAACTGATTTTTTTTTTGAAATCGGCTATTTTTTCACAAAGAATACAGATATGAAATTAGATTTTTCAGACCGTGCACTATGATGTCCAGATCTGCACCGCAAACTCGCTGCCTTGAAAAATTGTCTGCAACCCCACTGATTTTTAGATCAGCGATATCTCCTTCATCCGGACTCCGATTCAACCGATTTTTT
Source organism: Pinus tabuliformis (assembly GCA_031772625.1). Lineage (NCBI taxonomy): Eukaryota > Viridiplantae > Streptophyta > Pinopsida > Pinales > Pinaceae > Pinus > Pinus tabuliformis. Next base: position 1,056,922,542 of record CM062805.1, read on the forward strand.
TTTAAATCGGCTATTTTTTCACAAAGAATATAGATCTGCAATTATATTTTGAAGATCTTGCACCAAAACATATTGATCTGATCTGCAAACTCGCCGCCGCCGAAATCCTGCAAAAAAATTAAAAAAATTCTCCACTTTTGTGCCCAAGAAAGTGCTCTGATACCACTAGTTGTAGCTATGATTCCACTTGTTATAGCTCTGATACCACTTTTTATAGCTCCAATACCACTTGTTATAGCTCTGATACCACTTGTTATAGCTCTGATCCAAAAATATATGATAATAGAATTAACCCAAGAAATAACAAGATAGAAACAGATAGAAATGATTCACTTTATTATCAAACCCTTAAGGTAGGGCAACACCATACATTCACTCCTTAAGGAAGGAGAACACTCCACAAGCCATATGCCTGTTCATACAATAATCTTTCACTCTTTTCCTTTACATGGAGTCTCTAGCCTCTATATAGGCCTCATACATACAATACCATGGGTCATTACCATGGTTCCCTCATACCATCAACTAATACCATGGGCCCATTACATTGTTATTAACTACTTGTGGTCCCTTACATGATATGGGTTAACCACCTTATTTATTACTATGGCCCATCCCATTATTACCTTGGGTACCTCCTTTGGTACCCCATATTATCCCCCTAGGTATATAACATTGAAAATAGGGAAAACACAAAACGTCAAGATTTTGCATATACTAGTAGTATAGGTTTATAGGACATTATCAGTATCCATTCTCAAAATCACCTTATAAGGATAACTTAGAAATGTCACCATTTTTCCAGGACAACTATCATGGAAAATATCCAAAAGGAAATAGTGATTCATCTCACAGTATATACAGTTAAATTGAAATATTTGAACAAGATTTCAAAGCTTGATAATGAACACATTTTGGAAAAGATGGCTTTGCTCTCTTAGACTGTCGGCTCAGAGCAGAGATCACATGTTACAGAATAATTTTTTATTGGTGGATCTTTGGCTTCAAGGTTTATAACTACATTACAGTTTTTGGATGTCACTCATGTTCTATGCTTTTGTGCTAATCAATTTAGTTAATCAAAAGCACAATATCGAGACCTTTTTGAGTATAAAAAATTGAGATATATAATGTTGATGATGCAAATATTAGCTATATTTTTCAAGACGCATCTAATTTGATAGAGAAGGTTGACAAAATGGGGGATTTGATTGTTGATTCCATATGGCAGTGGGTGAAAAATAGATTGATTTTCCTAGAGTTGATCAACATTTTCCAATTGGGAAATTTATTCCACGAAGAAACAACAATTTTGACATTGCCTTGTTTTGCCTTATCATCCGACATATAGGAAGAGGCCCTTGTACACTGAAGATGGTGAGCATGCTTGATGATTTGAATTCAAGGAACTATAGATCTCACATGTGTGATAGGTTTTAATATGATAACAGATTCTTAGTTTATAATTATAGCATAATGAAGCAGCAAAAACATAGTGGATCGTTTTGTAGCATATCAGAGTGTAATAGTGATGTTGGGATTCGTTTTGTGTGGATGGTATAACAGGTATATAGGAAAATTTTACATGCATATATTTGATAATGGTATTGATATGCAAGTTATGGATTGTTTGAGGGCAAGCAATCTAGGGAAGGGAGGATTATAATGTCCCTTTTCAAACGATCATTTCTGGAGACTGATTCAATAGCATATTTAATTCTCCTAAAATATAGGGAAAAGGGGATCAACTATCTTTTTGAATGTCACTTGGGTGAAAAGAAAAACATATATAAGTGACAAGAAATATTTAAATTAAAAGTGACTATGGACAAAAATAAAGAAACTTTATAAACTCACTTGATATTATTGAGCGGGAAAAAAGGGAAAAAGAAGATCCATGGTATTTTGATCACTGATGCTTGAGCCATGATATTTTAATGGCCCATGGTATATACTCGTGGTATTCTAAAGACAAAAGTTATAAAAGGAGAGTTGAAGCTCACTTTTGGGCATGCATTGGTTATTTGTCTAAATTGATTTGGTGAGCTCTTAGAGCTTATAAATAAAGAGTGAAAACTCTAGTGAGTATTAGTTTGGGTGGTGAAACATATCCACCCTAGATAATCAATATTGGTTTCGGTGGTGACACATATCCACCCTAGCTAGTAAATAATTCTCATAAACAAGGATTATGATGCCAATATCATCATGGTCAAACAACAATTAGAATGGGGAATTTCATAAGTGGTGATAAAGATTCAATATTTAGATGCATCATCACATGGTAAGAGAAATGTACACTTCTTTCTACAAAGTGAAATATATTGGTTTTCCACCAACATTTATAAAACCAAATTTATGAAATGCATTTGAAGACATTGAGTGACTATGGAAAGAGAATGATGAGCACCTAGTTGAGGCTATGGAAATGACTGAGTTAGATAAAATATAATGATCCAAAAAGACAACAAATAATACCACTCTTTTATAGTTTGGACATTTTACACTAGTGAAATAAGAATAACAAGCAACAAGTAACTAAAATAACAACATCATATAACAAACGGTGAGGGAAATTATTAATGTTCCCCTTACTACTAAAGTCTTTTTATTAAGCTTTCCTCATAAAATTATACCAATTTCTAATGAACAAAAACTATTATCCATGGCATTGTGAATTAAGGTGATATGAGATTACTTTGTTATGAAATGTTTGATTTAAATCATTTACTTCTAAAGGTTCCAGAGTCTTAATGAAGAGCATTTTCATAAATACTTCACTTTGAACACACCGTGGTTGGAATCTCCTTGAAAGATAACATATGATAAAAAAGAAGCACCAGTAAAGAAACAAAATTGCATAAATTTTTGACTTCTTTCTTCTATGCTATTATTTCTTATGCCATTGCCTTACGGCGTTTCCTTTGCAACATGTGGTGCAAATGCTAGTAAATAATAAGTTTAAGTGTTCATAGCATATAAGAACCAAGACGCCAATTATCGATGAGAACCCTTTACTATGAGAAGTTGAATACCTACACGAGAAGACAAGAAGACTTGAAAGGGGTGACATTTCTTAAAAGCTTGTGCAATAATGTATGGAAATAAAAAAATTGCAAATAACATATCTATAATATAATCGAAAAGGGCAAAATTATTAAAATATATAATAAATCATAGTTTCATAATATTATTTTGCATACTTTTCACCATAATTTATAGATAAGAATTGTATAATATAGTATAACTTTAATTCTAGTGGTGATTAGTAATTTGATTTATTTAAAAACAAAAATATAATATTTAAAATGGGAGTTAAATGTTTAACTTTTTATGTACTATAGTTAAATATTTTTAATCTAATAAATTACGTATTTAAAGAGTAATATTGTCATTTAGCATTCATCACCTCCAATTATATATCAAAATAAGATAAAAATTACATTCAAATATGAACATTTAAATTTTCGTTAAAAATATAAATAAATTATTTATAATTAAGTTTTAAATAAAAAAAGTATTTGCTAATGTTGTAAAGGGAGAAGGTAATTAATTTTTTTTGGTTAGTTTTTTATTTTATTGATATGAAAATCGACATCATGGATGATGATGAAGATAAATTACATTAAAATACAAATCTTTATGAGTGTAATAAAATGTTTCTAAAACATTTAATTTAGATATTAATATTAATTGTAAATATATAATAAATACAAATAAAAGTTTGTTCAAACAATTAAAAGTAATATTAACAAATTAATTAAACTTCAAAATAGTTCACAAATCAATTCATTAATCTAAAATATATGTTTAGAAGCTATAGGTGATTTTTTTTTAGAATCATGTACTTTCTTTTTCTATAAAAACGTAAAAAAGAATGAATATGATTTTTAGACAATTAAAAATGTTGACATTATGAATGGATAATAAAATATACAGAACTTAGATTTGTCATTCACATAATATGATGTTACAAAAAGTGTCTATTTTTTAATTTGACACTAATTACAAATAGATATAAATGCTAATAGAAGCTTATCTCAACTACTATAAGTTGAAAAGAAGTTGTCATTATACAAACAATGGAAAATCTACTGAAATCTTCTAGTATTGTAATTTTCACAAACTAAAATGTAGAAGAACCGTGCGCATTTGATGCAAGCATATCATTTCATGTTTCATTTGCATTGCTAAGCAAATTGAACATGCTTTGTCTCATCTTCCTAGAGGTGAATGTATTTGCCCCAAATCATTTTTGAGGCTTTCCAATACTATTACCACATTTCTCATAGTTGGTCGTTCATTAGGTGAATCTTTTAAACAAATCAAACCAACTTGTAGCAAATAAAGTAGGCATTTGTATGAGCTATTTTTCTCAAATTCATCTCCATCGACCTCCTTTAAAAGATGGTGGTCAATTACCTCCTTCACTCTGTTTGGAAAGGCTAGGTTCACCCACTTGTGAATGTCAAGGTCTCCAGAAAACATGTCACTGGTTGGTCGTTTCCTTGCACTTTCCTTGTAAGTATTTCCAATAACAAAATGCCATAGTTGTCGTTGGTAGACATTAACTCAACTAATCCACACTTTGCATTAAAGATAACCTTCATCAAATTTTGCTCAACCAATCCATACAGAATTGTTGATGAGAAAATACAAGTACAAATCTAGCATTCTAAAATGACATACTGGGTGCAACATAGCCCACAATGCCTTTTGAAGCAAGTGTTGAAGTAAGTGGCTCGGTAGCGACTTCATTGATCAATCTTGCAATACCAAAATCAACTACATGCCCTGACATGTTTTGATCTAGAAGTACATTGTTGGGGTTTAAATCACAATGCAGTACTTGCACAATAGAATCATGATGAAAATATTCGAATGCATGGGTCACATCTATTGCAATGTTCAATCTTGTTGTTAGTCCCATCTAACACACATATTCACCATTTTTATCATCTTTATTAGGATACAAATGCTCCTCCAAGCTTCCATTAGACATAAATTCGAACAACAATGCTTTGAAATTAGGGTTGGAAAACGAGGTTATGATCTTCACCAGATTTGATGTTGAACCTTTTGCAAGACATTACATTCTACTCTAAAACCATTTTCAACCATGTTATTTACAAATGGAAAACTTTCACAGCAACAATGGTACCATCTCTCAGAGTCCCTTTATACACTGAACCAAAATTCCATGCTCCCAACAAATTTACCTCAACAAATCCATTAGTTGTTATTTAAAGCTCTTGATACAAGATCCTTTTGTGCTCTAGCTTTTGTAAAATAAAATTTTAGAAATCAAAATTTTGCATAGACATATTCCCTTTCAAAAGTAATCTTAAAAATAAAAAACACATAAAAACAATTGCTCCACTCACTACCAATAATATTATTTTGACACGTGCAAAATAATCTCTTAGAGTTTTATGTACAGGACAAATTCAAACTTTGAAGCATTTTCCAATAATATTATTTTGACAAGTGCAGAATAATCTCTTAGAGTTTTATGTACAAGACAAATTCAAACTTTGAAACATTTTTAAGTTTTGGACATCACCAATCATCCGTCATTGAAAATTATTATTATTTCATGAGATGGGATGAATCCAACAAGTTTCAACGAAGTGTTTTTTTTAATGATAAAAGTTACGTCACCATCTCAGAAGTTCTTTTTACTACTGAATCCGTTATGAACCATTAATTATTTGAAATTAGTTTAAGTAAATGAGCTTAAGGTTTTTAAAATTTACGTATTCGATGATTTTCGATAATTTAATCATTTCCGATCATTCCATGGCTTGTTAGCAAATTCAAAACCTCAATATTTCTTATAAAACTATCTCAAAATCTCAATATTTCTTACAAAAATATCAATATCCCACCTAATTATTTCTTACGAAAATCCTCATAAGCTGAGGAAAAAAAAATCAATATTTCACATAAATATTTTTTACAAAAATCCTCATAAACTGAGAAAAAAATTACCAATATCTCTCGAAGAAAAAATTATATATATTTTAATTAATTATAAATGTTAGACCATTCAAAAGCAACTATTCAAAAGTAAAAATTATATAATTAATTATAAATGTTAGAGTATTCAAAACCAACTACTCAAATGTCCTATCAAATTTGAAAATAAAAAATTACATAAATTTTACAATTTAATCAATTATTTACCCTTAACAATTGATGGAGTATCCACACAAAACCCACCTATCCAATGTATTTTTAGAAGGTCTTTTGACAATACACTCTTTAATTCAATAATAATAAATTTTCATTTCAAAACTGAATTAAAAGCAAAAATTAAAAATGAACTATTTTATTTTTTTTTATTGCACAAAGTAAGTTATATTTGATTTGCCTATTTGCTTTAAAATTTTGAATATTTATTATTTTTTTCAAATAAGTCAAAAAAATTAAACTCAAAATTAACCATTTTCTTGAAACAATCAAATTTTCAGAAAACAATAATTAAAATGGATAACCTATTTTTTAGGTGAAGGTATATCTAATTTATTTAACCTTTTTAAAAAGTGGATAACTTATTTTTTAGGTGAAGATATATGTAATTTATTTAACCTTTTTGAAATTCTAATGATTAGATTTTTTTCAAATGAGCCAAAAATTTTAAAAGAAATATTTCCATCAATTATCAACTACATTGTAAAATAATTATTTACAAATATCCTCTCAAAGTTGAGAGGAAAATTATGGAAATTTCTATCAAAGTTGAGAGGAAAAATTATATGAATTTTATATTTTAATTAACTATTTTTATCTTATGATAAAAGGAATGCCAACTAAAAATGTTAGACTTTTCAAAACCATTTGCCCAAAATTTATATGAATTTTATTTTTCACTTAATTATTTGTCCTTGATAATAGGAAGTGTAAGTTACAAAATCATTACTCAACTATTAAATTGAGTAAGGGTGAAAATTAAGAAATATATACTTGTCATATCATTAAATTAAATAATTCTACAAATATGAATGGTGGAAATTTAAAAAAAAATTACAATTTATAAATAAACTCAAATCTTAAAACATTATGAAGTATCACTCATTTTTTATTAGTACGAAGAACCCATTATATTAAATAATTATAGAAATATAAAATATTTACAATTTTTATATATTCTTTAATGAATACTCGAGATTACTTTCAAGTCTTTTTTCCCAATCTCAATAATAAAAACAACAAATTTTAAATAAATTTAAATATAATTAAAATTCTTAAAGTTTATGATTAGTACAATATTTAATAAATAATAAATTTAAGTGACCATACCATATAAGAACCATTACAATGGGAAGCCAATTATCGATGAGAATCCTTTACTATGAGAAGTTGAATATCTACATGGAAGACAAGAAGCCTTGAAAGGGCGTGACATTTCTTAAAAACTTGTGCAATACTTGTGTAATAATGTATAGGAATAAAAAAATTGCAAATAACTAATATAATTGAAAAGGGTGAAATATTCAAATATATAATAAATCATAGTTTTATAATATTATTTTGCACATTTTTCGCCATAATTTATAAATAAGAATTGTATAATAAAGTTTAACCTTAGTTTTAATGGTGATTAGTAATTTAATTAATTTAAAAACAAAAATATCATATTTAAAACGAGAATTCAATGCTTACATTTTTATTTATTATAGTTAAATATTTTAAATCGATTAAATTACATATTTAAAGAGTAATATTGTCATTTATCATTCATTACTTTCAATTATATATAGAATTAAAATAAAAATTACATTCCAATGGGATTTCAACATTTAAATTTTGATTAAAAATATAAATAAATTATTTATAATTGAATATTAAATAAAAAATCATTAGCTAATATTGTAAAGAGAGAATGTAATTTTTTTTTTTTTTGTGATCTATTTTATTTTATTGATATGAATATTGACATCATGGATGATGATGAGGATGAATTGCATCAATTTACAAATTTTCATAAAGGTAATTGAATATTTCTAGGACGTTTAAATTAGACACTAATATTAATTACAAATATATAATAAATACAAATAAAAATTTGTTGGAACAATTAAAAGTAATATAAAAAAATTAATCAAACTTCAACATAGTTCACAAAATCAATTCATTAAGCTAAAATAAATGTTTATAAGCAATAGGTAAATTTTTGTAGAATCATGTCTTTTCTTTTTGTATAAAAACTTAAAAAAGCATGAATATGATTTTTAGACAATTAAAAATATTGACATTATGAACGGATAATAAAATATACATAACTTACATTTGTCATTCACATAATATGGTGTTACAAAAAGTGTCTATTTTTAAATTTGACACTAATTAAAAATAGATATAAATGCTAATAGAAGCTTATCTCAACTGCTAGAAGTTCAAAAGAAGTTGTAATTATACAAACAATGGAAGGTCTACTGAAATCTTCTAGTATTGCAATTTTCACAAACTAAAATGTAGAAGAACCATGGGCATTTGGTGCAAGAATATCATTCCATGTGTCATTTGCATTGCTAAGCAAGTTGACCATGCTTTGTCTCATCCTACTAGAAGTGAATGCATTTCCCTCCAAATCATTTTTCAGGCTTTCCAATACCATTACCACATCTCTCATAGTTGGTGGTTCATTAGGTGAATCTTTTGAGCAAATCAAACCAACATGTAGCAAAAAAAGTAGGCATTTGTATGCGCTATTTTTCTCAAATTCATTTCCATCCACCTTGTTTAAAAGTTGGTGGTCAATTACCTCCTTCACTCTATTTTGAAAGGCTAGGTTCACCCACTTGTGAATGTTAAGGTCTCCAGAAAACATGTCACTGGTTGGTCGTTTCCTTGTAAGTATTTCCAATAACAAAATTCCATAGCTGTAAATATCTCCTTTGGTAGACATTGACTCACCTAATCCAGACTCTGCATTAAAGATAACCTTCATCAAATTTTACTCAACCAATCCACACAAAATTGTTGATGAGAAAAGACAAGCACAAATCTAGCATTCTAAAATGACATACCTGGTGCAACATACCCCACGGTGCCTTTCAGAGCAAGTGTTGAAGTAAGTGGCTCGGTAGCAGCTTCATCGATCATCTTACAATACCAAAATCGGCTACATGCCCTGACATGTTTTGATCTAGAAGCACATTGTTGGGGTTTAAATCACAATGCACTACTTGCACAATAGAATCATGATGAAGATATTCGAATGCATGGGCCACATCTATTGCAATGTTCAATCGTGTTGTTAGTCCCATCTGACACTCATAATCACCATTTTTATCATCTTTATTAAGATACAAATGCTCCTCCAAGCTTCCATTAGGCATAAATTCGAACACCAAAGCTTTGAAATCAGGGTTGGAACACGAGGTTATGATCCTCACCAGATTTCGATGTCGAACCTTTTGCAAGACACTGCATTCTACTATAAAACCATTTTCAACCATGTCATTTTTCAAATAGAACGCTTTCACAGCAACAACGATGCCATGTCTCAGAGTCCCTTTATAGATTGAACTAGAATTCCCTACTCCCAACAAGTTTGCCTCGGCAAATCCATTAGTTGCTATTTGAAGCTCTTGATACGAGATCCTTTTGTGCTCTAGCTTTTGCAAAATGGAATTTGAGGAATCAAAGTTTTGCATAGACATATTCCCTTTCCGAAGGAATCTCAGAAGTAGACAACATAGCATAAAAGCAATTGCTCCACTCACTGGCAATAATATTTTTTTGACAAGTGCAACATGACCTCTTGGAGTTTTACATGCAAGTAAGTGGAATTCTTTTGGTCTGCAAAGGCTAGGATTTCCGATTAAAGACACAACAATCTTTCTGTTTGCAAAAATCCCTCCTTCTGGAACTTCCCCTGTGAGATAGTTGAAAGACAAATTCAACCTTTGAAGCATTTTTAAGTTTTGGAGAGGAACAACTGGTATTGGACCTGATAAGGAGTTGGAAGAGAGATCTAGGTTTGCAAGACTCTGTAAATTTCCGAGTGAGTCTGGAATAGGCCCTTGGATGGCATTTTGAGATAAGTTCAATAATTGTAGTTCACTACAACCTCCAATTGCAAGGGGAATTGTCCCGGTTAGTTGATTGACAGAAATGTCTATAGCTTGAGCCATTGTAATTTTACCAATCTCCATGGGTAAGGAACCTTCTAATAAATTCCATGACAAATTCAAATAGAATTGGAGATGAGAAAGTTTTGCAATTTCATGTGGTATACTTCCTCTGAGCCTATTGTGAGACAAATCGAGCAATTCCAAATTTGTACAATCTAGTAAGTTGGAAGGTATGGTTCCCGATAAATTGTTATGATGAAGATGTAGTCTTCTTAGTTGTTTAAGGGATGCAAGGGAATTTGGAATATTTCGAGAGAGAATATTTCCACTAATGTCCAAGAGACCAAGGTTTTGTAAACTTTCAAAGTCATTAGGAATGTTTCCTTCTAATTTGTTGTTACTTAAAGACAATCTTTCTATTTTTTCAAGCTTTCCTATATGTGGAATGGTACCATTTAAAAGATTTTCACTTAAATTTAGAAAGGATAGGCTACTAAGATTGCCTATATGTGGAGGGATGTTTCCTTGTATGCCATTGTTTGATAATGACAAGTGAGACAAATTGGTAGAAAGTCTTCCTATGTGAGGGGGCAAAACACCACCTAGTTTATTGTTATGGAATTTTAGTGAGTGTAGGTGAGAACAATTGGTAAAATATACAAAAAAGCGCATGTTTGTAGTGTTTCCACTATCAAATTGATTAAAATGCAACTATAATTTTTCCAAGAAAGATAACTTACCAAACTCTATAGGGACACTCCCACTCAAATTGTTATAACTTAAATCTAGTAAAGTTGTTGCACATGTGAGAGCGAACCCAACTCCTCGGGGATACTTCCAGTCAGAGCATTGTAAGATAGCGCCAAGTGAACCAAATTTCTGCAGCCGCTGAGTTGACTTGGAATGGCACCGGTGAAACTATTCTGATCAAAACGCAAAAGAATCAAGGAGGAAAGGTTTCCCAAGAAAGAGGGAATGGTACCTGTGAACCAAATTTCTGCAGCCGCTGAGTTGACTTGGAATGGCACCAGTGAAACTATTCTGATCAAAACGCAAAAGAATCAAGGAGGAAAGGTTTCCCAAGAAAGAGGGAATGGTACCTGTGAGCTCGTTGTCTTCCACGTCGAGTTGTTGCAGATTTGTGAGGGAACGCAACTCTTGGGGGATACTGCCCGCGAGATTGTTGTTGGAGAGCATCAGGATACTCAAATTTCTGCAACTGCCAAGTTGACTTGGGATATTTCCTTCCAAGTCATTATCTGCCAACTGGAGCTCCGTCAAACGAATGAGCCGTCCCAATTGAGGCGGTATATGACCGTGGAACGCATTGTGTGGCAGGAGGAGTGAGCGGAGAAAGGAGAGATTGCCGATCGAAGGAGAAATCGAACCGCGCAGATCCTTGTCAGCGAGGTCGAGGGACGCCACTCTGTTTGGATGATGGCGGCTGCATGTAACACCAGTCCAGTTGCACAAGGGGTTGGCGGGACTCCAATCTGCCATGGAATGATGTGGATCGCTGGTAATCAGATTCTTGAATGCTACCAGGGATTGGGGGTGAAGCAAAAAATGAGGAGCAGCATCTCAGAAGTTCTTTTTACTACTGAATCCGTTATCAACCATTCCTTATTTGAAATTAGTTTAAGTATTCTATGATTTTCAATAATTTAATCATTGCCGATCATTTCAATTGTTTGTCTTTTTTCACAAGTGAAATTGTTCAGCAATTTCAAAACCTCAATATTTCTTATACAAAATATCAATATCCCACCTAAAGGTTTCTTACAAGAATCCTCATAATCTGAGGAAAAAAATATCAACATCCCACCTAAATATTTCTTACAAAAATCTTCATAAACTAAGAAAAAAATTATCAACATCATCGAGAAGAAAAAATTATATATATTTTAGTTAATAATAAATGTTAAGTTATTCCATCTAACTACTCAAAAATCTGGGCAAATTCAAAAAGAAAAAATTACATAAATTTTATTATTTAATTAATTATTTACCCTATTATTTAATTAATTATCTACCCTTAACGATTAAAGTATTCACACAAAAACTACTTATCCAATTATTATTATTTTATTTGATGGGATGAATCCAACGAGTTTCCGAGAAGTGTTTTTTTTTCTAAATGATAAAAGTTAAGCCACCATCTCATAAGTTATTTTTCTGAATCAGTTATGAACCATGAACCATTACTTAGTGGAAATTTACGTATTCGATAATTTCGATAATTTAATTATTTCCGATCATTTCGATCATTCCATCAATGGTCTGTCCTTTCTCATAAGTGAAAATGTTCAGCAAATTCTCAATATTTTTAATAAAAATATCCTAAATATTTCTTATAAAATTCTTCATAAGTTAGGAAAAGAAAATCAACATGGCTCAATTTTATATATCTATGCTAGATCATTCAAAGTTACTACTCAAAAGTCCAGTCATGTTTAAGCAGAAAAAATTATATAAATTTTACAATTTAATCAATTATTTGTCCTTAATAAGTGATGAAGCTGCTACACAAAAACCACCCACCTAACATATTTCTAGAGGATTTTTTAACAATACACTTTTCAATTCAATAATAATAAATTTTCACTTCAAAAGTAAATTAAAAGGAAAAACTAAAAATGAACTATTTTATTTTATTTTATTTTACAAAATAAGTTATATTTAATTTGCTTATTCGTTTTAAAATTTTGAATATTGATTATTTTTTTCAAACTAACCAAAAATTAAAATTTAAAAATTAACCATTTTCTTGGAATAATCAAATCTTCATAAAACAATAATTAAAATGGATAACCTAATTTTTAGGTGAAGGTACATCTAATTTATTTGACCTTTTTAAAATGTAGATAACTTGTATTTTAGGTGAAGATATATGTAATTTATTTAACCTTTTTTAAATTCTAATGATTTGATTTTTTTCAAATGAGTCAAAAATTTTTAAAGCAATGTTTCCATCAATTGTCAACTACATTGTAAAATAATTATTTACAAATCTCCTCTTAAAGTTGAGAAGAAAATTATCAACATTTCTATCAAAGCTAAATTATATGAATTTTATATTTTAATTAATTATTTTTTCTTTGTGGTAAAAGGAATGCCAACCAAAAATGTTAGACTTTTCAAAACCATTTGCCCAAAATTTATATGAATTCTATTTTTTACTTAATTATTTGTCCATATATTTCTAAATATTTATTTAATAATATTAGTCTTTTATTTGAAAAGTGAATTAAAAGTGGAAGCTCTTAATATATAAGAAGCTCTTAATATATAAGAAGCTCTTAGTTAAAAATCACAAAACCTCAATATTTCTTACAAAATTCCTCATAAGTTGAGGAAAAAAATATCAACATCCCAAGAAGAAAGAATTATATATATTTTAATTACTTATAAATGTTACACTATTCAAAACCAACTACTCAAAAGTAAAAATTATATCTATTTTAATTAGTTATAAATGTTAGACTATTCAAAACCAATTAGTCAAAAGTCCTCAAATTGGAGAAGACCAAATTACATAAATTTTACAATTTAATCAATTATTTACCCTTAATAATCTCGGATTATACATATGGAATTAGGAGGAATTACTTAACCCATACAAAGAGGAGTTTATTGTGGGTCTAGTCTTGGTGAGGCTTTACTCTCTGTTAAAAATGCAACAAGATGATGGAGCTTAGTGGAAAGGAGTCGCCTTCACTAAGTGGGCCCGCGGGCTATTTTTGGCGCAAAGTCTATTTTTAGACATATATATCATGGTCTATGAGTTGCAGGATGCTATTTGTGGATGATTGGTTATGCTGGTAAAACTAGATGGACTTCTATTTTTAGACATATGGGCGGAGTCTATTTTTAGACTGCTAGTCTAAAAATAGAACAGTCGAATATTATTAGCTCTTAATAATATTTGGACTATAAACATTATCTTATCCTCTTGGAGCACTTCAGTTCGAGCTATGGATGTGGCACATGCAACTGCCAGAAGGAAATACGCTTTTCTTATGGATCAGTTGAGCTATTGCATGATGGACTTCAGTTGGAACTCAAGTGATTGAGTTTGGTGGAGTTGATTGAGGAGTTTATAGAGTTGTGTTCAGTTTGACTTAGTTGAACTAGTTGTATTTAGTCTAATTGCCAAATACACTAGTGATGGGTGATGTGAATTAATTATTAATTAATTCACTAATTATTAACTCATAAAGCAACTAAAGAATACATCAGTTAACTCAGTGCATGGACAGTTCAGTGGAGATAGGTGTTAGAGGTGGAGACTACTATCAGTTGTGACTATAGTTGTGCATGAGATTTGCACAATCAAAGATTGAGATTGCCAATGAGGATTGTGCAGTACAAACCAAGGGAATTCGAACTTGGATCAGATCCATCCTCACTTTGGATTGCACAGTAGAGACAGGCAAACAATGGAGGAGATTTGAACCTGTGACTTGATTCAGATCCGAGCTAGTTTGTCTGTAGCAGGTGGAGATAGTACTGAGTACTTGTGAGGAGTATTGTACTGTGTATTGTTACATGTTCTCTATCATTATAATATACAGATATTGGGGGTTTTCAGCTGTATGCTTTTCCCAGTACATACTGTGTTGATATGTGTGATTAATGTTTTAATGTGCGCATGTGATTGTTTTTGATTCCGCAAATTGATGATCAACATAGAGGAGGTTATGTATTATGCATGCATTCCGCAAATAGTGTATAATCAGGTTAATCTCTATGAATAAGTGTTATATTATTCAAAATTTCTACATGGTATCAGAGCTAAGTTGATCATCAGATCTATTATTCAGAAAGTGATTACATTTTATTTCTTCAGGCAGGGTCTGTAATTGGGCCAGGTAGCCTCTGGATTCATCATTCTTTTGGAAGGTGAGATATCTAGTGAATGCCCATACAGTCAATCTCTGTACGAGAAATACTTTGTTTTCACGAATTTTAGATGAGAAGCGGTTGAGTTTTGAGCTGGTGGAATTCGAATTTGCAGCAGTGTTTTCTTGGTGTCTAAGTTGAAATGTCTTTTAACGGATTGCGATTGGAGTATGCCCTTGAAGGCAGCTCGAATTATATTGCATGGAAAGACAGGATGGAGGCGGTGTTAGATGACAATGGGTTGAAGGAGTTCATAGATGCTGAGGTCCCATAGCCTATTGATGTTGCTCACGTTGAGGCTTGGCAAAAGAAGACGACAAAGTGTCGAAGGATTCTGTTGGAGGGCGTGAAGGATCACATTGTATCTAGCCTGCATGGAAAGGCTTCTCCATACTTGACGTGGAAAGCGTTGACAGAATTATTCCAAAGCAAGAGCAACCAGACGAAGTTGGCGCTCGAGGATAAACTCAGAAACATTAAGTGTGAGAAAGGAGACAGTATGCCCAAGTATCTCACGAAGTTCACTCAATGCAGGGATGAGCTGGGAAGTGTGGGGGTGACTGTCAATGATGAGGACGTGGTGAGCTTGGCTCTCCTTGGTCTTCTGAAGAGTTGGCATTCCCATCAGGACTCTATCAATGGTCGGGATAAACTGCCAGGATGGGAGAGACTTTGGTCTGATCTTGTGCAAGAGGAGATCAGGTGGAATACCAGGAATGGATCTTCATCAAAGGCATCTGATGAAGAAAATTGCGCTTTGGCTGCCAAAGCAAAGAAGGGGAAGAACAAGAAAGCTTCTCATTCCGGTGCGAAAGGCAAGAAGCAGGACATGTCCAAGGTGAAGTGATTTCACTGTCACTAGCACGGACATTATGTCACAAATTATCCGCAGAAGAAGAAAAATAAGCAAGATGCTGGATCTGCAGTGGGAGAGGCCTTAGCCACACAGTTTGAGCTGCATTTTTCGCTGATTGCATGCTTGGTATCAAGTGTGATGGGATCGGTATGGTTCTTGGATAGTGGTGCGCCTTTTCACATGACAGAAGATCGAGATTTGTTTTCTGATCTGGATGAGAAAGATCTTGGAGTGCACATCGAGATGGGTAATGATGGTAGATACAGTGTGACCGGTATCGGTACCATTTCCTTTGAGAGGGATTCTGGTAAACCCTTCGTATTGAAGGAAGTGATGCATTTTCCAGGATTGAAGAAGAATCTTATCTCTCTGGCGATGTTAGAAGACAAAGGATATGATGTTGTCTTTAGCAAGGGAAAGGCTTTCCTGCACAGTAAGACAACTGGAGAAGCCTGGAAGATAGGGGTTCGAGTCAGGAACCTTTATCAATTGCATGTAGATGGTTGTGCAGAAATGGCATGCAAGGCAGAAGGATTGGTGAGCCGGGATGATGGCGAGCTGTGGCACAGGAGATTGGGCCACCTTCACCATGGAGCCTTGAAGATACTGCAATAGATTTCTACTGGACTTCCTAAAGGCACTCTTGCGCAGTTAGATCAGTGCAAGGGGTGTACTTTGGGAAAATTTGTGAAATCTACCTTTCACGAGAAAGATAGTCGCACCACGATAATCCTTGAGAGAATTCACACAGACTTGTGTGGACCTTTCTCAGTAGCTTCAACAGCAAAGCACAAGTACTATGTCATCTTTGTTGATGATTTCTCTCGAAAGCGCTGGATCTTCTTCATGCAGAATAAGAGCGAGACATACTCAAAGTTCTGTGAGTTCAAAGCACTGGTCGAGAAGGAATCAGGGATGAAGGTGAAGGCTCTTAGGAGCAACAATGGTGGTGAATTCATCTCTGGTGAGTTCAAGGACTTTTGTAGTGTAGAAGGGATTCGAAGAGAGCTCATAGCTCCCCATAACCCACAGCAGAATGGGTTGCTGAGCGGAATAACAGAGTGATCGTGGGTGTTGCACGGGCGATGTTGCATGATCAGGGCCTACCCCTTCACTTATGGGTGGAGGCATGCAATACTACAATATATGTGTAGAACCATTGTCCTCACAAGATACTTGGCATGAGTACACCCGAGGAGGCTTATTCTGGTAAGAGGCCTGATATTTCCCATTTGAGGATTTTTGGTTCTCCTGTTTACAAGCATGTGATGAAGGATGCCAGGAAGAAGCTAGAGCCGACCGTAGAGGTTGGGATATTTGTGGGGTACACTGATACGCCGCACAACTATCGTGTGTATTTTCCAGGCAGTCGCAAGACTATTGTGTGACGGGATATCAAATTTCAGGAGGAGAAAGCCATGAAGTGTTCGCTTGAGAGGGAGCCACACTTGCATGCAGATGAAGAGCTATTAGTTCCTAAGGATGAGCTTCAGGATGTGGATCAGCCATAAGATGAAGTTCACGGAGTGGAAGAGACCACTCATGCAACGCCAACCATCAGAGGGCGAAAGCGCACTACAGAAGCTGAGCGACTGGCTCAAGATGCAGAGAAGGTTGTAGGACCACCTACAGGACAGCGTAGACAGAGACAGTCACCTGATCGGTACACTGGATACATGGCTCTTGTGAGTAAATGTGTCGTAACTGAGCCATCCTCTTTTGAGGAAGCTGTGGAGGATCCCGCATTGGTAGATGCCATGGTGGAAGAGTATGATTCGATTATCAGAAACAGTGCATGGGAGGTTGTCCCAAGACCGAAGGGGAAATCAGTGGTGGGTTCTAGATGGATCTATAAAGTGAAGCAGGCAGCTGACGGGAGTGTGGAGAAGTACAAGGCAAGATTTGTTGCCTGAGGCTTCTCACAGATAGAGGGGATCGATTATGAGGAGACCTTTGCACCTGTCGCAAGGTATTCTTCCATACGGACGATTCTTGCTCTCTCAGCGCAGATGGGGTGGCACATTCATCAGATGGATGTGAAGACTGCGTTCCTCAATGGAGTCATTGAGGAGGAGGTGTACATAGAGCAGACCAAAGGTTTCGAGATCTCCAGCAGTGAGTCGCATGTGTGCAGGCTCAAGAGCACTGTATGGGTTGAAACAAGCACCTCGTGCTTGGTACACACGGATAGACAGTTATTTCGCTGGACTTGGATTCTCCAAGAGTCAGGCAGATCCTAACCTATACCAGATTGTGGTGGAGGGTAAGTTGCTTATCATTGTACTTTATGTAGATGATTTGATTTTGACAGGAGATGAGCTGTTGATACTTTCATGCAAAGAGGATCTTGCTAGAGAGTTTGAGATGAAGGACTTGGGCCTCCCTCATTATTTCCTGGGATTGGAAATTTGGAAGCGCAGTGATAGACTATTTGTTTCTCAGGGTAAGTATGCCCGGGAGATACTGGAGAAGTTCAACATGCATGGCTGCAACCCTGTTGATACTCCTCTTCCTGGAGGTTGGAGGAAGGAGGATACTACCTCAATGGAGGTAGTGGATGCCACTATTTATCGATAGTTGGTGGGGTCGCTTATGTATCTGGTCAATACACGACCCGATATATGCTATGATTTTAACCATCTTTCACAAGCTATGGTTAAGCCAACCAAGCTCTTTTGAAAGGCAGGCAAGCATGCATTGCGTTATCTCAGAGGCACATCGGGATATGGATTGTGGTACAGACAAGAGGATGACAGGTACCATCATATCAGAGATTGTGTGCAGTGGAGAATCATGTTACTTTCATACATTCCCACGGAGGATCAGGATGTTGATATCTTGACGAAGGCGCTCACCAGGAGCAAATTCAAATACCAGCGAGGTAGGATAGGGGTTGCAGATAATCCATATCTTGTTGAGAGGGAGTGTTGAAAATGTAACAAGATGATGGAGCTCAGTGGAAAGGAGTCGCCTTCACTAAGTGGGCCTGCAGGCTATTTTTGGCGCAAAGTCTATTTTTAGACATATGGATCATGGCCTACGAGTTGCAGGATGCTATTTGTGGATGACTGGTCATGTTGGTAAAAATAGATGGACTTCTATTTTTAGACATATAGGCAGAGTCTATTTTTAGACTGCCAGTCTAAAAATAGAACAGTCGAATATTATTAGCTCTTAATAATATTTGGACTATAAACATTATCTTATCCTCTTGGAGCACTTCAGTTCGAGCTATGGATGTGGCACATGCAACTGCCAGAAGGAAATACGCTTTTCTTATGGGTCAGTTGAGGTATTGATTGATGGACTTCAGTTAGAACTCAAGTGATTGAGTTTGGTGGAGTTGATTGAGGAGTTGATGGAGTTGTGTTCAGTTTGACTTAGTTGAACTAGTTGTATTTAGTCTAACTGCCAAATACACTAGTGATGAGTGATGTGAATTAATTATTAATTAATTCACTAATTATTAACTCATAAATAAACTAAAGAATACATCAGTTAACTCAGTGCATGGACAATTCAGTGGAGACAGGTGTTAGAGGTGGAGACTACTATCAGTTGTGACTATAGCTGTGCATGAGATTTGCACAATCAATGATTGAGATTGCCAATGAGGATTGCGCAGTACAAACCAAGGGAATCCAAACATGGATCAGATCCATTCTCACTTTGGATTGCGCAGTAGAGGTAGGCAAACAATGGAGGAGATTTGAACCTGTGACTTGATTCAGATCTGAGCTAGTTTGTGTGTAGCAGGTGGAGATAGTATTGAGTATTTGTGAGGAGTATTGTACTATGTATTGTTACATGTTCTTTATCATTATAATATACAGATAGTTGGGGGTTTTCAGCTATATGCTTTCCCAAGTACATACTGTGTTGATATGTGTGATTAATGTTTCAATGTGCGCATGCGATTGTTTTTTATTCCACAAATTGATGATCAACGTAGAGGAGGTTATGTATTATGCATGCATTCTCAAAATAGTGTATAATCAGGTTAATATCTATGAATAAGTATTATATTATTCAAAATTTCTACACTCTCTGCTAGTTGATTTATAGATTCCAAAAATCTTGGAAGAAATTGGTAACTCCTTGGGAAATTTCGTCAGAATTTATGAGGTCACTAGAATAGGAAAGAGCATGACTTATGCTAGAATTTATGTCTATATGAATATCTCTCATTTTCTACCAGAATTGATAGATCTGAAGTATAAGGTGGAAATTTGGTCTCAACCACTGGAACATGAACATGTTCTATTCAGATGTTTCTATTATCACAAGAATGGCCACCTATTCTTAGATTGTCTTATGAGAAAGGAGGAAATTCAAGAAGAAGACCAACAAAGGGTGGGTGATGGATTCATGAGCATCCCTTCCATCATAGAAATATAAAGGGTCAGAGATCAGAGGTGAAAGAGAACCCTTTAAACAATGAGAATGTGTTTTCTAGCCTAGAGAATATGGAGGAAGAATTTTTTCTATCGAAGGATATACCTATGGAGGAGTTGCCACTGGAAGCCACAAGTGACAAAAAAGTAGCAAAGTGGAAGTCCCCATAAGAAAAAGCCCCAGTAGAATGCATTGTCTCCTTACCTGGGACTGGTGAAGTCTTATCGATGCTTGAGGAAAGCCCATATTATTTTACAGAGGAAGGATTTCTAATGGGACTTATCAATTGTTGGGTGTAGAAAGAGCTCTCATATCTTCCCTAGGATAAAATATAAATTTATGTGTAGGGGTATTTGTGTTTAAAAAGCAAGGATTCTGTGAGAGAGATCAGAGAGAGGGCCAAGAGATATAAAGGGGGAGAAGGATAAAGGAAAACAATCAATGATCAAATAAGCAAAATGCAAAGGTAGAAAGACAATGAAGGATCCACTCTCTGTAACCTAGAATATATAAGAAAGCAAGAGGAGTTGTTGTGGAGAAAAAAATGAAGAGTCTAATGGCTGAAGGAAAGGGAGAAAAATTATAGTTTCTTCCAAAAATCAATGATTAAACATAGGAATAATAACTTGATATTCCCCCTAAAAGGTGAGTATGGGAAAAGGAAGCTTATTCATGAAGATATTGAAGATGAATTGGTGTTCCATTTTAAAGATATTCCACAGGAGCCTCCTCAGAATAGCTTGCAAGCTATAAATCATATCACAACATGCATTCCTAAAATAGTTGTTAATGATTAGAATGAAGTTTTGATGTGGAGGGTTAATTTTGAAGAAGTAGAGTTTGTGGTGAAGGAAATGTAGAAAAACAAAGCCCCATGTCCAGTTCGTTTCACTTTGCAAATTTTCAAGGGGTGACGGAACTTCTTGGGTGAGGAGGTTTATGAAGTGGTGGAGGAATCCAGGAAATCTCAAAAAATGTAGAAAGGGTTGAATGCTACCTTTTTAGATTTTATTCCTAAGGCTGGTAAGAATAAATAACCTAATGGACTCAGATCAATATCATTGTATAATTTCATTTATAAAATCATTTCACTTGGTATAGTGAATAGAATGAAGCCCTTGTTGAATCAACTAACTAGCCCTGAAAATATTGGTTTTGTGGAAGGGTAGAATATATTCGATGGAGTAGTTCTAGTGCAGGAGGTGGTTCACTTTCTAAGATCCAAGATGTATCCATGTATGATGATAAAACTAAATTTGTCAAAGGCATATTATAGGTTGAATTGGTATTTCCTCTTGTGGTTTAGATGCTTGCGATTTCAGGTTAGATAATCTCATGGAAGAAAGATCAATTCACTCTCAACTAGAAGACTTTATGTAAGCATTAGACGCTCTAATAAATAAGGAGAAGTATAACATTTTCTTTTCTAATTGCAGTGTCATAGTTCAATGGTACTTGGCTAGGACTCTAGATTCCATGATACATCCTTTCCTTCTAAGTATGTTGGTAAGCCTCTTGTACTTAATCCAAAGAAGCCAATATGTTTCTAGGAGATGTTAGAAAATTAGCAAATAAAGTTAAGAATTAGGCCTTCAGAGCTTTAAATTTAGTCAGGAGAGCAATGTTAACAAAATCAATGTTACAATCTATTCCTTTATACCAAATGGAAGTGATCCAAGAGATATCATCAACGAAATAATCATTAGCTGGAGGAATTTCCTTTAGAGAGGTGCTAACAAGACTAATAAGTGGGAATTGATGGTGTTGGAGAAGCTTTGTTTGTCAAAAGATGTTGGCGAGTTGGGCTTAAGAGACCTAGAAGCTTTATGTGAAGCATTGGGGCCTAAATTATGGTGGCCATGGGGGATGGGTGGCAAGAAAATTTAGAGACAAATATGGAAGAGAAAGTATAAGCCCCAATATACTAAGGAAGCTTGTATTCAAGATCTCAATTACTATCCTGGATCCCAGTTTTGGATATGGGCACAAGTGAGTATGAAACAAATAAGAGACCATGCATTTTGGGAAGTGAGAAAAGGAGATATAACTAGGATTTGGGAGGTGTCATGGTAGCATCTCCCATGACTATCAGAAAATTCAAAGTGGGTGGAGATAGAAAAATTTACTAAATCAATGGCAGGCTAAAAGGTGGTGTATTTTTGGAAGGAGAATTGTGATTCTTGATTTTGGTGAACCTATAAACTTAAGGAGGATTGGGAACGTCAATAGGAGAAATACCTCAGGATAGTTTTAATAAAGAATTTGTGAAGAGGAAGGTTCAGATAGCTCATGGTCATGACAAATTGAGGTGGGGTTATAATCCAATTGGTATGTTTACTTTTAACGAGGCATATGTCACCTTGGAAGGAGATAAGGAAGTAGTGAAAGATTTTCTTTGGAATGTGGTATGGTCTCGCAATATTTGGCCAAAGGTAAGACACTTCCTTTGGTTATTGGTGAACAACAAAATTTTAACATGCGACCAGATCATAAGGATAGGTTTCCGAGGGACCTCTATATGTTTGTTGTGCTAATCTCAAGAGGGATCAATAGAACACATGTTTAATTCCTACCTATTTGTGGAGGAAGTTCAAAGATCGATTTTGGAAAAATTTGGTCAAATGAATCGAAACAAGGAAGATGTGGGCCTCGGGCTTTGTTAATGGAGAAGAGTAAAATATAAAATCCCATGATTAGTAGATGCATACATTCTAAAAAATATGGATCTGAGTGTGGATATGATATTTTTCAACTCAAGGTCAACCATAAAGATGAGCAATAGTGAAGCAACAATATTCTCCCCCATGGAAGGTTTCATCAAACTAAATTTTGATGGTGCATCAAAGGGAACCTTGGGGGTGGTAGGTTTGGGAGGTGTGATTAGAGATAGCAACTCCAATGTGATGAGAGTGTTCAATCAGAGTTATGAGTCCACTAGTAGTAACATGGTGGAATTATAGGACCTCGAACATGGTTTCCTGATTGCAATAGGAAAGGGTTTCAAATCATTGCAGGTGGATGGGGATTCGCGCTTCGTAATTAATTTCCTATAACACTTGATCATATTTCAACCATTAGAGAAGGTAGTTAATAGCTGGAGATTGGAATTGTTGGTTCAGAGCATTAAAAGTTTGAGTATATTTTTTTATTATATAACTACCCATCATTCAAGAAGATATGCAAATAAGGTGGAATATTTTATTGCCAATTTGGGTTGTTAGATAAGAGAGGTGGAAATAGATGATTGTTGGCCCCACAAGTGGACTATGATTAGAAGGAGGACCTCAATCTTTTGCTAGCAGGCGATGGGTGGATCCTCGATGGGGGTGATATGAAGGGCAACAAGGGGCTTGGGTCTTTATGCCCACCACCATTGGTGTGTTAACAAATATTAATGGATGGCGTATGCACTTCGTACTTCACATGCAACTCTCCTGTTGGTGCAGGGTTTAGGAGGTAATGAAGTATATAATCAAAAGCATTAGTGAAGTTGAGGATGGAAGAGATGAGGTTATTCGTTGCATCCGGTTTATGAAGGAAGTGGTATTCATTGGTGTAAATTATTTAGTGAGGGTGGTGAATCCCTAACGTATATGGTTCTAGGATTCCTCAGTCCTTGCAGTGAGTAATTCGACATCCCAGAGTGAAGCTCTTAAGTCCTAGGTTTTCAATTCTTTGCCACTAGATATTTTTTGTCAGATTGATTATATACGGGAGGGGAGTCAACGACCCCCGATGAGGCTTTTCTACTTGTATATGAAATTGGTAAGCCTTTTGGCCTTCTTTTGGTCCTCTTTCCTCTTGAGAAATCAAGTTTGTTTAATTCTTATGTGGCTTTATGTTATTAGGGTACTAGGTCTTATTTAAGGGATCACTCATTTTTTTTTTAAGGTTTGGGCTTCTATGAAACTTCTACTCTTGTGGGGGTTGTGTTATTTGAATTTGAGTCTACTTGGTATAGTTAAATTGAATATTTTGAGGTTGAGTGTTGTCAGGGAGTCTTGGAAAACAATTTCTATTGTGTGTTGGAGGCGATGTTGGGTTATTTCTCCCTATGCTATTTGGTATTATAGTGTCTAGATTATAGTGTTTTATTTGGGGCGCTCAATGTTAAAGGGGTCTCAATCTCTAACTAGAAAGGAGCTTCCCATATCCCTTGGGTGTGATTCTATGTCAGAGGTAGCTTATTTAGTTGTAGCTTGTTCCATGCAATCTGGATTTAACTTTCTGGGTGTGAGCTGTTCTGCAATGTTGGATGTGTCTACTAATGGTGGAAAGTATGGATGCGGTCCACAGTGAACACTAGGTGCATGGTAAGGAATGGGGGAATGCTGAGCTCAAATGCATTATCTCCCACAGCCTTGGTAATGGTGTAAGGACCATATCAGAGTGGTCTGAGTTTTCGATAGGCTCTAGTAAGGCGTTCCTTTTACAAATGCAACCAGACTTTGTCACCCACTTGAAACTTGTGTGGCACATGATGTTGATCATGTCGTTGCTTGTACTTGGCATTTGATTTCTCCAGAACGTCATGGACCTACTGGCGAATATGTTGGATGTGCTCAATGAAGCTGTTTTCCTTATCTGTTTCAGACTGGACATGAGCCGAATCTGCATGGGTAGCTATAAATGGCATGGTATCAGAGCGGTCTGATTTTTCTCTATTTTTCTTTTCCTCTCCCCAACGAAGTGGTGATATAAGAAATTAGGGCTTGAACTGGTCGAACCTTTGTAAGACCAACCTCGCAAATCCCGATGGCCTCCCATGGCGGATGAGAAGAAAGATGAGGGGGCAAGAGATCCTATCAAAATCTTGCTCGAACAAGCCCTCGAGTGACAAAGGAATGCGATGATGGACAACTTTGCGCAGATACTTCAGTGGCTACCTAGAGGCAATGCATTGGCTTCCAGCAGCTACTCTGGAAACGCCATTCCCTTTAAGGTACAAGTTAATTTTGAAATCCCTATATTCTAGGGTCAGATAGATGCAGATGTCATAGATAAATGGTTAAATCTGCTAGAGGGTTATTTTTCTATTCATGAATTTTTGAGTCGGGAAAAGATTGTTTTCGCTCTTCTCAAAGTAGCCCCCCATGTTAAGGACTAGTGGGAAACCTACTGCGAGCAGAAGGATGAAAATACTGGCTCACTATTTTTAGCCGCACCCACCTAGAATTCATTCCGGGATGCCATCAAGGAGAAGTAATACCCTGTCGGAAGCTATGAGGATCAATACATAAGGTGGACCACACTGCAGTACGGAAGGGACCAAGATGTGCCAGAGTTTACCAATATTTTCCATACCCTTCGCATAAAGTTGGGTATCAAGGATTTAGAGCAGCATTTGATACTCAAATACTATGGCTGCCTGCAAAAGTGCATCCAGGAAGAAATAGAATTCCTGAACATCTCCTAGCTCAGCACAACATACCGATATGCCGACAAGGTCGAGCAAAAGTCTAAACAGAAATGGAAAGAAATCATCTAGGGCGATTGTAGCTTATCTCTGAGAAGAGATGTGGCGGCTGCATGCCTCTAAACTGTCTTACAATGAGGCTCAAAGGCCTATTTATTGTTGAGAAACAATGGAAAACCCTAAACATCCAAAAACCTAACCCTAGAAGATGAAACGCCAAATTGTGGGCCCTGTTTGGGTAAATTGGTACATCAACTTCCCGGTGTCGTAACTTTGGCATACAATCTCTGTTTGACGTGCATAGTATCTCTTTAGAAAGATCTATCAGAGAACTACAACTTTGGGAAGAGCAACATCAGTCCATGGACCCATGTTTCTCCCAGTTTTCCCAAAAAAACGTCGTTTAGGGCCTCAAAATGGCTCCAAAAGTTCAGGACCTGAAAAACTGCTAAAAATAGTAAATTGTGCTACAACTAAGGACTTGGTGGGGGTCCAAGTGGACTTGGTGGGTGGCCACCAATATCCACCTGGATCAATTAATTAGGTGGAAATGACTATCTTGTAGAATTATTGTGGCTCATCAGTAGTAATGTTGCAGGTTCATTGTAGAATTCCAATAACTATGTAATAGTTTAGCTGTGAGATTCATGTAGCCTGCTTTTGACAAAATATTATGAAACACTTCAAGGAAAGGTAAGTCTGAAATCTAATAAAATTTCCACCCAATAGCTAAAAAACTATGACAAAACATACTCTAATAAAAACATTTTCCAAAATTTCATTTTACATACCAAAAAGGGTGGAAAACACTAGAAAAGGTAGGTAAGTTGTATGTGGGAAATTGTTAAAACTATGTAAAAAGGGTGGACATGCTAGGTACCATCATCTCCTACCAACTGATATTAGTGCATGTCCCCATGCAATTCTATTTGATCCTCTTGATTTGAGGACTACGATTATGGAGTAATCAAGAAAATAGTGCTTTAATGATAGGAGGAGTGGCCCTCTTCCACTTTATAGTAAACCAAATTTTGGAAGGTAATGGTCCAAATATTCCCCATATTTTCCTTCCTCTCTAGGGTTCCATAAAATGGGTAATAAAATTAATCTAAAGTTATTTTGCATAGGTATAGTCCATGCACTTGGACTAGTTTTCTTTCCCTACAACATTGGTGATCCAAATTTATGAAGGAATGAAATGAAATACAAATTTAAAATAGAAACATAGAGACACAATGAAACTAAACTTTAATTAATAAATAGTAAATGTTGAAAATTGTTTACATGCAAAATGAAAGTAAACTAGCTCGGGTGATGGTAGCTTATCTTTGAGAAGAGATGTGATGGATACATGCCTTTAAACTGTGTTATAATAAGGTTTAAAGGAATTTTTATCATGAAGAAGTAATGATAAACTGTAAACATCCAAAAACCTAACACTAGGAGATGAAGCACCAAAAGGTATTGGCCCCGATGGGGTTAGTTGGAATGTCAAATTCCTAGGGCCATATCTTTGGCATACAATCTTTGTTTGACATGCAGTTACCCATTTCCCTAAAAACATCATTTACGATCTAAAAATGGCTCCAGAAGTTCAAGCCCTGAAAAATAGAAAAAATAGAAAATGAACAAAATAAAAAATTGTGTTGAAAAATAGGAAACTGATAGAAGACAATGCTAGGGGAACAAGTGGAATAGGAAGGTGGCCACCAATATCCCACTAGATCAATCCTCCCACCTTAGGAAGAAATGGTCCCCATTATATTGAATTCCTCAATGAAGTGATGAAAATTCTACTGAACATGTTCCTTTGTGAGCCTCTTGCCATGGTGCAGGAGATGGTCAACCTCATAACCTGATATAGTTGAAACCTTTGTTGGAAAGTGTTCTTAATTTTTGTTTCCATGATCTGATCAGTTGTGGCCTATTCAATGCAATTTGGGCTGAGCTCTATTGGTGTCATTTTCTCAATAATGTCCGATGTGTTCAACAATGGTGGAAAGTATGGTTGAAGGTGGTCGACACTGAATATTGGGTGCATGGTAAGGAACGGGGGGATAGTTAGCTCAAAAGTGTTGTCACCCACAACCTTGGTGATGGTGCAAGGTCTCCATTGGATTTGTTGAATCTTCTGATGGACTCCAGAAAGGCATTCCTTCTATAAATGCAACCAAACCTTGTCACCCACTTAAAACTTGTGTGGCATTCGATGTTGATCATGATGTTGTTTGTACTTAGTATTGGATTTATCCATTATATCATGAACCTACTGATGTATGTGTTGAATGCATTCAATAAACTTGATGGCCTTATTAGATTCAAATTGAACATGTGTAGATTTTTTCTATGTACTTGCAAGAGGCATTTCAACATCAATGGGACTCAAGGGTTCAAATCCTAGGCTCGCTTAGAAGGGGTTATGGCTAGTTGAGCTATGGAGAGCTCTTTTGTAATTGTGGTTCACATAGGGGCAACTCTCATCCCATGTTCATGGATTCTGAGAATTGTACATGCATAATATGTGCATTATCTCCTTGTTGACGACCATTATCTAGCCATCATTTTAGGTGGGGAATGCAATCGATTTGGTGAGGTTGGTGTCCAACAATGACCAGAGGCTCGACCAGAATGTGCTTAGGAAATTAATATTTCTCTATGATATAATGGTTTATGGGATCCCAAAATGTACCCATACTCATTCAAAGAAGATCTTTGCAGTGGCTTCTCCTATGATACTCTTCTTGCTTGCAACCAATATGGCCATCTTATAAAATATATCAACAACCACAAACACACTGTCAATACCATGCTTGGTAGAAGTAAGGCTCGACATATAGTCCCTGGATATGGATTACCAAGACTGACTAGGAGTAGGCAGAGGATTGTATAGGCCTTGCTTCTTAATGGTTGGCTTAGCGATGACATAGGATGTGCAAGACCTGATATATTTTCCAATGTCTTGTTAGACTATTGGCCATTAAAAATACTTTTGTAGTACTGCCACTATCTTCTCCACAGCAAAGTGTGTTGTGAATCGACTATAATATGACTCCCAAATTAGCTTGGCACACTCGCTTGAAGGAACACAAAGACGATCCAGATAGAATAACAGTCTACTTGAAGGTGAAAGCGTTGAACTAGATTTCCCTATATCAACATCTTGTAGTTAACAACAAATTTTGAGTCATTTTCATATAGTTGTGGCCATCCAGAAGTATCATGGAGACAATAGGTGAGAATTATTGCTAGTATCACAATCAAGGGCCAGCTCAGGTCATATGAAATGTCATTGGTTCTCCATTTCTTTTATTTAATGTTCAAATGGAATTATTGCATGTATGTGGACCATAGATTGAATATCTATGTGTATGGTTGTCTCCTTCCCATGAATAGATTATTTCCATTGCCAGTAGGCATTCATGATAGAATACATTTCCTTATCATAGGTGAGGTACCTTCGAACATTATCAGCAAGTGTCTCATTATGATAAGGAATTAGATACCCCTACTGAGTGAGGACTACAATAAAATTTACTTAGAGGAATATGTCTCAATCTCGTATGGTTATTACAAGTCTGGAAAAGTGAGGTTTGGTGTAGCGAAAAGGTGGTGTTTCATTTCAATGAATTCCGTTTGTTGTGACCCAAACTAGAAAAACTTTGTTTTTTGTCCACCCTTGGTAACTTGACTCAAGGGCCAAGTGATATGAGAGAACCCAAACACAATATCCAGTAGAAATTAGCAAGGCCCAAGAAGCTACAAAGCACTGTTAGAGTCGTAGGGGTTGGCCAATCCTCAATGAATTGGATCTTAGCTACATCCAAATGCACACATTTCTCATCAATTATGTAGCCCATATATTGAACTTGGTCCATGCCAAAGGAGTATTTCTCTAAGTTGGAACATAACTTGCACTGTCATAGTGTTTGAAGGACATGTCGAATATGTTGCAAGTGATCTATCCAACTCTTGTTGAAAACGAGGATATCATCCAGATATATAACCATGAACGAGTTGGTGAAAGGTTGCAAGATGATATCCAATCAGAATCATAAAATTTGCAAGGGCATTTGTTAAGTTGAAGGGCATGAACAAGCACTCAAAGAGACCCTCCTTGAACCTAAATGAAGTCTTGCATACATTTGTGGGTTCTATTGGAACTTGGTGATAGTCAGACATCAAATAGATATTGATGAACTAATTAGCCCCCTTAAGCTATTCAAGAAGGTCATCAATCTATGGAATCATGTATTTGTTCTTGACTATCATTTTTTTCGGTGCTCAATAGTCAATGCAGAGTCTCCAGGTCCCATATTTCTTCCACAGAAGTATAATTGGGATCCCACGAGATGATGAACTTGGTTGAATGTGCCATTTTTGTAGCATCTCTTGGATCTGCCACTAGATTTCTTCATTTTCCAGGAGAAGGAAACAACATATTATCCCATTAGGTAGTGGTGCATTGAGGATCATATCGATGAAATTCTTGATATGAAAGTGAAAACTTACCCCTGTTCCGCCAAGAACCCAGAAGAAATTGAACAAAACTCCTGACTAGAAAAACCACTCCAGACCAGAACTCTTACAGTACCACTCTGACTCAAATATTTTCCTTCCACCAACTGATGACATTAAAATTTGATCTCCAGACTCTCTCACCATCCTAATTATAATTTCAAGGTTTCCTCTCACACCCAAGCCCTCCATCCTTGGGTTAAATTTTTTAGACTTCAGCACAGCACATTCCTACCGTGAGGAGAATATGTCCCTATACTCTTCGAAAACCTTGTCCACTTACTTCTACTGCATGGCGAAACCCATTTTAGAGGCCATTGATGTGGCCATAATCTTCCCCTTACTTTGGGAGCGAATAGGAAGAAAAAAAATCCCAATCTAAGAGACAATCTTACTGCATTTCGTAGTATAGATCAAATAAATGGAGGCAAATGGGTCTACCTCTAGTATCCTATATAGTTTTATACTCAAAGTGATAATAATACTAAGATATCTGGAATCATAAACAACATGACACATCTACAAGTTTGGTTGGCCTATTAAAACGTCACAAACTTCAAGGGGAGAAACATCATAAAATACCTCATCCATGAAAGGCTTGATGTTGTACTGCGAGCAAAATTTTTGGTTGACGTGGAGACCTTAACCTTGGTGGAGCCACCCGATGGTGTATGGATATAGGTGTGGTGTTGTCGACAAGCCCAACCTCTTAACTACCTTTACCAAGATGATGTTCTTCTCACTCCCACTATTGATGATGAACTATAGAAGAGCACCCTTCACCTACATCTATGAGTGGATGAGATGCTCACCCTCCTATGAATCTTCGCACTCAATTTTCTTAACCTTGGTGGTGGCAACAGTGGCGTCGGGTTTTGCATCAATAATTTGTTTCCTTTTGTTATTTTTTGGCTCAGATTCAGAGCATGCATATAACTCTAAAGCTTTCATTTCAACCACCAATGACTTCTTTGTGTGACATTCACTTGTGTTGTGAGTTGGGATCTTATGGAAATCACACCACTTTCCTGTGTCTTTCTTCATCTTCCCATTGTTATTCTTTCCTTGCAGCTTAAATGAATTGTATTGAGTCATTCCACCTTGGCTCTATCCTTTGGTCTGTTGTTTTGGGGTGCCCTTTCCCTACTTTGGGTTCACATATCCAAAGTCCCACTTCTTTTATTTAAATATCTACTCGATGTTGATAGCATATCACTATGTTGTACCAAGCAAGGAGATATCTAGGAACTCCATTTTTTCTTGGATGTATTTGTGAACACAACCAAATGTACTTGAGCACCATATGTTTCTCAAAGTTCTTGATACCTAGCTTCGTGCATACGGTATGAAAGAAATTCGTGAACTATGGCACTTCTTTATCCCTTTCCTATGGTAGTGTGGTCCATTTTATGTACTTGTCTTCATATCTCCTAATAGGGTAATATTTTTCTTTAATAACATCTCAGAAAAATTCCCAAGAAGGTGCGACTGAAAATATTAAGGATGCCTCCTCTGCCCTTTTCTTACAGTATCTTTCCCACTAGTCCTTGACATGGGGGGTGGCCTTAAGGAGTGAAAAAGTAATTTTTTCTCTATTGGAATAATTATAGACTAAAAAATATACTTCCAGTTTATTTAACCATTTATCTAGATCATCTGCGTGTATTTAACCTTCAAACATGGGAATGTCAAAATTAACTTGTACCTTAAAGGTGGTGGTGCCTCCAAAGTTATTACCAAATGAAGATGCTTCATGCATTAGTATTTACCAAATTATCTAGGAAAAATTAGCTATCATCTCATTCCTCTATCAATCTATGGATTCTTCAAGCAAGAATTTGAAAGGATATCCTACTCCCTTGTGTTTCTTTTATACTGCCATGGGAGGCCATCAAGGTCAGCGGGGACTGTTGAATTTTTTGGGCATGACCCAGGTTCAACGTTAGTTAGCCAAACAAATCCCTACACTGCTAGCCCTTTTGGCATCAGAATTCAGAGCACAGACCAAAGTCTCACTCGAAGCAATATCGGGGGATGCTGGAACCAAGTTTCGGCACCCTGAGATGGTCATGATGTCGGTTTATAAATTTTGTTCCTACTTCTACACAAGTCACTAGCTTTAGGCCTCTGTCAGTCTAACCCTTTATTTCTCCCTTCGTTACCTCCGAGAAGGTGTATGAATGACCTTTGCGCAACCTTAACCCGCGATCCAGGTACTTTTGCGCTACTATGAAAGCGTATTATATAAGTTCCCAAGTTATCGTAAGTGTTTTACTTATCTTACTAAACAATCCTAGCTAGCGCTGCATAAACTATTATTCTTACTTGTGTTCAATTAACCAATATAATCACATATATTTGCACATCACATAAACATTATAAATTAAACCCAAAACGCAATATAACCAGATGCATTAACAAGAAATAAATACACCAAATTTGCAGAATACTTCTCATTATTGATATCTTCAGTTTGATACAGACTGTATCCGCCCTACGCACACAGTTGCAGGGGTCCACGAACTCAGTTGCGGACTTCCACCCCAAGCCTCTATGCACTCAGCGGTAGAGCCTCTACCTACACTAAGACCCGAAACACTTAGACTTCTCTACCAAGACTCTTCACTTCTTAGACTTAAGACTACTTAGAGATTACCTACTTAGGTCCTTTTTATACAATCCTATGGTCCACGAACCATGGGTGGATCTTTATAGCCGACTTTACACTTTACAAAATAAGGGCAGACAACCCTTTATAGCTCTAGACACCTTCGCACTCTGCGACAAAAAAATACGAAGACTTTACAACTTTATTACAAAATTGACCCAAAACATGGACTTTTAGCCCCAAAACTATCCTTGGGGGAACCCGTTCCCAACAGGTCCCCAACGCAAACATGGTGACTTGCCCTCGAGTCACTCTGTGTGTGCGGAGATCTTTGCGCGAAGACCTCCCAGCTTGACCTGTATGACGGCAACCTTGACAGTGCACTGTGCAGCCACTTACTTCGCTTCTTCAACCAACTACTCAGTCGCTGGTCCTGAACTGTCAGCCTGAAGCTTCTGCTGAGTTTCTTGTAGTGTAGCAAGCTTGCCTTCAATAGAGGTTGTGACTGAATAAGCCTCATCCAGCCAGGGCTTCAATCATGCCTTCAACACTGCCTCCTTGTGTTGCGTTGCATCTACCTATTCTTTCAATTGCTTGGCCTCCTGCAGCTTCGCCAGTATTTGCATGAGAGAGACAGTTCGCGCTGTACCTTTTACTTTGTCATAGTATTGTTGTAGTTCTTGCTCTTCTATCTCCAAGTCTTGTACATTAGGGTCGTCCTGCAGGCTCGTCAGGACCTTAAACAACAACTCAAAAGGTTGTGTGCAGTCTGCTACTACACTGTCTACGACCACTATCACCTCTGTGACAACGGTTTCATGCTGCTCCTTTACTTCTGGTGGAGTTGAAGGCTGGGCCTTCAATCGTAAATCTATGATCTATAGGTTCTACTCCAGCTGAACCATAGCCATCTATATGCGAGCATCACACACCCCTATGGCTAGCTTGTGAACACACACCTCGACAGGTTCTTCCTCAGGAATGACCAACTCCAGTACCATTCTGCATGCCTCCTCCATGACATGAACTAAATTCTTGTTTCGGTTGGTTACCTTAGTCACGGTGGTGATGGAAGAGTCTCGTTGTAGGGCCATTTGTTCATTATTGATCTTCTACTCGCTGATCACTTGTAAAGTGCAGTGTTCGCGGGCCCTCAGGTCCGCGGTCACTCCATCTTGCAGTAGGTGGAGCGCCTCGACAGGGAGTGCTTCCAGGTTCAACCCCACTCCCTTGAGGGCACTGACAGTGGGCCTATTAGCTTCATTCTCTGTGGTCAGTGCTCCATTTGGAAGCACTATCGTGCTGGAGACCTTCGTACGCAGCGTCTCGGCAGCTTCTAAAGTGCCGATAGCGAGGTTGGTGGACACCGTGCCAGCCTGTGATGCGCGGGTCTACATCTCTTGCAGACCTATCTGGATGGCCCCTAATAGTAGTTGCTATTGCTGCTCAAACTACTATAGTGCCTCCGTGGTGAAATCCCCACTGTGTCTCCAATGTCATGCAAATCCCCCTCTATGAGGGTGATTGGGTCCAGCGACACCTTAGTGGCCTTGGATTTCTTCCTCAACCCCACTTTTTCTTGTTCCCTTGGATGCTTGATGTGGTTCGACATCGTCTGAGGCTCCGCACCATGCTGCGCTGTTTGCTCGTCCATTTCTTCCTCTTTGTCGGGAGAAGGTGATCTCGCGCCTTTCTCAGAGCCAGGCTCTGTTTTGCCTGTCTGTTTTTCCATCTACTAGGTGGCATCGCGCTCCACCTAGACCTTGTCAATGGTCTCATTCTTCCTTTTCTTGGCTAGCTACGCAATCTTGAGCTTGGCCTCCTTCTTTTTGCACTGCGCGACAAACTTGCTCACCCCCACTGCCAAGTTTGAGGTAGTGCACCAATCCACCGGCCAGCGATCAAGCACTGCATCCATTGTGTCATCCGTTTCCAAGTAAGGCAAGTCATACCATGTCTACGCAGGGTCCTTCCATGCCCTGATTGACACATGGTGAAATTCTGCCTTGAGCTCCGCGTACCCCTGCAGGTTGGCAAACATAGTAGGCAACAACCACGGTTTGTGATTGATAGCCATGCGAATGTTCATTTCCATCAAGATCCAGAAGATCTTGCTATCCTTGATGCATTGAGCATCCTTGGTCACCCACAGTGAAGCGTACTTTGTCGCTTCTGGCAGGTTCAGCATGACCGAGGGGAATTTACTATCTTCCAGCAGCTGCTAGGCTACTAACACAATAGATAGCAAGAGCCACAGATAGTGGAAAGTCTTGTTGAGCTCCTATTCCTCACGACATTTCGTAAGGAACTCACCATAGAGATAGTGCACCCAATTGAACTGGACTCCTTTGGCGCATTGGGTTGTAAGAGAAACGACTAGTGTCGGCACTTCATCTACGCGACACTTCCTCATAACCTTTCCTGCCAAAATCTGCGTGGCCACCTTTACTGCAGGGTCACTGATACTTGAGATGGCATAGCCTCACAACTTCTTTACAAGCTTGAATTTCTCCTTCATGGCCTTTGCGGGGGCTAGCTCACCACCTTTTCTGCCAAACATCATGGCTAGATTTTCCCCTGTGTAGCGCAGCCATGTGATCCTATGGATTAATCTGTCAGTGATGGGTATTGGCTCCTCCATCCATAGACACCCATTGTGCACCAAGCATAGGAGTTGCTTGATGACCAATATTGTAATGGGGGTGCGGTTGTACTGTGGCACCCATAGGAGGTTGAGAAGACCTTCCTTGTCTACTCCCCTGAGCTAGTTCTGCGGTTCCAATGTAGTCATCTCGATGGTTGTGTCAATAATGTGGTGCATTACCTGCTCTGTCGCTAAGTGTGGGAACTTCTCATGGTCAGCTAAGTCCTAATCTTCCAGTTTTAATAGAGGAACCCACCCCAAGTGTGGTCCTTCAAAGACAATCTCATTCGGCAACAGAGGGTTTTGTAAGGGGACCTTGCTCTCATTAATGCCTTTTCGCACCTTGGTCTTGCCCTTGCATGGAGGGACATACTCGGGAAACTTAGTGATAAGGTCAGCACCTTGGAGTTCAACTTCCTCCACCTATACCCCCAAGTCCTCATCATCCATCGGGATGTCCTCAATTTCTTCCTTCTCCAGCTCAAGGTTAATGGCTTTTCCCTTTTCCTGTGTGGTGGGCTTGTCCTTTGGTGGGTTCCTTCTTAGTGACGCGCACACCAGTATCGTAGCCTGCTTGCCCGTTTTGTCCTTCGTACTCTCCTTGGTTGGGGTGAGCTTTGGTCTAGGCATTCATGGTGATTTGGGAACTTTAGCTAATACTTATGCAACCTCTGGGGTAGCTCCCTCTGCCTCCCTGAAAACTTCTGGCACAGCCCCCTCAACTGTCACTGCTTCGGTGTCCATAGCTTCTGTGGGAGTTGACATGACGCTATGCAACAAATCCTGTGTCCCCTTTGGTAATTGCTCAAACGCCGAACTTGCTATCAGAGCTTCAAAGAATTCATGGTTCATGTGCACCTGAGATCTCAACAACGCAATTCTCAAAATGACAAGTGTTTTTCACTGGACAACCACTTGTAATTTATAGGGAATTTTGAATTCAAATCCGACTGTTCCCCCCACATTTGGTTCATTAATGCCAGATTGGCGGTAGTTTTTCAAGGATCGTACCCATAAAATTTGTCTTAAATGCCGGTTGCTCGCTTCATTTGGCTGCATTTCTACCATCAAATCATGAACAATGACTTTAACGGTCACTTTCTGGCTGACCTGCGTGATTTATTCTTGGGTAGCGTATCTCCCTTCGTGCTGTCGCGAACCCTGTGACATTTCCTCGTCCCGCACAATCCTCTAATCGCACAATTCCCCGACCTGGGTAGTGTACTTTATAGTCCCGTGCCTCCTTTCAGCTACCTGGAGTGCTAAGACTATGCCACCCTCATATAGTCACCTGGCTGTATCCCCGGTGTATGGCTTCAATTTGCTGCCATTCACCTTTCTTGGGAAGGGATCACCATTCAATTTAACCAACTGAATTGCTCCACCATTGGTAATCTCCTTAATGACATAGGGCCCTAACCAGTGCATTCTAAATTTTCCTGGAAATTTATCAAACTTGTTGTCATATAACAAAACTAGGTCATATACCTTATGGTGCACAACATAATGTACCGATCATGCCATGCTTTTTCACACTCCTTTTTGACCTGTTGGTGAAATCTAGCTAGAAATCTCTCTTCCTCAAGCTCAACCAGCTGCGTGAGCCTCTCTTCCAGGGCTCCACGATCCATCATACCCGTGAGTGTCGCTATGCACAGACTAGAAATAATATATTCCATGGGCATCACCGCTTCAACAACATATACAAGCCTAAAGGGTGTTTGTCCAGTCAAATTTTTTCATGTTATCCGATAGACCCATAGTACTGTGGGTATGCGTGAGTCCCAATCACTTCATTGAGTGTTGCAAACCTTGTTCAACACATTTTCCAACACCTTATTGAATGCTTGCACCATCCCATTAGCCTGTGGGTGATAAGGCGTTCTTTTCTAGTGATATACCTGAAATTCCTTCACCAACATGTTGATTGTTTCATTCAAAAGTGCGTACCTTGATCACTCATTAAAATCTTTGGACACCCAAATCGCGTCAGTACATACTCAAAAAGAAACTTCATAGAAGTTGCGCTTGTGCAATACTTCACAAGTTGTGCCTCCGCCCATCGAGTAAAATACTCAGTCATAGTGATAATGTACTACACTCCCGTCTTTTTCCCTTGGGGATGGATGGGTCCCACAAAATCTATTGCCCATTTCTCAAAAGGTTGTAACGTCATTTGTGGGTTCATAGGAAACTCATCTCTCCACGATGGCCTGCTTGTCCTTTGACACACATCACACGCCTTGCAGTAAGCTTTTGAATCCTAATGGAGGGTTGGCCACCACAACCCTGTGTGTAGAATCTTCTGCGCGGTTTCTTTTCCTCCATAATGCCCTCCCACAATGGCCCCATGAACGTCCGTGAGGATACTGCTCCTTTCAAACTCCGTTACATATCGTCATAATACTTCATCAGACCCCATTTTGTACAAATGTCCGGTAATGGCAGAAAAGTCTGCTGCGTGCACCACTAACTCCTTTTTCTTATAGATGGTGTAACCTTCTATGGCAGTTCCTATCATTAGTAAGTGTATGATGTCTTCAAAATGACCATCTGTGATGTGCACTGCAAATAGTTGTGCGTCAGGTAATCCCTCCTCCAAATTTTTGAGCTCTTCCACCATTTCGATGCGCGACAGATGGTCCGGTCCCATGTTCAGTCGTCCAAGCTTCACAATGACTTCAAAATCATACTCCTAGAACAACGAAAACCACCTACAGATTCCCCCCCGGCCCCAACTTCTAGAGCACATATACCATGGCTAACCCTTTGCGCTCGGTGGTGTAATAGTTATTCTCAACCTTGGATAACCTCCTGCTTGCGAATGTTATAAGATGGTCCAATTCTCCTCACCAACCTGTGTCAGTACTGCTCCTAGTGCTATACATGACATGTCTACATGTACATGAAACTCCTTCTTCCAATTCAGTAAGACTAAAATCAGCGCGGTGACCATTTTCTCTTTCAATATGTCCAAGATTTTCTTACAGTCCTCGTTCCAACAGAATATGACATCCTTTTTCAATAACTTCTCCATAGGTGCGGTGATCTGGGCATAGCCCTTGATAAAATTCCTGTAATACCCCATATGTCCTAAGGTTGTGCGCTACTATTTTACACTCCTCGCTGCCTCAAAGTTAAGTATCACCGCGATCTTCACGAGATCTACCATTAGCCCCTGTCTGCAAACCAAATGACCCAACAGAGTCACAAAAGGCACATAAAACACACATTTCTTCAAATTGAACGCAATCTTGTACCTTCAACAAGTATCTAGCATTAGGTGCAAACTTTGCCACATGGTGTTTTACCAGCCCAAACACAGTCCAATCATCAAAGTACACCTCCAAAAACTTATGAATGAATTCTTTGAATGCAGCAATGCCTAAGGGCAAAAAAATCGCAGGTGCATTCTTCAATCCAAAAGGAATTACAGTGTACTGAAAACATCCCCATTTAGTCATGGAGGTCGTCTTGCTTCCATCCTCAGACGTGATTTTGATTTGATGGTACCTAGAGAACCCATCAGTGAAGGAGTACACTTCATGGCCACCTATATTATCTAGTAACTCATCAGTGAATGGAGTTAGGAAAGGATCATGTACGCAAGTGTCATTCAACTTTCGGAGATCTACGTATATCCTTATTTCATCCTTTTGCTTCTTTTCCTATACCACCATTGGATTTACCCAATCAAATTATTCTATGGGCTCAATGATGCCTACCGTGAGCATCTTGTCTAGCTCTAAGCAAACCTTCTCCTTATACTTCAGATTGAGACGGTAAGGTCTTTGTTTAACCGGATTCGCGTTCGGTTTTAACATGATCTTCATAACACCCAGGTCTCCTATTATTCCCTTTAGCTCTGTAAACTTCGTAGGGAACAAATCCTGGTATTCGCGGAGCAATTCAGTGACCTTATATACCGTCACGTCATCCCAGTAATCTTCAATCTTCTCAAATTTTTGCTCTGCCTCCGTACCAATATTTACCTGTTTCATTTTCAGTGGTACAATTATATCAGGATTCTCAATATGCGGTCCCTCGACCTCGTGATGACTCTCTGTTCAGGGATATTAATTTTTCACGGATCCTCGTCTTCTTCTTCAACAGTCACGTTATAGCATTCCAGCACATGGCTCAACTGAGTATTCCAATCGGGTTGAATCACATCTAAAGGATCTTGCAATATCCTAAAGATTGTTGCTTTAACTTCTTGTAGCACTTTTTCAATACAGTCAAACCCATATTCAAAGTTGAACATCATTATGAATCCTTTGTGTAGAATATCCCATTCACTTGTACCATGGCGGAGCTCTGTCTCCAAGTACTAGTTCATCGGGATGACATCCAAGGTATGATAGAACAAGTGCACCCATTCAGGTTGGGGCTTCGCTCCATAAGCATTAGCCCATTTGGCCAAGTGTGCACGTGGGTCATCCTTCCCGTCATATTGGTCTGTCATTCGTATCTTTGGCTTCTGAAAGTGTGTTCTCATCATACTCCTACACTTGCGCTAATCATCAAAGCTACCCTTGTGCGTACCCCACCATCTTGCGGGCATAGCGTGTAGTGTCTAGTCCAAAGCCTAGAAGCACTGCATTTCTAGTACCTCCCTCTCAAATGCATCCAAAAATACATCTACATGATTTAGGCCATTGTAAGTGGGTAGATTTCTTACCTTGGACAATACACAGCGTAGCAACCGGGTCATCATGTTATAGCTCAGCGTGGTTACTTCATGCAACCGATTCTGCCAGTGCTCTAATTCTTCATGAAAGTCTGAGGTGCAGGAACTCTCGTGATGCCATGTAATTCATCCATCTGCTGTCGGATTCACCCAATCTTGGTCTTGCATTGTTATCTTATATATGCAATTCAAATCATCATCGCTTTCGTAATTGCAGACTAGTTCAGTATAGCGCGATCCTTCAGCAAGTTCGAGGGGTACTATTACGCAAAGCGATTTATTTTGAAATATCACCTTTCGCTTCTTTAGGTTGATTACCGCGTTCATGTCAGTAGCCTAATCAATGCCAAGGAGCACAGTGTAGGGGTTGTTGTCATCCACAATTTTTGTTACTTCAAAGTCAACGAATGGGCTCGCGCCTTCAATATCTACAGTTAATCCTTGCAGTCATCTCATGGGGATGATCTTCTACTGATTTTCCATCCTTAACAGAATCAGAGACCACTGCAGCGCGGGTCTTCCCATCCACTCCCAAGTTTGCTTTGGTAAAATGTTCGCATCTGACCCCAGATCCAAAATAACCTGATCCATTTCATATTCTCCTATCTACACGGTCACTCTCATCTCTCATTTTGTTCTTGCTTTATTCTTACCAATCTTCCACACAATGCGCGGCTCACCCAGAGTGGTTCTGGCTCATCTATTTATAAGCTCATGTAACCCCATCACAGACTTGCTATCATACAATAGCTTCATGTAGGTTTCTAGAAAGGTCGTAAGCATAGAAGGGTCCATTTCCTGATTAGGCTTATCCCTACTCCCTGAGGTAGAGGCCTTAGTGAAGATCTTCTTTACTTCCATGAACGTTTCGCATGCACACTCCAAATAAAATTCAGCCTCCTTTGTGGCAGCTTTGCGAACCCATGCGCTGTCTTCGGGTTGTTTCCTCTTGTCATTCCCTATTGCAATTCCACATCGGAGCACTATATTCACATTCAGATCCTCTTCGTGAGGCTCAGCCCTCATCATCTGCAAGTTCTGAGTCGGCTGAGGTGCTAGCACCCCCTTGTTGCATATCCTCGCTATCAGCGTAGGACAGTTCTCTATCGCATGATCAAACTGAGTACAATATTTACACAACGGATGCATTGGGTTAGTGTATTCACGGGCATAGTGTCCTGGTCCTCCACATTTGTAGTAGATTAACTGTCCCTGACCTCTACCAGGCCCTCCTCTGCCTCGGCCTCGTCCACGCCCCTGAAAGCCTATTCACACCCTCCCATTGCTCTGGTCAGGGGGCCATGTTTCTATTTGAACCCTATAGGTGGGTGTTCTATCCATCATCAATTCATAACTTCTGTAGTTGTGCTCATCATGCCCTACCGACTTGTAGAAGTTGCAGAACAATTGTTGTCGTGTTTGTACAAACCTCTGTAGCAAATGATAGTTATCCATCGTATGTTTCCTTTCTACCTGACATATAGCGGACCACAATGCAGGCCCCACGCTCGGTCCTACTTGGGCTTTTGGCCTCAAAGGCATCAGTCCTCCTCCTGCAATATAGTTCACAAAGACTAGGCAATGGTCTTTGGAATGCCCCTAACCCTTACATTTTAGGCACCATATCTCTTCGCACACCTCCGGTCGAACTGTTCTGTCCTGCTTCAAACTTTGCATTCCAAGGCAAAGATTTTGCAACTGTGCATGGATCTGCTGAACCCCCGATTCATATCTTTCATCAGTCTTTCATATAGTCTCATTGCAATCTCCAAGGCCTCTGCCTGAGTTGTAATCTTCTGTTATGACAGTGCAACCCTTAGGTGAGGCAGGAGTGAAGCCACGAACCATTCGCGTCGTTGTCCATATATTAAGTTCATATTGGCTGCATGGATTTTACACTTGAATCTCTGATCCAATTCCTAGGGTGTCTCACCTGGTTTCATCGTGATTTCCTTGAACCCCACAATCGACTGTGCCTCAGATTTAGGCCTACAAACTTCTTTATTCAACGCGGTCTAGATGTCTGCTAACCCATCATTTGGGTTATCATTAGAGTACCTTATGTACCAAGTTAGCGCGAGATCCTCCAAAGCACTAACCAAGGTTGCCTTGTTCATGTGATCATCTGTGATGCCCTGAGCTTCCCATACAGCTTTCACGACGAACCAAAACTGGTCCGGGTCTTCATTTCCCAAGCCCTTAAGCAAAGGCAGCTTCACTGAATTTTCCATGTTGAACTACGGTGGAGGTGGTGGTGGTATGGGTGAAGTCGCAGGTGATGGTGGTGAAGTTCGAGATGGTGTAGATGGAGGTGGTAATCGCTGGAATCCCTGTCTTATTAATTGAATTTCACTTCGCGGAGAAGCCTATGCTACTCCCTCTTCATCACCCAATGGAGGTGAAATTAGTGGGCTATATTCCAGACCCTTTCTTCCTTCGTTTTTGTAAGTCTTTCCACTTCGCATAGCTTAGAACATCAAGGTAGTTGCATAACCTGTTTTTCGCACAATAACATCTTAATCCTGGTATTTAAAGACTTCAAGTACTTACCTCACTGACCTTTGAAGAAGTGTCGCTTCGCCTTGCTATAGCTAACTGAGGTATCGATCGCGAATTTAGTCACAAATCCTCCTATGATGCGATCAAGCCAATGATCAACAGCATGGGCGATGTTATCTTTAGAGGCTTCTAGTCTCGTTACTAACTTCAGGGTCCACACAATAAGACTGTCAAGTCTCCACCTTCTTTGGCTATCTGCTAGCTTCGCAATCCACCCTTATAACTCAATTGGAAAGGAACAAAAAAATTTCTCATGGATTTATGTATATAGGTACCTGTTGAGCCACTGTTCCTTTGTCAGCCATAGATTTCTATTATCCTGTGTTGTGGATCTTCTTGTCCAACTAGTCCTCGATCTCTTTCTTAGTTAGATTCTAGTGATACGACATCACACATCTCTCATGCAAATTCCAGTCTCGGTAACGGAAACATTTGTTGGCTTTGTGGGGCCTAGCCTAGGTTCATCGTTAGTTAGCCAAACAAATCCCTACACTACTAGCCCTTTCGGCATTAGCCCACGGAGCACGAACCGAAGTCTCACTCGAAGCAGTATGGGGGGATGCTGGAACCAAGTCTCCACACGTAAGGGTCGTGATGTTGGTTTATAGCTTTTTCTCCTACTTCCGCGCAAGTCACTAACTTTAGGGCTTTGTCAATCTGCTCCTTTATTCTGCCCTTTGGTACCTCCGCGAAGGTGTACAATTGACCTTCGCGCAACCTTAACCTATGATCCAAGTACTTTCGCACTGTTATGACAGTGTATTGTATAGGTTCCCAAGTTATCTTAAGTGTTTTACTTATCTTACTAAACAATCCCAGTTAGCGCCGTGTAAACGGTTATTCTTACTTGCGTTCAATTAACGAATATAATCACATATATTCACGCATCAGATAAACATTATAAATTAAACCCAAAACGCAATATAACTATATGCATTAATAAGAAATAAATACATAGAATTTGCAGAATACTTCTCTTTATTGATATCTTCAGTTTGATACAGAATCTATCCACCGTGTGCACACAGCTGTAGGGGTCCACGCACTCAGCTACGGACTTCCACCCTAGGCCTCTGCATACTCAGCTGCAGAGCCTCTACCTATGCTAAGACCCGAAACACTTAGACTTATCTACCAAGACTCTTCACTTCTTA
The DNA here is from genome assembly GCA_031772625.1 of Pinus tabuliformis. NCBI lineage: Eukaryota > Viridiplantae > Streptophyta > Pinopsida > Pinales > Pinaceae > Pinus > Pinus tabuliformis. The sequence goes on from CM062805.1 coordinate 1,056,966,363, forward strand.
TACTTAAGACTACTTAGAGCTTACTTACTTAGCTCCTTTTTATACAATCCCATGGTTCGCGGACCATGGGTGGATCTTTATAGCCGACTTTACACTTTACAAAATAATGGCAGACAACCCTTTATGACTCTAGACACCTTCGCGCTCCGCGACCACAAAATGTGGAGACTTTACAACCTTATTACAAAATTAACCCAAAACATGGCCTTTTAGCCCCAAAAATATCCTTGGGGGAACCCATTCCCAACAGGGACAGTCTTGAAAGGGTTCAAGCAGTTCGAGTCCCAACTCCTTATACCCTGACCTCATTCGGGACATATACAAAAAGAAAAAAAGAGAAAGAGTAGACTGCTTTGATATCACTTATCTAGACTTATGAAGGAATGGAATGAAATACAAAATTAAATCAAAAAGCATAAAGATACAATGAACTGAAATTCAATTAATAAAAATAATGTTAAAAATTGTTTACATGTAGAATGAAAGCAAACCATCTTGGGTGATGGTATCTTATCTCTAAGAAGAAATGTGATGGATACATGTCTTCTAAATTATGTTGCAATGAGGCTTAGAGGCATTTTTATCATGAAGAAACAATGAGAAACCATAAATATCCAAAAGACTAACCCTAAGAGATGAAGCACCAAAAGGTATGGTCCCCAATGAGGTTAGTTGTAATGCTAACTTCCCTAAGTCATAACTTTGCATGAAATATTCGTTTGGTGTGCATGATAGCTCATTTGAAAGTTTTATCCAAGGAAAAAAGCTTTCAATTGTAAACATGTGTATTTCCCAGTTCCCCAAAAAATGTTTGAAGGCCTCAAAATGTCTCCAGAAGTTCGTGACCCAAAGATTACCAAAAATCGAAAATTGTTGAATAGGAAACTATGTTGAAAAATATGAAACTAATAGAAAAAAGTGTAAGTGTCCAAGTGGAATAGGTGGGTGGCCACCAGTATCTACTTGGATCAATTGATTTCCTTCACTGTACTCTAACATTATTTTATTCATTTTCAATATTTAGTAACCTAAAAAAGGAAAAGTATTCAAATATGATAAAAATGAGAGAGGGGACAAATAATAAACATCTTTATTTAGTCAACAATTGTTTCGATTTGTCTCACCCTTAAACAAAGAGCCAAATTTTGAGTAGTGTACTGAACGTTTTAGGTTTTAGTATATAAGCTTATTAAGATGAAGTTTGATTTCTGAGTTGATAACTCCAACTAGTTAGTCTTCCAGTCAGTATGGAGAGTTTGTTAGTGCCTTATGTGTGACAAATTCATATTTTTGTTCCACTTCGCATCAAATTCCACCCAAGTCACCATTTTGTTGTGTTTATGATCAAGGTAAGTTTTTTTTGAAAATAGTAACAAGAAATGCTAAATATAGAAGTGCTAGATTTAGTACTACTATAAATAGCATTTCAGGATACCTTCCTATTTTAGTTAGTCCCTGAACTAAAATAGAGAAGTAAAAATTCGAATTTGATCTTAGCAACTATTTGTAAAATAATTAACTAATTCATCTTGAGTTAATTAGTTGTAGAAAATCAAACATGAAGTCCATGTGGGGACATGCAACAGTTTCTCCATTGATTGAGGAATTTATCCATCAGTTAAAGAGATAAGGATGAGTTGTAATATTGAGTTGTAATTAGTTGGCTCAGTTAACTGAGTCAAGTCCAATTAGATTAATTCAAACAATTTGTTGAATCAATTGTGAGTTCAGTTAGTTAATGCATGCATGCATGTAACTGCTGCACTTCAAATAACTGAATATTCTCTCTTAAATAACTCATGCATGTTAGTTCAGATAGAGACCCAATTGAGATTAGATGGAGGGAAAGTGTACTATCAGTTGCAGGAATATTCCATTGTGAATATCTCTTGCATGCAGGAGGAATTCATTCCTTGGAGATTGCATAGTTACTTCTTTATTTTAGTGAGTGTGATGAGGCCAATTCACACATGTGGTATCATTGGACCCCATGAAAAACTGCGCAAGGAAATAAGAGGCTTGGAGGGCTAAGGGAAGGCATATCTAGTGTCTATTCAGTATGTGAGCTATATTGTTTGATTTGCAGAAAGAGAAGGATATCTTGAGAGTTGATTCTTTTTGTAACTTGAACATATTTGCACTTGTATGATAATATAGAGATTGGGGTTTTAGGCTGAGGCTTTCCCTGGATTATTTCTTCTATGTTATGTGTGATTGATTTCTCATTCTCAGTTATATGTGTTCTCATTAATCTTGCTCATATTCGATTAAGCTTCCGCAAAGTTTGTTGTAGAAGTAGATCTTCTATTTTGCTTTGATGTATTGCATAATTTTCTGATATACAGTGGGAATTTCTACATGGTATCAGATCAGAGGTGATCAAAGTGAAGAACAATATACAAGAAGGGAGAAGTTCGAAGTTTCAAGTTCCTGAATGTAGAAATCGAGTCCTTATCACATCTCAATTTCACCAATGACATTCAACGGTTTAAGACTCGAGTATTCCCTTGATGGCAGCTTGAAATATATAGCCTAGAAGGATAGCATGGAAGCAGTATTAGAGGATAAAGGTCTAAAGGAATTCATTTATAAAGAAGTGCCCAAGCCTATTGATTCTACAGAATTGGCGGAATGGAATAAATGTGTGGCTAGAGCAAGTATAATCCTCCTGGAGGGAGTTCAAGACCACATAGTCTAAAGCCTCCATGGGAAGGAGACATCGTTTTTGATGTGGAAAACATTGAAAGATCTATATCAAAACAACAACGATCAAAGGAAGCTGGCGCTGAAAGACAAGCTTCGGAAAATCAAGTGTGAAAATGGTGACACGATCTCTACATATCTGAATGAGCTCACCACCTACAGGGATGAGCTTGGAAGTGTAGGGATCACTACTGCTGATAATGACATGGTGAGTCTTGTACTCCTTGATCTTCCTAAGAGCTGGCATAGCGACCAAGACTCCGTTAATGGAAGAGAAAAACTGCCAGATTGGGAACAACTTTGGTCAGATCTGATGCAGGAGGAGATAAGAAGCACTAGAGATGGATCGTCATCAAATCAAGATGAGGAGGAAAATCTAGCCTTACCTAGTAAGGCGAGGAAAGGGATAGGGAAGGCGTCCCATCTCAAATCTGGTTCTTCCCATGGTGGGAAGAAGTTTGACAAATCAAAAGTGCAATGCTTTCATTGTCATGAAGTGGGCCATTATGCTACGAATTGTCCACAGAAGAAATCCAAGAAGGGTTCCTCAAAGGGATCTAATGGTGAGGCACTGGCCTCACAGTTTGAGCTGGATTTCTTGCTTATCACATGCATGCTTTCATCCATGGTGGGATGTGTGTGGTACCTAGATAATGGAGCTTCATTCCACATGTTAGGTGACAAGAATCTTTTTCGTACCTTGGAGGAGAAGGATCTCCAAATGTGGATCGATATGGGCAATGATGGAAAGTACCATGTTTCAGGTGAAGGTATGGTTGTGTTTCAGAGGTAGCATGGAGCTCCCCTTATCCTGACTAATGTAAAGTATGTACCAGGTCTGAAGAAGAATCTTGTGTCTATCGCTATGCTAGAAGATAAAGGCTATGATGTAGTGTTTAGTAAAGGAAAGGTATTCCTGAGGCATATCAGTACTGTACAGACCAAGTGAATTGGGATTTGAGTAAAGAATCTCTGCAAGCTGGAGGTAGACGACTATGCTGCATTGAGTTCCAAAGCTGAGATGGTGTAGAGCTAAGATCTTGGCGAGCTATGGCATAGAAGAATGGGCCACTTGCACCATGGAGCCCTGAAGATCATGCAACAGATTTCTACCGGACTACCCAAGGGAAAACTGGAGCAAACGAATACATGCAAAGGTTGTACCTTGGGTAAGTATGCAAAATCTTGCTTTCTGGATTGAGATAGTAGAGCTGGAGCACTCCTGGAGTGATTTCACTCAGATGTTTGTGGACCCTTCTCTACAGCCTCCACCGCTAAACAAAGGTACTATGTTATTTTTATTGATGATTTTTCTCGTAGATGCTGGATCTACTTTATGCGAAATAAGGATTAGAAATTATTGATGTTTTGTGAGTTTAAAGCCTTGGCAGAGAAAGAATCTGGAAAGAAAATAAAATCCTTTCGTAGCGACAATGGCAGAGAGTATGTCTCCCAATAGTTTAAGGACTTCTGTGCTGCAGAAGGAATTAAACGGGAGTTGACAGCACCTCATAACTGACAGCAGAATGGGGTGGCCAAAAGGAAGAACAGATCGATTGTGGGAGCAACTCGAGCGATGTTGCATGACCAAAGCCTACCACTGCATTTGTGGGCTGAGGCATGCAATACAACAGTATACTTACAGAACATAAGCCCACACCATATACTGGGAATGAAGACACCTATGGAGGCCTTTTCTGGGAAGCAACCAGATGTGAGTCACTTCTGAATGTCTAGATCATCAGTTTACTATCATGTGACCAAAGATGCTTGAAGAAGCTGGATCCAATAGTTGAGTTGGGAATACTTGTGGGCTACACGGATACACCCCACAACTATCAGGTGTACCTGCCTACCAGTCAAAGGACAGTGGTACACATGGATCTAAAGTTTAATGAGTAGAAAGCCATGCGATTATCACTTGAGAGGGAGCTCAAGTTGCATGCAGAGGAGGAACTTTCAGTTCCTAAGGAGGAGGAGCCTCAGATTAATGCGGAGCAGCTGCATGTAGAGGATCCTGGAGTGGAGACATCCACTTATGCCGAGACTTCTAGAGATGGGTGGAAACGCTTAAGGGAAGCTGGTAGGTTGATGATGGATGTGCGGGAGAATGTGGAACAACCATCTTCTTAGCATAGACAAAGGAGGTCACCCGAGCAGTACACTAGGTACATGACCCTAGTTGGGGATTGTGTAGATATCGAACCTTCTTCATTCGAGGAGGCAGTGAAACAACCAGTTTGGGTTGATGCAATGGTAGAGGAGTACGACTCTATCATTCTGAAAAGTGTGTGGAATGTTGTCCGAAGTCCTCAGGGTAAGTCAGTGGTGAGTTCCAGATTGATTTACAAGGTAAAGCAAGTAGCTGATGGCAGTGTTGAGAAACATAAGGCAAGGTTTGTTCCCTGAGGTTTCTCACAGGTCAAGGGGATAGACTATGATGAGACCTTTTCTCCCGTAGCAAGGTACTCATCTATCAGATCGATGTTGGCACTATCAGCTCATACGGGTTGGAAGATCCATCAGATGGACATGAAGACAACATTCCTCAATGGGAAGATTGAGGAGGAGGTGTACATTGAGCAGCCAGAGGGTTTTGAGACCTTCGATCATGAGTCACATGTGTGCCAACTCAAGAGGGATTTGTATGGGCAGAAGCAAGCACCCTATGCTTGGTACACCAAGATCGATAGCTATTTCACCAGGTTAGGCTTCACCAAGAGTGAAGCAGATGAGAACCTTTACCACATCATGGTAGAAGGTAAACCATTGATCATTGTTCTTTATGTCGATGATCTGATTTTGACAGGTGATGATTAGCTGATACAGTCTTGCAAGGAGGACCTTGAAAGAGAGTTCAAAATGAAAGACATGGGTCTTATGAACTACTTTCTAGGTATGGAGGTCTGGCGAAAAGATGGTGAAGTATTCGTGTCTCAAGGCAACTATGCCAATGAGATACTTAAGCACTTTCACATGGAGAAGTGCAAGCCCATGCAGACTCCTCTAGCTGGGAAATGGAGGAAGGAGGATGCTACTTCAGGTGAGGTAGTAGCTGCTACTGTTTATCGGTAGCTGGTGGGTTCACTTATGTATCTGGTGAACACACAACCCGACTTATGCTTTGCGGTGAACTAGCTGAGTCAAGCTATGGTTCAGCCTACCAAGCTGTTTTGGAAGGCAACGAAGCATGTGCTGAGATACCTCAGAGGCACATCTCAATTCGGATTGTGGTATAGAAAGACAGAGGGAGTGAAGCTTCAGGGCTTCACAGATGCGGATTAGGCAAGGAGTCCATTAGACCAGAAGAGCATTTCTGGAGGAATCTTCAACCTTGGTTCAACTGCAGTTTCCTAGTATAGCAGGAAACAAAGGTCCGTTGCACTTAGCTTAGCAGAGGCTGAATACATGGCTGCTAGTCAGGCTGCATGTGAGGCCATTTGGATGCAGAAGTTTCTAGCAGGATTGTTTGGTCAGAGGATGGATCCAACCGTGATCTACTGCGATAATTAAAGTTGTATCAAACTCTCTGAGAATCCGGTTTTTCATGACAGGTCTAAGAACATTGATATCCGGTATCACCATCTTCAAGATTGTGTGGTCAAGGGGATCATTTTGTTGTTGTATGTTTCGACCGAGGAACGAGATGCAGATATTTTGACTAAGGCATTGTCAAAATGCAAGTTCGAGTTCCACAGAGACATGATTGGGGCTACTGATAATCCCTTTCTTGTTGAGAGGGAGTGTTGAAAATAGCAACAAGAAATGATAAATATAGAAGTGCTAAATTTAGTACTACCATAAATAGCATTTCGGGATACCTTCCTATTTTAGTTAGTCCCTGAACTAAAATAGAGAAGTAAAAATTCGAATTTGATCTTAGCAACTGTTTGTAAAATAACTAATTAATTCGTCTTGAGTTAATTAGTTGTAGAAAATCAAACATGAAGTCTATCTGGGGACACGCAATAGTTTCTCCATTGATTGAGGAATTTATCCATCAGTTAAAGAGATAAGGATGAGCTGTAATATTGAGTTGTAATTAGTTGGCTCAGTTAACTGAGTCAAGTCTAGCTAGATTAATTCAAATAGTTTTTTGAATTACTTATGAGTTCAATTAGTTAATGCATGCATGCATGTAACTGCTGCACTTCAGATAACTGAATATTCTCTCATAAATAACTCATGCATGTCAGTTCAGACAGGCACCCAATTGAGATCAGATGGAGGGACAATGTACTATCAGTTGCAGGAATATTTCATTATGAATATCTCTTGCATGCAGAAGGAATTCATTCCTTGGAGATTGTGCAGTTACTTCTTCAGTTTAGTGACTGTGATGAGGCCAATTCACACATGTGACATCATTGAACCCTAAGAAAAACTGTGCAAGGAAATAGGAGGCTTGGAGGGCTGAGGGAAGGCATATCTAGTGTCTATTCAATCTGTGAGCTATATTGTTTGATTTGCAGTGAGAGCAGGATAGCTTTAGAGCTGATTCTTTTTGTAACTTGAACATATTTCCGCTTGTATGATAATACATAGATTGGGGTTTTAGGATGAGGCTTTCCCCAAGATTATTTATTTTTTGTTATGTGTGATTGATTTCTCATTCTCAGTTATATGTGTTCTCATTGATCTTGCTCATATTTGATGAGGCTTCCGCAAAGTTTGTTGTAGAAGTAGATCTTGTATTTTTCTTTAGTATATTGCATAATCTGTTGATCCATAGTGGGAATTTCTATAGTTTTAACATGTGTCATCCATTCCTCATATTTTCTTAACTATCCATGCCATCCTTCATAGTTGTCAAGTACCATCATTATTGATGTCCTTTACTCATGTTAGTGTGTAAGGACCTCTTATTAGTGGGTAATATCTCATTGACTCTGACATATTACTCTAAGAGTTTAACCTAGATTCAATGGAACCCTAGGACTATTTTTGACATTGATATGTTACATTATGCATAGATGGTAATGCATCAATGGTAACTAATTGAGTCATTTCCCATGTGTTTAAAACCAAGAGCTCTTTTGAAACACTAAAATTCATGTTATAACTCATATTCCATTTCCATTATTGGTGGAAGTCCTCACCTTTATTAGTGATTTTCATTAGTGTCCATTGCTCATAGGGTCTCAACTCTCTTTCATGCACTATTCCATCTAGTGCTTCCAAGAGGCATACTTGACATGTTCTTGTATATTTTGCCCAAGACCTTCAAACTAATCTCCTTATGTCCACTCATGATAAATGATGGGAGATGCATTACTTCAATCCTTCTAATGGATCTCTTTCCACCAAATTTGGCACATTTTCTCTAGGAATGAGATTTAGATACTTTATATCACCTTGAGGAATTATAGTCATTAGTGGAAAGATCCCTCACTATCCACATGGGAATAAATCAACGTCCCTTGATCTATAGGTTCTACAATTGTTTAATTATGGATAATTTATTCATGCTTACTTGAATTCAGTTGCTAACTTGATGCCCATTACAATTATTGGTACACATTAAGGACCAATAACCAAAAACTGTTTCCCATGCTTAATTAACTTATATATTCAAATGGAAAATAATTTTACATTTAGTGGGTTTGTACTGCAGACTTCTATCCCAGAGTATCATCCCATCTTTATGCTACTACCTAAGCTGCAAAAAACAATACCAATCACTCATATGACATGGTACTTTTTGAGGATCAATTTTTCGATTTCATTGTTCTAGTTATCCTCCTAAAACATATTGAGACAAATATCCATTGCACATCTGTTCATTCTTATGATCTATTCTGACATGGATCCGCTATGTTTATTTTCATGGACATGATCATTGTTTTTATATATATTTCATGGATATGCAATGCACTTTATTTGGTAGTCATGTTTTTCCAAACTTGAGCATGGGTTTACATTCCTTATGAAAGAGTTTCATCTAATACCTTGTTCTTTGTTGTAGGTGGTTTCCTAATTCAAAATCTGGTGAACTCCATCTATTCCAACTTGGTAGCTTCTTTCACCATACAGTAATGCATTTTGACCATCAACTACCCTTCTAACCTCGCACATTAATGAAAATCTATTATAACATATATTACAGTTGAGATGCATTTGTTTCGCCTTCATCCCCTTCATATCTATATTTTTTAGCATTGATACACTCAAAACTCTATTGAAAAATCCTTCTTAGCAACCTACATGCACTTTATTATCATTCTATGAGCAAGTACTCACCCTTTTCATTGATCAAAACTATGAGTACACTAAAAATGACTAAAAATATGTAAAAATGTGTGAAAACCATGTTCTCTTAAGACATGATTGTACAAATTTGGAATTTGTTGATTTGTCTCACAATAGGCTCACAGGAAGTATAGCACATGAAATTGCAAAACTTTCTCATATATAATTCTATTTCAATTTGTCATGAAATTTATTAGAAGGTTCCTTACCCATGGAGATCGGTAATGTTACAATGGCTCAAGCTATAGAAATTTTTGTCAATGAACTAAGCGAGACAATTCCCCCTATAATTGGATGTTGCAATGAACTGCAATTATTGAACTTGTCTCAAAATTCCTTCCAAGGGCCTATTCCAAACTCACTCAGAAATTTACAGAGTCTTGCAAACCTTGATCTGTCTTCCAACTCCTTATCAGGTCCAATACCAATTGTCACTCTCCAAAAGTTGCAAATGCTTTAAAGTTTGAATTTGTCTTTCAACAATCTCACAGGGGAAGTTCCAAAAGGATGGATTTTTGCAAACAAAAACATTGTTGTGTCTTTAATTGGAAATCCTAGCCTTTTTGGACCACAAGCAATCCAATTACCTGCATTTAATACTCCAAGAGGTCATTCCGCACTTGTGAAAATAATATTATTGCGAGTGAGTGGAGAAATTTCTTTTATGCTATGTTGTCTATTTTTGAGATTCCTTTGGAAATGGAATATGTTTCTGCAAGACTTTGATTCGTCACATTCCATTTTACAAAAGATAGAGCACAAATGAATCTCATATCAACACCTTCAAATGGAAACTAATGGACTTGCCAAAGCAAACATATTGGGAGTAGGGAATTTTGGTTTAGTCTATAAAGGGATTCTGAGATATGGCACCCTTGTTGTTGTGAAATTTTTCCATTTGCAAAAAGACATAGTGGAAAATGGTTTTGAAAAAGTATGTGGTGTCTTGTAAAAGGTTCGACATCCAAATCTAATAAGGATCAGAACCTTGTGTTCCAACCTTGATTTTAAAGTATTGATCATGTTCGAATTTATTTCTAATGGAAGCTTGGAGGAGCATTTGTATCCTAATAACGATGATAAAAATGGTGAATACATGTGTTAGATGGGACAAACAACTCAATTGAACATTCCATTAGATGTGGCCCATGCATTCAAATATCTTCATCATGATTCTATTGTGCAAGTAGTTCATTATGATTTCAACCCCAACAATGTGCTTCTAGATGAAAAAATGTCTGGGAATGTAACTGATTTTGGTATTTCAATATTGATCATTGAAGCCGCTACCGATCCACTTACTTCAACACTTGATTTAAAAGGTATTTTGGGATATCTCGCACTATGTATGTCATTTTAGAATGCTAGATTTGTACTTGTTTTTTTCATCAATAATTTGGATTGGTTGAGTAAAATTTGATGACGGTTATCGTTAATGCAGAGTATGGATTAGGTGAGTCAATGTCTACCAAAGGAGGTATTTACAACTATGGCATTTTGTTTTTGGAAATACATACAAGGAAACGACCAACTAGTGACATGTTTTCTGGAGACCAAGTAACATTCACAAGTGGGTGAACCTAGATTTTCCAAATGCAGTGAAGGAGGTGATTAACCACCAACTTTTAAACAAGCTGGATGGAGATGAATTTGAGAAAAATAAAGCATACAAATGCCTACTTTCTTTTCTACAAGTTGGTTTGATTTTTTCAAAAGATTCACCTGACGAACGACCAACTATGAGAAATGTGTTAATGGTATTGGAAAGCCTCAGAAATGATTTGGGGGGAAATGCATTCACTTCTAGGAGGATGAGACAAAGCATGTTCAATTTTCTTAGAAATGCAAATGAAACATGGAATGATATTCTTGCATCAAATGCCCATGGTTCTTCTACATTTTAGTTTGTGAAAAATGCAATACTAGAAGATTTCAATCTTGCCATTATTTTCAACTTATAGTTGTTGAACTAAGCTTCTATTAGTATTTATATCTATTTGTAATTAGTGTAAAAATAAAAATAGCTATTTTTTGTAACACCATATTATGTGAATGGTTGGTCTAATTTATTATCCATCATAATCTGAATGTTTTTAATTGCCTTAAAATTATATTCATTCTTTTTATGTTTTTATAGAAAATGAAAAGATATGATTATAAAAAATAATAGCTTGTCACTTATAAACACATATTTTAGCTTAACGAATTGATTTTGTGAAGTATGTTGAAGTTTAATTATTTTGTTGATATATTTTTAATTGTTCAAACAAATTTTTATTGGTACTTATGATATATTTGTAGTTAATATTAATGTCTAACTTAACTTTTTAGAAACATTATATTAACCTTATGAAAATTTTCATTATGATGCAATTTATCGTCATAATCAATATTCATATCAAGGAAGTAAAACATTCACAAAAAATTAATTACATTCTCTTTAGATCATTAGTGAATGAATTTTTATCTAAAATTCAATTAAATAATTTGATGATATAGTCAACAAAAAATTGAATGTTGAAATCTCATTTAAATGCATTTCTTACTTATTTTTTAAATTGAAATTGATAAATCATTAATGACAACATTCTTTTTAAATATATAATTTAATCTATTTAATTTTTTTAACTATAATTAATAAAAAATTGAACATAAAACTCTTATTTTAAATATGTTTTCTTTGTTTTTATACAAATCAAATTATTGTATCACTATTGGAATTAAAATTCTACTCTATTATACATTTCTTATCTATAAATTATGGTGAAAAATATGCAAATTAATATTATGAAACTATGATATATTATAATCTTTGAGAAATGGCATATATATATATATATATATATATATATATATATATATATACTTGTTCCCATAAATTATTGCAAAAGTTTTTTAGAAATGCCACGTCCTTTCAAGTCTGATGGTCTTCCATGTAGATATTTCACTTCCCATGGTAAAGGTTCTTAAGTGCAATTAAAAATTTATCCATTAAATATTGTAAAATTTATTACTAATCGCTAAACCTTAATAATATTAAATTATATTTTAATTTATTTAAAATTTATTCTTTTATTATTAGAATTGGAAGAAAAAAAGTTAAAGTAGTCTCAAATCTTCATTAATGAGAAAGTATATATATATACAAAGGAGTATGTATGCCTCAATGAGAAGACATGATCCCTCCATCCTCGTGGCAAAGGAGTATGTATGCCTTTCTTCTTAATGGTTGGCTTCCAGCAATGGCACAGATAGTGCAGGATATGATATATTTTCTAACATCTTTTCAGTGTTTTGGCCAATAAAAATATTTTTGCAGTGCTTCCATTGTCTTCTCCACACCAAAGTCTCCTACGACCCAACTATAATGCGCTTCCCAAATAAGCTTGGCACGCTCTCTTAAGGGAACACAAATATTACCTAGATAGCACAATAATCCATCCTAAACGTGGAAGTATTTTATTGGCTTTCCTACCATCAAAATCATGTAGGTGGTAGTGAATCCCAAGTCATTTTCATATAGTTGTGTCCATCCAGAAGTCTTGTGGCCAAAAGTGTTGAGAATTGTGCTCAATGCCACAATTGGTGGCTGAATGGGTATTCTGCCATGTAATTGGTGCTACCTTTCTTGTATTTAATGTTAAATGAAATTGTTACAGGTATGTGGATCATTTCTAAAGGAAATCGTTTTACAACTTCCACTATGTCTACATAAATTGAAGAGGTTGGTGGTCCATTTGGGTAATCATCGCTTTCCCCAAAATATAATGTTTACATTGTCGACAGGCCTGCATGATAGAACACATTTCCTTATTATAGGTGAGGTATCTTCAAATAGTATCATAGAGCATATCACTATGATAGTCCAATGGATGCCTTTGTTAAGTGAGGACTGCACCAATAACATACTCAGAGGCATCTGTCTCAATCTCAAATGGTTGTTGTGTGTTTGGAAAGGTGAGGATTGGTGCAGAGAAAGGGCAGTGTTTTAGTTCAATGAATTCCTTTTGTTGTGACCTAGAAAAAAATAATTTCTTTTGCTCCACCCTTGGTAACTTGAATCAAGGGCCAACTGATATGAGAGAACCGCACCACAAATCTATGATAGAAATTAGCAAGCCCCAAGAAGCTATGAAGCTCTGTTAAAGTCGTGGGGGTTGGGCAATCCTAAATGACTTGGATCTTATCTAGATCCACATGCACGCCTTTCTTATCAATTATTTAGCCAATATTTTGGATATGGTCCATTCCAAATGAACATTTCTCTAGGTCGGCACATAGCTTTTGTGGTCACAGGGTTTGAAGGACCCACCGAATATGTTCCAATTGCTCTGCCCAACTCCCGATAAAGATGAGGATATCATCTTGATATACAACCATGAACAAGTTGTTGAAAGGTCACAAGATGTGATAAATTAGCATCATAAACATTGCAGGGGAATTTTTCAACCTGAAGGGCATGACCAACCACTAAAAGAGACCCTCCTTGGACTTGAAGGAAGTCTTCCATACATCTTTGGTTTCTATTGGAACTTGGTGATATTTGGACTTAAAATTGATCTTGCTGAAGTAATTATCACACTAGAGCTAGTCAAGAAGTTCATCAATCTATGGGATCATTTATTTGTTCATGACTGTGATTTTGTTCAATGCCCAATAATCAATGCAGGGTATCTAGGTCCCATCTTTGTTCTGCACGAGTAAAATTGGGATCCCACAAGGTGATGAACTTGGTCAGATGTTTCGTTTTGTATCAAATCCTAGATATATCTCATCATTTCTTCATTCTCTAGAAGAGATCGGTGGTAGATTGGCCCATTGGGTAGAGGTGCACCTAGGGTCACATCGATCTAATGCTTGACCTGACATTGAAAAGGTACCCCCATGGGTAAGGAGAATATGTCCATGTACTCTTCCACAAACTTATCCACTTGCTTATGCTATGTGGCAGAGTTGTTTATGGAGGCCATGGATGTGGCCATGATCTTCCCCTTACTTTAAGAGTGAATCATGAAGAAAAGAAATTTCCTAGTTTGGGAGATGATCTTGTGGCATTTCATAGTAGAGATCAAAGAAATGTAGGTAGGTGGGGCTACCTCTAGAATCCTATATGGTTGGCCTGATAAAACATCAAAAAATTCAAGGGGAGAAACATCACACAATACCTTATCCATGAAAATCTTGATGTTGTAAGGTAGGCGATACTACTGGGTGATGCAGCGATCTCACTCTTAGTGGAGCCATTCGATGGTGTATGGATGTCGGTGTGTGTTGTCAGCAAACCTAACCAATTAATGACATTTCTTAAGATGTTTTTCTTTTGATTCCCACTATTGACAATGAACTATAATGGAGCACCCGTCACCCACATTTGTGAGTGGAAGAGATGCTCACCCTCATTCGGATCTTCAGGCTCACTTTTCTTAACCTTGGTGGTGGAAACGGTGGAATTGGGTTCTAGATCAATGATTTTTTCCCATTGTAGGTTTATGGATCATAATCAAAACATGCATCTAACTCTGAAGCTTTCATCTCAACCACTAGTGACTTCTTTACATGACATTCACTTATGCTGTGAGTGGGGTTCTTGTGGAATTCGTACCACTTTCCCATGTCTTTCTTTGTTTACCCATTTCTATTCTTTGCTTGTAGCTTTGATAGCTTGTACTAGGTCATTCCACCTTGGATATTTCCTTTTTTGTATGGTTTGGGGGTTCCCTTTCCCTGCTTTGTGTTCGTAGATGCAAAGTCCCACTTCTATTTAAATTTCAGCTCGATCTTGATAGTATATCAGTATGCTACACCGAGCAAGAAGATGTCCAAGAACACCATTTCTACCTGGATGCATTTGTGCAAATACCCATGGTACTTGATCACTACTAGTCACTCAGAATCCTTGATACCCAACTTTGTCTGTAGGGTATGAAATATATTTATGAACTCTCACACTTCTTGGTCCCTTTCATATCATAGTGTGGTCCATTTTATGTATTTGTCTTCATGGTTTCCAACAAGGTAATATTATTCCTCAATAACATCTTAGAAAGAGTCCCAAGACTGTGCAGCTAGAAATAGTGAGGATTCCTCCTCAACCCTTTTCTCACAGTAAGTTTCCTGCCAGTTCTTCACATGGGGGACAACCTTAAGGAGCGCAAAAGTAATATTTTCTCTATTGGAAAAATTATGAACTAAAAGATATCCTTTCAGCATATTTAGCCATTTATCTAGACCATATACATATATCTGGCCTTCAAATATGGGAATGTAAAAATTAAATTTTACCCTAAAGGGGGTGATGCCTCTGAAGTGATTACTGGATGAAGTTTCTTTGTCCATTGGTATTATTCGAAGGATCTATGAAAAAATATCCATCATCTTGTTCCTTTGTTGGTTGAGGGCTTCTTTGAGGAACAATTTGAAAGGATATCCTACTCCCTCATTTTCGTTTTCTTCCACCATGGGAGGCCGTCAAGGTCGACGAGGATGGTTTTACATGGGTTCAAGCATTTTAAGTCCAAACTCATACCCTGACCTTACTGGGGACATGCACGAAAAATTAGAGAAAGAGAAAATCGCTCTGATACCACTGACCCAAATTTATGAAGGAATGAAATGAAATACAAATTTAAGATAGAAACATAGAGATATAGTAAAAATAAACTTCAATTAATAAATAGTGAATGCTAAATATTGTTTACACGAAGAATGAAAACAAACTAGCTACAACAATGGTAAGTTATCACTAAGAAGATACGTGATGGCTACATGCCTTCTGAACTATGTTATAATGAGGCTCTAAGGCCCATTTACACTAAGATACAATGAGAAACCCTAAACATCCAAAAACCTAACCCTAGGAGATGAAGTGCCGAAAGGTATGGTCCCTGATGGGGTTATTTGGAACGTCAACATCCCAGGGTCATAACTTTGGCATATGATCTCTATTTGGTGTGAACAATAGCCCATTAGACAGAAATGTCCTAGGAGAACAACTTTTGATTGCAATTTAAATGTTTTTTGTTTCCCCAAAAAACGTCATTTAGGGCCTCAAAATGGCTCCACAATTTCATGACCTGAAAATTGCCAAAAATAGAAAACTATTGAAATAGGATATTGTGATGAAAAATAGGTAACTGATAGAAAATAGTGTTTGCCGTCCAATTTTAATAGGCGAGTGGCCACCAATATACACATAGATCAATTAGTTTCCTCCATTATATTCTATCATTTTTTTATTCATTTTCAAGATTTAGTAACATGAAAAAGACAAAATATTAGAATACGATAAAAAAGAGCGAGGGAAGAAAGAACAAACGTCTTTATTTTGTTAGTAATTATTTCGATTTTCCTCACCCTTGTACAAACAACCAAATTTTGAGTTGTCTACTCAACGTTTTAGATTTTAGTATAACCCTAAAAAGATGAACTTGATTTTCGAGTTGATTACTCCTTCATCTATTTAGTCTTCTAGTCATTATGGAGAGTCTGTTAGTGTCTCCTGTGTCACAAATTTATATTGTTGTTCCACTTTGAATCAAATTCCACCCAAGCCACCATTTTTTTGTGCTATGATCAAGGGAAGTTTCACAATGTGCCATCCATTCCTTATAATTTCTTGACTATCCATGCCATCCTTCCTAGTTGTCAAGTACCATCGTTATCTATGTTCTTTACTTATGCGAGGGTGGGAAGTCTCCATTGAACTCTTATTAGTGAGTAATCTCTTATTGACTGACAAGTTACTTTAAGAGTTTAACCTAGATTCAATGGAATCCTAGGCCTATTTCCAACATTGATAGGTTACTTTGTGCATAGATGATAATGCATCAATGGCTACTAATTGAGTGGCTTCACACGTGTTTAACAACAAAATTGTTTTTAAACACTTAGATTCATGCTATACCTTGGATTTTATTTTCATCATTGGTGGAAGTGCTCACATATATTAGTGGTTGTTCCTCATAGGGTATCAACTCTCTTTAATGCGTTATTCCAATTAATACATTTGAGAGGCATATGTTTTAATATCTTATTTTATCCTTTTTCCAAGACCTCGAAAACAATATCCTTCTGTTCTCTCATGTTAAATGATCGGAGATGCATTAGTTCCATCCTTTAAATTGATCTCATTCCATTGAAATTACCACATTTCTTGAGAAATAAGATTTAGGGACTTTATAGTATCTTGAGGGCTTGTAGTCATTAGTGGTAAGATTCGTGACTATCATCCATGAGAATACATCAATGTACCCTAATCCATAGATTCTACAAGTGTTTGGTGATATCTCATCTATTCATGCTTGCTTGAATATAGTTACTACCTTGATGGCCATTTCCATTATTGGTGGGTTCTCGCATCTGTTGATGGTATACATTAATGATTCATAACCAAAGAATATCTCCCATGTTCGATAAGTGTATCTTTTCAAATGGTGTATAATTTTACCCTTAGTGGTTTTGGATTGAACACCTAAGACCAATAGTAGCATCCCCTCTTTATGTTATTGTATGAATGACAAAAAACAAATACCAATCACTCATATGACATTGGTACTTTTTTAGGGTCAAATTTTCTAGTTCATTGTTCTAGTTATCATTTTAATCCATATTGACGCATACGTCCATAGTGTATATGTTTGTTCTTATAATATATTTTGACATGGATCCACTATATTTCTTTCATGGACATGATCACTATTTATATATATATTTTATGTACATGGTATTTACTTGATATGGTGGCCATGATTTTCCACACTTGAGCATGGGTATACTTGCTTCAAGAAGACATTCATCTAATATCTTATTTTCTATTGTAGATGCTTTCCTAATCCAAAATCTGGTCAATTCCATCTATTCCCACTCAATAGCTTCCTCCATCATAGCATATAATGCATTTCAACCGTCACCTCCCCTTCCGACCTCACACATAAAGGGAAACATAATAGCATATTTTACAGTCGATATGCCTTTGTTTGGCCTTCGTCACTTTCATATTTATAATTGTTAGCATCGATACACTGGAAACTCTATTGAAAAATCCTTCTTAGCAATATACTTGCACTTTATGCTCATTCGATGAGCAAGTACTTCCCTTTTCATTCATCAAAGATTTGAGTACACTAGAAAATGACTAGAAGTATATAAAAAAAAGTGTGAAAACCATGTTCTCTTGAGAGAGGTTTATAGGAAACCACTTTTCTAACTCACATAATCCCATGGAAAACAATATTAACAATATTAAAATGGTATAAAAGTGATCTAATTGAAGGAGAATGCTGCAAGCTATATTGTTACATCAAAGTTATTTTCTAGCTAAAAGTAATCATCGCCATTATATTTTTTTTTATCTTAATCTCCTAATTCCTTGTTTTTAGTAGTTTTCTTCTCCCTTTTCTTGTGATTGAGGCTTAACACATCTTGGTATTCCTCTTCCTTGTGTGGAGAAGAACATAGGAGATGTAGTAGTCTTAAGTGTCCCGCGGATGGAGGAATCTAAACAATGGTCGTAGTTAGTATGGATAGTAAATTTGTGTATACTTTTGTTATTTTGACATTGATTTTAACAAAAATGGATATATATATATTCTTTTCCTCCCCTAAATTCGGATTTATTTGTATCTATCTAATATCTATTTTAGCATTTAGTAGTAGTCCTAACTATCCTAAGAAATGTTAGTTAGAGTAGTTATTTTATTGTTGCTTACTATTAGAGGAAGATTGTTTACTTCATTATGTTCAAGTCTACAAGTTTGAGTAGGAGAAAACATAATTTATGAAGCTTGTCTCAAACCAACTATCCAACTAGATGAATTCATCATAACGAACTAATAGTTATTTTGAAGTTTACATAAGTTACTATAGGGAAATATGAATACTACTCTTTGAATTTTTAATATATTATCATTAATATTAACTATAAAATACATAAGTTTTATTTGCAACCATTTTTTTATTATATAAAATATTTACAATATTTATTAAATTCCCTAAAATTATATATACCTACCTACCATGAATACTTGAGACTAATTTCAACTCTTTTTTTTCCAATTTCAATAACAAAAGAAACAAATTTTAAATAAACTTAAATATAACTAAAAAGTTAGTACAATATTTAATAAATAATAAGTTTAAATGTTCATAGCATATAAGAACCATTACAATGGGAAGCAAATTATCGATGAGAATCATTTACTATGACACGTTATTAAATATTAAGTTTAAATGTCCATAGCATATAAGAACCATTACAATGGCAAGCCAATTATCGATGAGAATCATTTACTATGATACGTTGAATATCTACATGGGAAGACAAGAAGACTTGAAAGGGTGTGACATTTCTTAAAAACTTGTGCAATAATGTATGGGAATAAAAAAAAATGCAAATAGCATATCTATAATATAATAAAAATATTAAAATAAATCATAATAATATAAATCATAGCTTACTAATATTATTTTGCATACTTTTCACCATAATTTATAGATAAGAATTGTAAATTAAAATATAACCTTAGCTCTCATGGTGATCAGTAATTTGATTTATTCAAATACAAAAATATCATGTTTAAATGGGGAGTTAAATGTTTAAATTTTTATTTATTATAGTTAAAAATTTTAAATCGAATAAATTATGTATTTAAAGAGTAATAATGTCATTTATCATTCAACATTTTCAATTATATATAAAAAAAAATAAAGTTTATATTCAAATGGGATTTCAACATTTAAATATTGGTTGAAAACATAAATAAATCATTGTAATTAATTTTTTTTGTGAGTTTTTTATTTTATTGATATGAATATTGACATCCTAGATGATGATGAGGATAAATTGCATCAAAATACAAATTTTCATGACGGTAATAAAATGTTTCTAAAACATTTAATTAGACATTAATATTAATTATGAATATATAAATAAATACAAATTAAAATTTGTTCGAATAATTAAAATTAATATCAACAAATTAATTAAACTTCAACATAGTTCACAAAATCAATTCATTAAGCTAAAATATATGTTTATAAGTGATAGGTGATTTTTTCTAGAATCATGTCTTTTCTTTTTTCTATAAAAACGTAAAAAGGAATGAATATGATTTTTAGACAATTAAAAATATTGACATTATGAATGGATAATAAAATATACAGAACTTAGATTTGTCATTTACATAATATGGTGTTACAAAAAGTGTCAATTTTTTTAATTTGACACTAATTACAAATAAATATAAATGCTAATAGAAGCTTATCTCAACCGCTATAATGTAAAGTCTACTGAAATCTTCTAGTATTGTAATTTTCACAAACTAAAATGTAGAAGAACCATGGTCATTTGATGCAAGCATGTTATTCCATGTTTCATTTGCATTGCTAAACAAATTGAACATGCTTTGTCTCGTCATCCTAGAAGTGAATGCATTCCCCCCCAAATCATTTTTGAGGCTTTCCAATACCATTACCACATCTCTCATAGTTGATTGTTCATTAGGTGAATCTTTTGAACAAATCAAACCAACTTGCAGCAAAGAAAGTAGGAATTTGTATGCGCTATTTTTCACAAATTCATCTCCATCCACCTCGTTTAAAAGTTGGTGATCAGTTACCTCCTTCACACTGTTTGGAAAAGCTAGGTTCACCCACTTCTGAATGTTAAGGTCTCCATAAAACATGTCACTGGTTGGTCGTTTCCTTGTAAGTATTTCTAATAACAAAATGCCATAGCTGTAAATATCTGCTTTGGTAGACATTGACTCACCTAATCCACACTCTGCATTAAAGATAACCTTCATCAAATTTTACTCAACCAATCCATATAAAATTGTTTATGATACAAATTCACCATTTTTATCATCTTTATTAGGATATAAATGCTCCTCCAAGCTTCCATTTGACATAAATTCAAACACCAATGCTTTGAAATCAGGGTTGGAACACAAGGTCATGATCCTGACCAGATTTCGATATCGAACCTTTTGTAAGACACTGCATTCTATTGTAAAAACATTTTCAGCCATGTCATTTTTCAGATGGAAAACTTTCACAGCAACAACGGTGCCATCTCTCAGAGTCCCTTTATAGACTAAACCAAAATTCCCTGCTACCAACAAGTTTGCCTCTGCAAATCCATTAGTTTCTATTTAAAGCTCTTGATACGAGATCCTTTTGTGCTCTAGCTTTTACAAAATGGAATTTGAGGAATAAAAGTTTTGCATCGACATATTCCCTTTTTGAAGGAATCTCAAAAGTAGACAACATAGCATAAAAGCAACTGCTCCACTCACTGGCAATAATATTATTTTGACAAATGCAAAATAACCTCATGGAGTTTTACATGCAAGTAAGTGAAATGATTGTGGTCCACAAAGGCTAGGATTTCCAATTAAAGACACAACAATCTTTCTATTTGCAAAAATCCCTCTTTCTCGAACTTCCCCTGTGAGATAGTTAAAAGACAAATTCAAACTTTGAAACATTTTTAAGTTTTGGACATCACCAATTACCCGTCACGGAAAATTATTATTATTTCATTAGATGGTATGAATCCAACGAGTGTCCACGAAGTGTTTTTTTTTAATGATAAAAGTCATGGCCCCATCTCGGAAGTTATTTTTACTACTGAATCCATTATGAACCATTAATTATTTGAAATTAGTTTAAGTAAATGAGCTTAAGGTTTTTAAAGTTTACGTATTCGATGATTTTCGATAATTTAATCATTTCTGATCATTTCAATCATTCCATCGCTTGCTTGTCCTTTTTCACAAGAAAAAATGTTGAGCAAATTCAAAACCTCAATATTTCTTATAAAAAAATCTCAAAAACTCAACATTTCTTATAAAATCCTCATAAGCTGAGAAAAAAAATATCAATATCTGACATAAATATTTCTTGCAAAACTCCTCATAAACTGAGAAAAAAAATATCAATATCTCCAAAAGAAAAAATTATATATATATTTTAATTAATTATAAATGTTAGACCAGCCTAGATCGATCTTAAC
Source organism: Pinus tabuliformis (assembly GCA_031772625.1). Lineage (NCBI taxonomy): Eukaryota > Viridiplantae > Streptophyta > Pinopsida > Pinales > Pinaceae > Pinus > Pinus tabuliformis. The sequence continues at coordinate 1,056,988,327 of CM062805.1, forward strand.
TCTAGATCTATCAAGCGCCGAGAGGGATCAAATCTCTTGAGGTGCAAACTAGCCTAGATCCATCTTAACTCCGGATCTATCAAGCATCGAGAGGGATCAAATCTCTCGAGGTGAAAACCTCATTATGGAGTGAAAAACTTGAGGAAAGGTTTTCACCTCGAGAGATTTGATCCCTCTTGGCGCTTGATAGATTCAAAGTTAAGATGGATCTAAGCTGGTTTCAGTCGTGTGCGGCCAAAGAAAATCTAATGAACATATGATTAATTTTATCAATAATATGTAAATTATTTAATATTAATATAATCATTTTAAATATGTTAAATATGCCTCAGATTAATCTTGTCATTTTAATTTTAAATTTTCTTAGTTGCCTTAGTTTATTGAGATGATAAATATTGTTAATAAATTTAATGATGAAAAATGATAAAATAAAATTTTGAATGTAAAGTGATAATGTAATAGTGTTGAATGATAGAAAATGTGAATAATAAGAATATAGTCAATTACAAATAGTCTTCATTGTGATTAATCTGAAACTATTTTCTTCTACTATTCATATTGTCACCCTTGTTACTTTTGTCTTTTTTCCATATCGATTATATTGAAAGGACAGGTTAAATTGTAAACCATTTAAATATTTACCTCGAGCTATTGCCGTAAACATCATATCTTGTCTCTCTTTCTCTCCAATATTAATAGGGTGAATTACTATAACAAAAAAATCAATGTACATTGTCAATAATTTTTGTGCTTACATTGAAATCAATGCACAATATTAATCCAATCACTTTAAAATTAATGTACCATCATACATCCAATTACATCAAATCAGAAATCAACATCTGAACCAAAATCAATGCATATAATGCAAGCAATCAAATAAGATTAGAAAACAACATTTACAGTGAAAGAAATGCATCTAATGCAAGAAATCAAACAGGATTAGAAAACAACATTTACACTCAAATCAATGCTTCTAGTGCAAATAAGAAAATAGGATTATAAAAAAAATCCTATACTGAAATCAATGCATCTAGTGCAAGTAAGAAAATAGGATTATAAACCAAAATCTACACTAAATCAATGCATCTAGTGCAAGAAATATTCTTCGCTCTCTCCCCCCTTCATCTATATCTATATCTCGCTCCATCTCTCCTTATTTTTCTCTCTATCTCAAACCCTTAAACACACACTCTCACTCCATAACTATCAATCTCTCTATCCCTCCATCCCTCTCTCCATCTATCTCTTCTTCCCTCTCTTCATTTTCCATCTATATCTCTATCTCCCTTTGTCTCTCTATATCACCCCCAAAACATACACTCTTTTTCTCCAATCTATCTCTCTCTCTCTCTCTCTCTCTCTCTCTCTCTCTCTCTCTGTCTCTCTCTCTCTCCCTTGCTTCTATCTCTCTTCCGTACTACTGTCTTCTCTCTCTCTCTCTCCACCTTTCTCTCTCTATTTCTTTCTTCTTACCTCCCTCTCTCTCCCCGTCCAAACCCATCTATCATTCCCTACATCTCATCACTCTCTCTCTCTCTCTCTCTCTCTCTCTCTTCACCCTCCAAACTATGTTACTATATCCCTGAATCTCTCCTCTCTCCTTGTCTCCCCATTCTCTCCATCTCTCTCTCTTTGTCTCTTTATCTCACCCCAAAGATACACACTCTCCTTCCATCTCTCCCTTGTCACTCCCTCTCTCTCTCCACTTCTCACTCTCTACTACTCAAAAGCCAACTACTCAAAGTAAAAATTATATATTTTTTAATTAATTATAAATGTTAGAGTATTCAAAACCAACTACTCAAATGTCCTGTCAATTTTTAGAAGAACAAATTACATAAATTTTACAATTTAATCAATTATTTACCCTTCACAATTGATGGAGTGTCCACACAAAACCCACCTATCCATTGTATTTCTAGAAGGTCTTTTGACAATACACTCTTTAATTCAATAATAATAAATTTTCACTTCAAAAGTCAATTAAAAGCAAAAATTAAAAATGAGCTATTTTGTTTTATTTTATTTTATTGCACAAAGTAAGATCTATTTAATTTTCCTATTTGTTTTAAAATTTTAAATATTTATTATTTTTTTCAAACAAGCCAAAAAAGTTAAATTCAAAATTAGGGATTTTCTTGAAACAATCAAATCTTCATAAAACCATAATTAAAATGGATAACCTATTTTTTAGGTGAAGATATATGTAATTTATTAAACCTTTTTAAAAAGTGGATAACTTATTTTTTAGGTGAAGATATATGTAATTTATTTAACCATTTTGAAATTCTAATGATTTGATTTTTTTCAAATGAGTGCAAAATTTTAAAAGGAAAATTTCCATCAATTATCCATTCTAAAATAATTATTTACAAATATCCTCTCAAAGTTGAGAAGAAATTATCAACATTTCAATCAAAGTTGACAAGAATAATTATATGAATTTTATATTTTAATTAATTATTTTTGTTTTATGATAAAATGAATGCCAACTAAAAATGTTAGACTTTTCAAAACCATTTGCCCAAAATTTATATGAATTCTATTTTTTACTTAATTATTTGTCCTTGATAATAGGAAGTGTAAGTTACAAAATCATTACTCAACTATTAAATTTAATAAGGGTGAAAACTAAAAGATATATACTTGTCATATCATTAAATTAAAATAATTCTACAAATATGAGTTATGGAAATTTTAAAGAAAATTACAATTTATAAATAAACTCGGATCTTAAAACATTATTAAGTATCAGTCATTTTATAATATTATGAAGAGCACATTATATTAAATAATTATAGAAATATAAAATATTTACAATATTTATTAAATTCCATATATGTATATTACTTTCAACTCTTTTTTTCCAATATCAATAATAAAAACAACAAATTTTAAATAAATTTAAATGTAATTAAAATTCTTAAAGTTTACAATTAGTAAAATATTTAATAAATAATAAATTTAAGTGCCCATAGCATTTAAATGTAATTAAAATTCTTAAAGTTTACGATTAGTAAAATATTTAATAAATAATAAATTTAAGTGCCCATAGCATATAAGAACCATTACAATGGGAAGCCAATTATCGATGAGAATCCTTTACTATGAGAAGTTGAATATCTACACGGGAAGACAAGAAGCCTTGAAAGGGCGTGACATTTCTTAAAAACTTGTGCAATAATGTATGGAATAAAAAAATTGCAAATAACTTTCCTATAATATAATTGAAAAGGGTGAAATTATTCAAATATATAATAAATCATAGCTTCATAATATTATTTTGCATACTTTTCACCATAATTTATAGATAAGAATGGTATAAAAAATTATAACTTTAGTTCTAATGGTGATTAATAATTTGATTTGTTTAAAAACAAAAATATCACATCTAAAATGAGAATTCAATGTTTAAATTTTTATTTATTATAGTTAAATATTTTAAATCAAATAAATTACATATTTAAAGAGTAATATTGTCATTTATCATTTATCACTTTCAAGTATATATAAAATTAAAATTAAAATTACATTCAAATGGGAATTCAACATTTAAATTTTGGTTGAAAATATAAATAAATTATTTATAATTCAATTTTAAATAAAAAATCATTAGCTAATGTTGTAAAGAGAGATTGTAATTATTTTTTTGTGACTTTTTTTATTTTATTGATATGAATATTGACATCATGGATGATGATGAGGATGAAATGTATCAAAATACAAATCTTCATGAAGGTAATAAAATATTTCTAAGACATTTAACCTAGACACTAATATTAATTACAAATATATAATAAATACAAATAAAAGTTTGTTTGGACAATTAAAAGTAATATCAACAAATTAATTAAACTTCAACATAGTTCACAAAATCAATTCATTAAGTTAAAATATATGTTATAAGTGATAGGTGATTTTTTTAGATTCATGTCCTCTCTTTTCGTTGGAAATAATACTGAGAGGGGGGGTGAATCAGTATTATCAGGTCAATTATTTTTCATTTTACAATCAGATTTTTATATGCTACTTCAGTTAGTAAAAACTGCGTATGTACGCAACTGCAATTAAGGAAACTAGCGTATAACCAACAGACTTGTAGTTTAAATTATTCTTCAGTTGTTTATCATTAATCTGTGCATAAAACCATATAAACAGTAACCAGGAACAGTAAAACAGAATAGACAGTCACACATAAGAGCACAAGATATAAGTTGGAAACCCAATGTGGGTGAAAATCACCTGCTGCAATTCGTCTCTATCTTATTTTAATTAGAAAATTTTGTCTACAATATTTCTGTACCGATGCAGTCTTATACCAGTACGCAGGCTTCTACCTGCAGAAGGCTACTACCTTCTCTCGTTCTCCAGCTTCTCTTGGAAGGGAGCTACAACCCCCTTAGCTCTTGTACTATCTGAGGTACTAGTACGTAGGTGCTGACCTATAGAAGGCTACGACCTTCTCTTTTCTTCCAGGGACCACGTTTCATAAATTTTCAGACTGGATCCATGAATAACATCAATCAAACATCAAGTATATCTGCATCAACCAATCTTCTTTGTACAAACCAAAACTGGATCAAACAATCACTTCTCTAAATGTTGTAACCAGAATACAATAACAGTAACCAGACACCAATCCTAAACCCAGAACACTGCAGCAATAAACAAAAGTAGCTAGAACATATTTCATGAGACGTACGCTACTTCAATATGCATAACTTGCGTGCATACGCTGATGTATTAAGGCCAACCTACATATACGTTGTCTTGAATTACCTAACCAGCGTGCATACGCGCCTTTGCTATGCCGAACCCGCGTACCGATCTATAAAAGATAATTTACCCTTTTCAATTATTCAAACACGAGTTATACCCAAATTATCAAATTTATAGATCAACTCGTGCGCCAAATATAACAGATCAAAATCACACAAAGATACCTCTCTTCAAGCCTTGAGATCTTGACCCATCAATAGGAATTATCCATCTTCTACCATTCAGGTTCCTCCTCGATTCAAATCTAGCTATGCACCACAACCAATCACCAGTATTCTAGATCTTGCTCTTCATTAGATATTCAATACTTGAGTGAATGAATTTGCCTAATGATCTCCTTCCCCTTTTATAGTCTTAGGCCTTACTCAATACCATGGTCCAAAACCATAGAGAATCAATGCCATGGACCCAATACCTGGGTTCAACATTTCGGACGAGATACCATGGTCCAAAACCATAGGTCCAAATACCAAGGACTAAATACCTTGGACCAAAAAGTAAGTTTACCCACATGTACGTGCTTTTCCGTGCATGAAAGTGCGTGTATAAGCATACGCGAGTTTCGATCGGAAATACCGCGTGTATACACGACTTTGTTAAGAGGAACCTGGATATATCTCTTTTTCTTTCATTCTGGGAGCCTGAACTGTGATCTTCCATCTAAGTGAGTTGCCATCAAGGACAACACCTGTGTCATAGAGCCAAACCTGTGTCATAATGCCAACAATCTCCACCTTTGAACTTGATGGCAACCCCAAGTCACTCAAAGTCATTCTCCCCCTTTGTCATCAAGGGAAAAGGGTTATGCTCCCCCTGAACCTGTGCCAGATGGTCTCTGTCAGACCCATATCAGACTCTTTTCATCCTAAGCCTGGCCCAATGATAGTCTTCAAATGAATATATACGCGACTGTATCCATAGAAACCGGCGTATGTACGTGGATGATCCACATGAAACTCATGTACAACCACTTTTCTTTGAAACAGACAAGTTTCAATAGTAAGATGATGCATCAACTACTCCCAGCTTCTGTCTGAGGTATTCAAATGTCTCCACGGGTAGTGGTTTGGTGAGTATATCAGCAACTTGTTCCTTGGAGGGAACATACTCCAATTTGACCTTTTTTTCAAGCACTTGTTCCCAGAGAAAATGATATTTGATAGGTATGTTCTTGGTCTTCGAATGCATGACTGGATTCTTTGAAATACTGATTGCACTTGTATTATCACAAAAAATGGAGATATGTGGAGTACAAGTGATTTGAATATCTTGCAATGTTTGCATCATCCAAAGGAGTTGTGTGCAATAAGATGCAGTAGCCACATATTTTGCTTCAGCTATAGATAATGCAATTGAACTTTGTTTCTTGCAGAACCAAGATACTAATATGGAACCCATAAAGAATGCACCACCACTAGTGCTTTTTCTTTCATCCTTGCTTCCTGCCCAATCTGCATGTGTATATGCATGAAGTGTGAGATCTGTATCTCTAGGATACCATAAGCCATATTTTTGAGTTCCTTGAAGATACTTGAAAATTCTGTTAACTGCCTGAAGATGAGTTTCCTCTGTATTTTCTTGAAATATTCAAACTATTCCCACTGCATGCATGATGTCTAGTCAGGTACCTGTCAGATAGAGTAGACTATCAATCATGGATCTATAGGTTGGTTTATGTACTGCTGCTGAATCAGCATTTACGCTAAGGCTGCATCCTGTTACCATAGGGGTACATACTGGTTTCGACTCTTCCATGCCATATTTCTTCAAGATTTGCTTGAGGTACTTGGTTTGTGATAGAAAGATACCATATTTATTTTGCTGGACTTGTAAACCAAGAAAATATGTCAGCTCACAAATCAAGGACATTTCAAATTCTTTCTGCATCACCAAAGCAAAGTTTTGACTCATGGCTTCTTCATTTCTACCAAAGATGATATCATCAACATACACAACAAGTATTAGCAATTTATCATTATCAATTTTTATATATAGATTGCTATCTGCTGATCCTTTTGAAAAACCTTGTTGATGGAAGTATTTGTCGAGACGATAATACTAAGCCCTTCGAGCCTGTTTAAGACCATAGAGTGCCTTCTGAAGTCTGCATACAAGTTTTGGATCATTTCTGAGGATGGATCCATCTGGTTGCTCAATATACACTTCTTCTTCTAAGTCTCCATTTAAAAAGGAAGATTTCACATCCATTTGAAATACTTTGAACTTCTGAAAGTTAGAAATAGCAAGGAACATTCTTATGGCTTCAAGTATAACAACTGGTGCAAAAGTTTCTTCAAAGTCTATACCTTCTTGTTGAGCATACCCTTTACAAACAAGTCTGGCCTTGTTTCTAATAACATTTCCATTTTCATTTAGCTTATTTTTGAATATCCATTTGGTACCTATGACATTCTTATCATTTGGTCTTGGAACCAAATCCCAAGTGTTATTCTTTTCAATCTGATCAAGTTCTTCATTCATGGCCTTGACCTAGCATTCATCTTTGCATGCTTCACTTACATTTCGTGGTTCAGTGGAGGAGAGCAATGCTAGATAGCTTGAAGCTTCTAAAATAGTTCTTCTTGTTTGTACACCTGCCTCTTTCTGCCCCAAAATTTGAGTCTCTGGATGATTCTTCTGGACATACCTGGATGGAGTCTTTTCTACTACCCTTATCTGTTCTTCTGGTGCCTCATATGTTTCTTCTTCATCATAAGTCTGATTTGATGTTGAAGGATAGTCCTCATCATCTTCGAAATCTTCAGATTTTACTTGCCTAGGATTGATTCCTTCTTCATCAATTGCTACATCAATACTTTCAACAATTTTTCCAAGTCTTTTATTGTAACACTTATATCCTTTGCTGTGGGGAGAGTAACCAAGGAGAATGCCTTCATCCGCTCTAGGTTCAAACTTGCCAAGGTTTTCATCAGTCCTTTTGATGTAACATTTGCTTCCAAAGATTTTGAAGTATTTTACCGTAGGAGTCTTACCATACCAAAGTTCAAGAGGATTCTGTGTGCTATTCACCAGGACATTTATCTTGTTGAGAATAGTAATGGCAGCAAATGCAGCTTCACCCCAGAAGGTTGCGAGAGTTCCAGATTCATCAAGCATAGCACAAGCCATTTGTTGAACCATTATGTTCATCCTTTCCACTGCTCCATTTTGCTAAGGAGTCCTTGCAGTAGAGAATTCCCTTCTTATTCCATGTTCTTCACAAAAAAATCGAAAAATTCATTCAAGGTAAATTCCTCTCCTCGATCAGACCTGAGGCATTTGATTCTACGATCTAATTCATTTTCAACCAAGGCTTTGAATGCTCTGAACTTTTCAAAAGCTTCATCTTTATGCTTCAGAAGTCCTATCCAACAAATCTTGGAAATGTCGTCAATGAACAATATGAAGTATTCTTCTCCTTGAGGTGACCTTTTCCTGGATGGACCACATACATCAGTATGGACAAGTTCAAGTGGCCTACTAGATGCTCCTGCCTTCTCAGGGAAATTAGTTCTAGTTTTCTTACCAAACTGACATGATTTTCATATTGTATTGTCTGGAATTCTGATGTCAGGGAGATCACGAACCGCTTGATATTTGCATGCTTTCCTTATCTGAGAGAAGCTTAGATGCCCCAACCTTCTATGCCATAGCCAATGTTCATAATTCTTGCTTAGATAGCATTGTTGTTCTCCTCCCTTGAGTATGTATAAGTTATTTGGAGTTCTTATGCCTTTGATCACTGTTTCTCCTGTATCAAGCTCACGAACAATACATCCATTTGATCGAAATATTACCTCATTTCCTTGATCACACATTTGACTGACACTCAATAGATTATGCTTTAATCCATCAACATACATAACATTTCCAGCTTTAACCTTTTCTTTTAAAAGAATAGAACCTTTACCTTTTACGAGTGCAGGGGTTTCATTTCCAAATGAGACCTTCCTTTCTTTTTCTAAGGCACTATATGACTGAAGTTTTTCTTTATCACCTGTCATATGTTTCGAGCATCCACTATCGATGTACCACTGATTTTCCTGCCCTTCCATATATAAAGCTATACCACATCTTTCTGGTTGCGGTTCTTTCTTTCTCCATGTTTTGGGACTCAACGAAGCTTGCTCCTTCTGAGTTGTTTGCTGAAACCTACTCCTGCATTCAGAATCTTCATGACCGAAGTTGTTACAAATAGAACATTCTATTTCATTTTCAAGAGCAGAAAAGTTATTGTAGGTCCTTTTCATGATCCCAGTCATACTCCTTTGTTTTTGAGCTTCTCTAGTCATGATGGTCTTGTAGGCAACACATTGAGTAGCTTTGTGACCAAATTTATGACAAGAGAAACATTGGCCATTGAAGAAATTCCTGCGATTATCAAACCTACCGACCAAATGATTGTAGTTTCCATCCATTCTTGAGGTAAATTGAGAATGATTTACCTGTGTTTGGTTGTAGCTTCTATTCATCCTTGAAGTAGATTTCCCCCGATTTACTTGGTGATCTCTATTCATTCTTGAAGTAAATTTTCCTTGATTTACCTGGTGATCTGCATTATTTCTTTGCTATCAATTGTCAACCTGTTCACTTCTCCTTGATACATCAAGATAACTTTTGGAGGTGGATGGCTTCTGTGCTTGAGATGCTTCTTCAGTATATCCAAGACCTGTCTTGATTAGAGGAGAACGCTGCACTTTGATAATCTCATATAAAGTTTCAGATCCTTTAGGAAATCTAAGATTACGAGCTTTTGTTTTCTCAATATCTTTTCTAAGTCCCACAATTTCACATTCTAACTTTTCATTGTGTTTTTCCCTTTCAGCAAGTTGGAATGTTAGATTATCTATAATCATATTCTTTTCTTCTAAACAAATTTTAAGTTTAGAAATTTCTTCATAAAGACCTCATTCATCTATAACATCCAAGAAATCATCATCTTCAAAAGCCATCAAAAGTCTATAATCATTACATTGTTCATCTTCATCACTATTTGAAAATCCATCACTATCTTCATGTGTACAATAGCTCTTCTTACTTACATTCTGTTTTCTATTCCATCTAATTGGTTCCTCACCTTTGTCAAGCTTATCTTTATGAGGACACTTGGCTGCATAGCGACCGACTCTTCCACAAGCAAAGTATTTAAAAGGTAGCTTACCTCTGAATCTTCCAAAACCACATTGAAGGTTCTTGAAAAAGTTTGATTCTTCCTCTACTTCTGACATATGTCCTGACTCATTATATTATCCTTTTCTTGAGGCTTTGAATGCAGATTATCTCATGTCTGATGGTCCCCCTTTTCTCATTTCGAAAGCAGTTAGGATTCCGTGCAGCTGTGACATGGTAATGCTCTGTAGATTCTGCTTTTCTTCTATGGCAGAAACTTTTGATTCAAACTTACAAGACAAAGATTTTAGAACCTTTTCAACCAAAGTAACTTCTTTTATCTCTTCACCCAAGTTTTTCATATGATTAACAATGTCATCTATATGTAAGAAATAATTAGCCACACTTTCATCATTATGCATTTTGCGATTTTCATATTGAATTCTGAGAGTTTGTATTTTTCCATGTTTTACTTGATCATCTCCTTCATAGCTCAAAACAATCTTGTCCCGTATTTCTTTTGTGGTTTTGAGCTACATAGCCTTGACGAAATCTGATTGAGATAAACTCCCTAATAGAGTATTGAAAGCCTTTGCATTTGTTTCATACTGCTTCTTACTACCGTATCTGTAGGAGTAACTGATGGAAATGTGTATCCTATTACCACGATATCCCAAACTTCTGTACCAGGGGATTGAAGATAGGTTGTGATTCTTACCTTCCATTAGATGAAGTTGCTTCCATCAAAGATTGGTGGCCTCATATATGCCTCCTTTTCGTAGTTGTTCATGATGATAGATCTTCCTTCAAGCGATCAAGCTTCTTCTGAAGGACCTGCTCTGATACCAATTGTTGGAAATAATACTGAGACGAGGGATGAATCAGTATTATCAGGTCAATTATTTTTCATTTTACAATCAGATTTTTATACGCTACTTCAGTTAGTAAAAATCGCGTATGTACGCAACTACAGTTAAGGAAACTAGTGTATAACCAACAGACTTGTAATTTAAATTATTCTTCAGCTGTTGATCATTAATCTGTGCATCAAACCATATAAACAGTAACCAGGAATAGTAAAACAGAATAGGCAGTCACACATAAGAACACAAGATATAAGGTGGAAACCCAATGTGGGTGAAAACCACCTGCTGCAATTCGTCTCTATCTTCTTTTAATTAGAAACTTCTGTTTACAATATTTTTGTACTAGTGCAGTCTTATACCAATAAGCAAGCTTCTACCTGCAGAAGGCTACTACCTTCTCTCGTTCTCCAGCTTCTCCTGGAAGGGAGCTACAACCCCCTTAGCTCTTGTACTAGCTGAGGTAGTAGTACGTAGGTGCTGACCTACAGAAGGCTACGACCTTCTCTTTTCTTCCAGGGACCACGTTTCATAAATTTTTAGACTGGATCCATGAATAACATCAATCAAACATCAAGTATATCTGCATCAACCAATATTATTTGTACAAACCAAAACTGGATCAAAAAATCACTTCTCTGAATGTTGTAACCAGAATACAATAACAGTAACTAGACACCAATCCAGAACACTGCAGCAATAAACGGAAGTAGCTAGAACATATTTCATGAGACGTATGCTACTTCAATATGCATAACTTCCGTACATACGCTAATTTATTAAGGCCAACCTACGTATACGTTGTTTTGAATTACCTAACCAGCGTGCATACGCGCCTTTGCTATGCCGAACCCGCATATAGATCTATAAAAGATAATTTACCCTTTTCAATTATTCAGACATCAGTTATACCCAAATTATCAGATTTATAGATCAAGTCATGCACCAAATATAACAGATCAAAATCACACAAAGATACTTCTCTTCAAGCCTTGAGATCTTGACCCGTCAATAGAACTTATCCATCTTCTAGCGTTAAGGTTCCTCCTTGATTCAAATCCAGCTATGCACCACAACTAATCACCAGTATTCTAGATCTTTCTCTTCATTAGATATTCAATACTTCAGTGAATGAATTTGCTTAATGATCTCCTTCCCCTTTTATAGTCTTAGGCCTTACTCAATACCATGGTCCAAAACCATAGAGAATCAATACCATGGACCCAATACCTGGGTTCAACATTTCGGACGAGATACCATGGTCCAAAACCATAGGTCCAAATACCAAGGACTAAATACCATGGACCAAAAAAATAAGTTTACCCACATGTACACGCTTTTCCCTACATGAAGGTGTGTGCATATGCATACGCGACTTTTGGTCGGCAATACCACGTGTATACATGACTTTGTTAAGAGGAACCTGCGTATATCTCTTTTTCTTTCATTCTGGGAGCCTGAACTATGATCTACCATCTGAGTGAGTTGCCATCAAGGACAATGTTAGAGTCGGTCTAGTAGCCCTCCATCACCGATCAAAGCTCTTTGCATTTGCATAAGTAGGTGTCTCATCAGTGTCATCTCATTGCATTCCATTAGGCATGCCATAACCCTGATGGAGGAGCTGGTGTCTTTATTCCCCTCTTGGCACTGATGGATCAAGTTGTTTCAGTCAATAAACTCTTTCAAGGTTACTTGTCTTGTCTTGAGGTCAAAAGTTCTAGGTCTAGGGTTTAGGTCCAATTTGTCTTTGAGGTCATGTCTTTAAAAGTCAATAAATGCCCAACAGGCCAGAGGGATGACTATCAAAGTATTTCTTCAAAAGATTTCATCTTGTACAGCTAATTTTTTACCTTGGATTTAAAAACCCTGTTTTTAAAGACAAGGTCATTTTCTCATTTTTGTAAAAAAGTTGTAAAAATTCAAAATTCTTCGAAAGTCAGCATGCAGCCCTGGTCCCCTTTGCCAAGATTCCTCAGAAGCTATCCCTGCAAAATTTTTCAAGAAAACGCATCAGTTCAACCAATTTCAGGACAAAAGGAAACCATAAAGTCAGCAACATTTAAATTTTGAAAAAGTGTCATGTTATAAACATTAGAAAGATGGTTTGAGGGGAAATTAATTTAAATCAAGCTTATAAAGCCCCTCTCTCCCTCCATTTGGTCATCATTTGCCTCAAAGCAAGAGTGAAAGGCGATTTGAAGAGAAACTGGGCGAAATTGCAGACAGAGCCCGCGCGCGACCCGTTCAGACCTGCACGCGACGTGTTGGGCAGGCGCGACGCGTCAAGGGAGTCATCGCAGTTGGAAAAAAGCACTGGCGCGACGCGTTGAGCGTGCGCGACCCGTCCAGACCCGCACGCTACATGTTGGGGATTCATCCACAGAAAATTGCCTGTAAACTGCAAAACGACCCCAAATTTCTTCAAGGTTGCAGGTAGGCCTCCAATCATCAAAATGTATTGTTTGCTAAAGCTTGAAAGAGCATGAGAATGTATTTAAAAGCCATTATTTTCAAATGAGGAGTTCGTGTGTATTTGCTTAAGAATGTCAAAGTGCTAGTAAAGCTAGGGTTTGTTTTGCTGTTTTCAAGGTCATCCTTTTCACCCCCACTTTTTCCCCACATCCCTTTACCACCTCCCATATCATTTCTACCTAATCTCCCTACCAAAAATACCAAAAGCCCTAAAACCCTACCCCTATTCCTAAAAATCAATAATATAACCCTAAACCCTACCTCCCATAAAACCCTTGCAAATTATAATTGTATATGTCATGATTCATTCCCTTAATTCCCTATTTCATATATTTTCCCTAATTTCCCTTAAAAGTCTCCCCTCCCTAACATCTCCCTTGTGTTATTTGTCCCCTTGAGACATCATTTCAACAATTAAAACAATAGATTTTTGAGCAGAAGTAGTGGTACATTTCAGCCACTTTGCTCTTGAAACCATGTCAGAAACCGAAACCGACTATGAGCAAATGATGACCGTGAGTCAACACTAGAGGTTGAGGTACAAAGGAGGCCTCACAAGGGTGGTAAGAGTGGTCACCATGTGAGAGAGGAGCCCACCTCTTTGACCTATTTGCAGGCTTGTCCACTTGCAGTCACATGTTTTCGCCACCTGTCATGTTATGAGTTTTGCGAGAGGATCTCTCAAATTTAGCATCACAGGGAATTGGTCCGCTTGTTTGTTTTGAATTTGCATGACGGGCATGTGAACCTTGCAGGGGTGGATTTTACATTGACACCTGAGATGGTTGCTCAAGCAACAGGGATACCTAATGTTGGAGAAGAGTGGAACAAGCGCAAACTATTGGAAAGATTTCAGTATGAGCCCTACATTAAACCTGCATATATGAGGCACATGACTGGTGTATTTCCTTTCAGATTTTTGAGGGATGAGTATGCTCCCTTGATGAGGCTCATCATGCGCTATTTCACCTGTGAGGGTAGATTTTCATGTTTGTATTCGTACCATATTCGCTTGTTGATGCATTTCACACGGGTACGGATGATGAACATACCATTTTTCATGTGCCGGAATATTGAGAAGATGGTGCCCTTGATGCAGAGAAAGAGCCCAGCACGGCAACACAGGAGCATCTATCATTATGGTTTGATCCAGCTTGTGGCCATACATCAGTTGGCTCAGCAGGGTATCCCATGGGAGGATTTTATCTCTCGTGATTTTTTCACAGTGCCACCAACACCTCCTGAGGTTGTTCATGAGGAGGGAGGACCATCACAACAACATGATATCCCTGAGACCAGACATGTCAGCTCTCCTCCATTGGTCACATATCAGAGAGGCCGCAGGGCCTTATTTGCATCAGCTCGGCGAGTATTTTCTCCACATTAGGTGGAAGGGGTCTCGCCTTCTTCATCAGCTCAGCAAGTGTTATCTCCACATCAGGTGGAAGGGGCCTCGCTTCTAACAGCAGCACAGGTATCAGAGAGGGGCAAGCAGCCCATGATTGAGGAGGGACCGTCAGGTGATCCAGATATCGACATCATTGATCTTGACATCCATTCTCCTAGCACGGAGCTTCACGAGATCATTCAACAAAAGGAGACTGAGAATCGCTTGTTGCAACAATAGTTAGAGATGGCACAATGGAAAACTACATATTTGGAGCAACGCAACAAGCAATTGGAAGATGAGCACACTCTTGATGAGTTGCGGAGGATTCATGAGGACCGCAACTTGGCTCGCAAGAGACCCGATGATTTGGTACCCGTTGAGCGAGAGGCTATGCTTCTCCGGGTCAATGCTCATTTGGAGAGGTTGCTGGCCAAGGCCAACCAAGATAAGGACCTGCTCCAGAACATGAAGAACTACTATTGGGCCCGAATGCACGTATGCAAGGCAAGAATGAAGGTGCTCCAAAGACGGTTGGCCAAAGCACTAAAATGAAGGAAAAGGCCCGATCCCCTCCACATCTTAGTTGAGGCTTCCTTGAAGGAGCATGATGCTAAATGACTTAACTCCAACACAAATTTCAAAAAAAATTGAGCATTTTTGGTCACTTGTGAATTTTTGGGCAAAAAACAGGTTTTCTCCACCAACACGTCGCGCGCCGCGCGCGACCCTTTCGATGGGCAACTCCTTTTTAGGAAAACTCAGCATTTTTGGATTTGTCATGCAAAGATACACTTGCTCAGCAATTTCCAAGAAATTTCACCAAGTTTTGGGCCTCCAGAAAGTCAAAACACAAGCAAAAAATGACTTTCTGCCACCTTTTTGACACACAGGAAGCAGTCTTGGGAGATTGCCATTTTGGAGGGGCAAATGGCCACCAAATTCAGAAATGCTGCTTGGGTTGGAACGTAGACATCCAGACCTTTCCAACAAGCCCACTTTTACCTCATTTGGACACTTGGAAGTGCCTCAAAAGCAGCTCCAAAGGTGCGCGATGCGTTGAGGATCACGACACGACGTTGGGCAGTTTTCACAGAATTTCACCTACAGCTCAGCAAAATGCAGTTTTGACTGGATTTGACTTTTTGGAGTAGATTTTGATCTTCCTTGTTTTAAATGATGTAATTTTATGATATTTTGACACTTATTTATCTCTTCTAGAAGATTCATTCATGAGATAGGCAAAAATTTAATGAATGAATTGGTTTCCTAGCTTATAGAGGCAAGTTGTTTTGACTCCCTAGTTTTCAGTGCTCAGTTTAGAATTGGTTGAAACAGCTCCTAGGATAGTGAGCTCGACCCCTAGAGGCAAGTAAAGATGTTAGATTGCCTATATTATGTACTTTCTTGGTCATTTTCATGGTTGGACTCTTGAGGGAGAAAGCTCTATTGTATTACTCATTGTATCTCTGCAATTTTGGCAAAGGAAGAAAGACCAGGGTTTTGCAGTCCTTTTTTGGATTCCTGTGGTTACATGTATTGATGGTGTGTTTCTCTTTGTACTTTTAAGTTTGTTATGTGAATCATCTTCTTACTTTTCCTTCTGCAAATTAGGCAAATGAAGTGTTAAAATAGAATTCATGATTGTCATGCTCTGCTTTTAAGTTTGCTTAATATTTATGTTTTCATCTGTCTAAAGAGAACTCTTGAAGGTTTCTTGCTCTCTTTAGCTCCTCACCGGTCATTCCTATCCATTCACTTACTTCAAAGGCATCAATACAGTCTCCTACCTTGCCCCAAAGAACCCCCTGCAAAAACTGTGTCCAATCCCCGCACCCAAAATTGCCTTTTCCCGATTTTCCACCAAAATACTAAAAATCTCAAATCAAACCTTTTATCAGTTTACTAGCCTAAAATCAGTGTTCTTTATGGGTTATCTCGCCCGTTGAAGATCCCTACCGAGATAGACCAGAGAGAGCCCTCTCCTGCCCTGTAGGGCTAGCTACGAGGCTAAGTGGTTTGATGTTGCCTTGGAGTTTACCTTTCTCAGATTGAGGTGAAATTTCAAGCGCTAACAGACAACACCTATGTTGGATAGCCAAACCTGTGTCATAATGCCAACACTTGTTCTATAAAAACGTAAAAAAGAATGAATATGATTTTTAGACAATTAAAAATATTGACATTATTAATGGATAATAAAATATACAGAACTTAGATTTGTCATTCACATAATATGGTGTTACAAAAACTGTCTATTTTTTTAATTTGACACTAATTACAAATAGATATAAATGCTAATAGAAGCTTATCTCAAGTGCTAGAAGTTCAAAAGAAGTTTTCATTATACAAACAATGGAAAGTCTACTGAAATCTTCTAGTATTGCAATTTTCACAAACTAAAATGTAGAAGAACCGTGGGCATTTGATGCAAGCATATCATTCCATGTGTCATTTGCATTGCTAAGCAAATTGACCATGCTTTGTCTCATCCTCCTAGAAGTGAATGCATTTCCCCCCAGATCATTTCTAAGGCTTTCCAATACCATTACCACATCTCTCATTGTTGGTCATTCATTAGGTGAATCTTTTGAACAAATCAAACCAACTTGTAGCAAAGAAAGTAGGCATTTGTATGCGCTATTTTCTCGAATTCATCTCCATCCACCTCGTTTAAAAGTTGGTGGTCAATTACCTCCTTCACACTATTTGGAAAGGCTAGGTTCACCCACTTGTGAATGTTAAGGTCTCCAGAAAACATGTCACTGGTTGGTCGTTTCCTTGTAAGTATTTCCAATAACAAAATGCCATAGTTGTAAATATCTCCTTTCCAGACTCTGCATTAAAGATAACCTTCATCAAATTTTACTCAACCAATCGATACAAAATTGTTGATGAGAAAAGACAAGTACAAATCTAGCATTCTAAAATGACATACCTGGTGCAACATAGCCCACGGTGCCTTTTAAAGCAAGTGTTGAAATAAGTGGCTCGGTAGCGGCTTCATTGATCAATCTTGCAATAACAAAATCAGCTACATGCCTTGACATGTTTTGATCTAGAAGCACATTATTGGGGTTTAAATCCAAATGCACTACTTGCACAATAGAATCATGATGAAGATATTCGAATGCATGGTCCACATCTATTGCAATGTTCAATCATGTTGTTAGTCCCATCTGACACTCGTATTCACTATTTTTATCATCTTTATTAGGATACAAATGCTCCTCCAAGCTTCCATTAGAAATAAATTCAAACACCAAAGCTTTGAAATTAGGGTTGGAACACGAGGTTGTGATCCTCACCAGATCTCGATGTCGAAGCTTTTGCAAGAAACTGCATTCTACTGTAAAACGATTTTCAACCATGTCATTTTGCAAATGGAAAACTTTCGCAGCAACAACGGTGCCATCTCTCAGAGTCCCTTTATAGACTGAACCAAAATTCCTTGCTCCCAACAAGTTTTCCTCGTCAAATCCATCAGTTTCTTTTTGAAGCTCATGATATGAGATCCTTTTGTGCTCCAGCTTTTACAAAATGGAATTTGAGGAATCAAAGTTTTGCATAGACATATTCCCTTTCCGAAAGTAGTCAACATAGCATAAAAGTAATTGCTCCACTCACTGGCAATAATATTATTTTGACAAGTGCAAAATGACCGCTTGGAGTTTTACATGCAAGTAAGTGGAATTGTTTTGGTCCACAAAGGCTAGGATTTCCGATTAAAGACACAACAATCTTTCTGTTTGCAAAAATCCTTCCTTCTGGAACTTCCCTGTGACATAGTTGAAAGACAAATTCAAACTTTGAAGCATTTTTAAGTTTTGGAGAAGAACAACTAGTATTGGCCCGATAAGGAGTTGGAAGAGCGATCTAGGTTTGCAAGACTCTATAAATTTCCGAGTGAGTCTCGAATAGGCCCTTGGATGGAATTTTGAGATAAGTTCAATAATTGCAGTTCACTACAACCTCCAATTGCAAGGGGAGTTGTTCCAGTTAGTTGATTGACAGAAATGTCTATAGCTTGAGCCATTGTAATTTTACCAATCTCCATGGGTAAGGAACCTTCTAATAAACTCCATGACAAATTCAAATAGAATTGGAGATGAGAAAGTTTTGCAATTTCATGTGGTATACTTCATCTGAGCCTATTGTGAGACAAATCGAGAAATTCCAAATTTGTACAATCTAGTAAGTTGGAAGCTATGGTTCCCGATAAATTGTTATGATGAAGATGTAGTCTTCTTAGTTGTTTAAGGGATGCAAGGGAATTTGGAATATTTCCACTAATGTCCAAGAGACCAAGGTTTTGTAAACTTTCAAAGTGATTAGGAATGTTTCCTTCTAATTTGTTGTTACTAAAAGACAATCTTTCTATTTTTTCAAGCTGTGGAATGGTACCATTTAAAAGATTTTCACTTATCATTTAAAAGGAAAAAAAGAAAAAAATTTATCAACATCATCGAGAAGAAAAAATTATATATTTTTTAATTAATTATAAATGTTAAATTATTCAAAACTAACCACACAAAAATCTAATAAAAAAATTACATAAATTTTATTATTTAATCAATTATTTACCCTTAAAAGTCTAGTCAAATTCAAAAAAAAACTACATAAATTTTATTAGTTAATCCATTAGTTACCCTTAACAATTAGAGTATTCACACAAAAACCACTTATACAATGCATTTCTAAAAAATGTTCACACAAAAACCAATTATCCAATTTTATTATTTCATGAGATGGGATGAATCCAACGAGTTTCCGCGATGTGTTTTTTTTTCAAATTATAAAAGTTACGTCACCATCTCATACGTTATTTTTCCGAAATGATCGGAAAATAATTCTAAAATAATTCTAACGTTTCGTACATTTGACTCGAATTGACTGTACCATTTACAAGAAGCTAGTGGAAAGTTGAACTCTCGCTAGGGTTCTAGGGCTAGGTTTCTTGGTTAAGGACTAATTCCTTCAGAGCAGTCAATAGGTAATTGACTTGCCAGCCATAGTTTGACGTCGCTGTTAGCAGGTTGAGAATGAATATATCTTTTTGTATGAGAACAGGACGATTTGGATCATTTTCTTTTCTTTAGAAGTTAGGATTGAAATTTAGGCTATGTTATATTGTGTTTGGAGCAGTTTTCAGGGGTATATAGTTTTTTTTGGTGCTGTTAGTGATGTGACACAAGATTTGTAAGACCAATTTTCTTATTTAACCATTAAACACATCCTCGAAATTAACCTAAACTATGTTGTCATTTCAAAAATCTTTGTTTTGCTAATTCGTTTCACCCCTCAGGATTTGTACTAAATTCCTCGAATACAATGCCGGTAAATGATTTGATGATTATTATAAATTGATGGGTATCCACATTACCAGCCATTTAATTATGTTACTGTGTCATTCCATAGAATTTCATCTGTAATAATTATATAATTTATTATTACCATGATGGCTGCCCACACTTCTAAAGAAGATCTGAAACAGACAATGGCAATGACCAGCAAAATGAAATGAATGGACACTGGCAAGATGTTTTGCTAAAATTAAATCTTTATTTAATTTGATAAATAAAGATTCACCCTGATAACAATATTCATCATGCCATTCTCATGTTTCTAATTTAATTTTATTAGTTATAGTTTGGTTGTTTTCTATTTGGAATTTGTTTGGGCTCATTTTTGGTCAATTTTTTTTGAAATTTAAATTACATTTTAAATAAATAAAAAATCATTTTTTTGAAAAAAATTCACCAAATTCCTAAGAAAAAACTTTAAAACCTATAATAATTAAAAAATAAAGTTTTTACTATAGAAAAAAATCATAATAAACATGCTATGATCGCAATTATTAAAAACTAATACAATGAAATGAAAAAAATTTAAAACCTAAATTATAGTTTTTTTTTGTGGTTTTCAAATGTTTTCCTAGAGCTTTTCTAGATTGTTTTTTATGGTTTTCAAGGGTTTTCTTTGGGCTTTTTGTGGTTTTCAAGGGTTTTCTTTGGGCTTTTTGTGGTTTTCATGGTTTTTTTTGTGATTTTTATATGGTGGGATTTTATTTCAAATTAACTTATTTTTGCAGTAAAACTAAAATAAAGGAGACAAAAAGATAAGAAACCTACCTTGGCTTGAGCCTTTGGGAGTTGGTGGGGTCACTCGGTAGCCTGTCTGAGCTCCTCTATCCATCTAGGTTGAGCTTATAAATCCTCAATTGAGCTCGTTCCTTCTCATACTTTTTGCAAAACGGCTTGTACGGACCACAATTGGGATTTTGATAAGAAATAAGGGCTTGATTGAGCTCTAATTCTCAATTGGGCCATTACGGTCGTTCGAGCGATAAAGTTCAATCAATCCCTAATGCTCGATGGAGCTCTTACCTTGATAAGGATTTATTTTAACACTCTATCTAGTTGTTTCTTAACACTCAAGAAGCTCAATCTAACACTTAAAAATGGCTCAATGGAGCTACCTTTTTTCACCTAAACATGTCCTCATTTTTCTGAAAAGTGTAACCTGACTGTAACAACTCCAGATTACACCACATTATACATATGATAAAAAGATTTTTTTTAAAAAAGGTTTGCAACAATATACACCTATGTTTCAATTGTCATAGCTCTATACTTTACTGTTAATGATGTGAGTACATTCGTATCCATGTAATAGGATCTCTGATTAAAGTTCTGGTTATCGTTTCTTTTATTTTTGGTTTAAGTGCCATTGTTTGATGGACTCCACTACTTGTATCTGTGCCACGTGAATCCCAACCATACCGCCTGTTGTCTCGTGCTCATGCTGTCTCAATCACCTGGCTTACAACCTGTATTTCTTTACTATGGTGTTGATATTTTGTTTATGTCATTAAATTCCCTGCTCCATCCTGGTACGTGGCACGGGCAGGCCTGTCCCACTGCAGCTGTGCATCTTGGGTCTCTCGTCTCATCGACGGTGGAGGACCTGGGATCACAATCCTACGACTGGGCTTCATCTGGAGGTTTTCACATCTCCATTTGCGATAGTGGAGTCTCATTTTACTCCTTCCTTCCTTGGCGCCTACTCCGGTTCCGCATCTCCTCTTGCAGGCCTGCTCGGTCTGTCGGTCCAGAGCTACAATGTGAGTGGATTCTCAGAAACAGGGTTATGGTTTTCATTCCAGCGAGTGTACCCCGGGTAAGCTTTTATTCACAGAGGTGACTCTATTTTATTTCCTTTACAGTTGATTGTTATACTCTATCTTTGTAGCCCTATTGCTAACAACGATTGCAACGTATTTTGAACTGTAGGAAGCTCGGCTACAGGTTCAGGGTTTACAACTGTGACTGAAGGATGGACTCTTCATAAGTTTTTGTCACCTAAATGTTTCCGGGTAAGGTTTATCTCCGGCCTGGTGCTTGTTTGCCCAAGAAGGAACTCTCCTAGGTTGCTTGTGGCTAGAGCTTCAGCTCTCTGAGTATTTCAGCTTTTCTTTCCTGTTTTGAAATATTGCAGTCTCTGAACAGTTAAAAGTTTAAGGTTATCAGGTGAATACCTATTGCTATTCTAAGGTGTATGCATGAACATTTTCTCTGTATGAATGAGGGTTTTATTAACCGGCTACAGGTCCTGCGTTTATGGCAGCACCGATATAGTTTCCAAGTTAAATTCTATTTTTTATGAAAGATTTACATCTATTGGAATTAAGAACTGTTATTCAATTTTAACATGCTTCTTGGGTTCATAGTCGTATTTTTCTTATTATGCCTATGATTTTGGTTCCATCTGCTTTGTAAATCAATGTCTGGTTTGATGTGTAAAGGTTATATGCTATATGGAATGTAACTAAACTTTGGTCGATATATAAATGGATTGTGTTTGTTGTTCCCTGAACTACCCATGATAATTTTGTTCATAAGTTTTAGTTTTGATTGGACTGGATAGAGCTTGCTGTGGAAACCTCGAGTCAGGGTTTCATTTTTTTAATTCCTTCTATATACGTAATTATGTGTCGAGATTGGTTTGATAATGTCCTTTGCGAGAATAAGATGTAACTAATTCTCTATTTTCTGATTAAAAACTAGCACTTTAGTTAACTTGTTCGATGATTGGTTATGTCGATGTTAATAGTATGGGGTTTCAATCCCTCGTAGGGTTTTAGGAAGACATGGCAGGGTTTTAGAATTTAATTCATAGTCCATTCTCAGGTAATCTAGCCAGGACAGCTTTAGGGTTTCTACCCTTATACCCCTGCTTTATCGACCCCTTTTATGGCTTCACTCTTCAGGTAACAACATTTCCAACATTCTTCATCCATTCCTAATTTGTCTAAAATTTTACACAATCAATAGAGAAATTATTCACCAGTTCTTTTCTACAATATTTCTACAATAATGAATTTTTCCTACGTTATAAGACCTGTACAGAATTACATTTCTATAGTAATTCTACAATAATCAATTTTCCTGCATTAAAAGACCTGTACATAATTATATTTATGCAAGTAGTATGTTCCAGATTTACAGGAAAATTCCCTCGCTCTGACATTTATTAATTCTTCTGTAAAAGATTACTATACTTAAGTTTTCTGACTCTGTTACTATGTTTTCAGTAGATAAAAATGTAAACGAAACCCTACTATTATCATTGTCAATTATCACTCCAGCCTTAGGCGCGCCTCTACATCATTTCATTCACAGTAGAAGACACATAATTTAGTTTTGTGCATCAGTATAATTTTTCCAGAAGGTACCTCATACCTGAGCTATTTTTAAGTAAAGAACTCCAATGGTAGAGGTCACCTCTGGGTTCCGTTGCTAGTCAATCCTCCCGTCCATGAGATTTGTCTTTCGGGACCAAATCTCCCCCCTAGCTTGCTCACAAGACCTTCTGTCTTCTGCAAGTTGCTCGCACACAGTGCTTATGCTATCTGGTCATCACGAGACTTAGCAATTTTTCCCTTTACCACCTGACATTTCAGCGTGGTTTTTCCTCCCCACACTTCCTTTTCTTTGGAAGCATTTCACACTTAGGGGAGGTAGTTAGGGTTTTTCCAGTAACTATTTTTTCAACTTCCTTCGATGAGAAGTAACAAGATCTGTTGATACTTAAATCATTTCTCATTTTCAATAATTAACAATATTATTCAATTCAAACAGGTAACAACACTAATTATTCAGTTTGTTCTTACTGTGGTAAATAAAATATTTACAGCTTTCTAGGGACATTACACTGACTCCTCGCATAGAGCTTATGAAACAACA
Organism: Pinus tabuliformis; assembly: GCA_031772625.1. Taxonomy (NCBI): domain Eukaryota; kingdom Viridiplantae; phylum Streptophyta; class Pinopsida; order Pinales; family Pinaceae; genus Pinus; species Pinus tabuliformis. The sequence continues at coordinate 1,057,012,188 of CM062805.1, forward strand.
TTTTCTACAAAATTTCTATAGAATAATAATTTGTTTAAATTTTTTCTAAAAATTATATAAAAAAAAAAAAAATTAACAATTTCTTTATTAGAAAAGAAAAATAATATTTTCTTTGAAATATTAATAAAATAATAATTTCTATAAATTTTCCGTAGATTTTTTAATTATTAAACCTTTTTGAAATAATGATGACTTGTTTTTCTTGAATAAGTTTAAATTTTTAAAGAGCAAAATTTCCATCAATTATACCGTACAACAATTTCTTACAAAATTAGAAAATTTACTTATTTGATAATTCAAAAATTCTTATAAATTTACTTATTTGATAATTTAATTATTTGTCTTATTTAAAAATAATACAAATGTATTTGAAAATCAAATTAAAAGTAGGAAGACATAAAGTCTCCTTTAATTTACATATTTGAAAATTCATCATTCAATATTCTTTTAAAGTGAATTAAAAAATTAAAGTCATAATTTCCTTAAAAACAACAATGATTTCATGAAATTTCCATGAAACAATAATTTTCAACAAAAAAATCATAAAACAATATTTTCTATCAATTTTTTATGAAACAATGTTTTCTACAAAATTCTAGAAAACATTAATTAAAAAAAAAATTGAATTTGAAAGAAAAATTTGATATTTCTATGAATGTTATAATTAATTCACTATTTGGACTTGATGATGAGGTTCCTTTCATGAAGATTGTTAAAGAATAAGCTACGTTCATATTCTTCAGTGTTTTTTAGAGTAGAGTTCTGAGGGGAGATTGGTTTGTAGAAATAATGATTGGGTAGGATGAACTCTTGAGGGGGACAGGTGAGAACCCCTCCCTCAAGGATGTTGTAGTTGGTAAAATTCAGAAAGGAAAGCGAGGGGGGGGGGTGTGCGGGGTGTCCTAAAACACATGGCATTGGAAGCTCACCCAAAGAATATTCAATTATATGGGCGCAATGGACATTGAAACATAGAGGTAAATTCATTCCCAAAGAAGCTCAAAACCCAAAATTTGTAATCCCACCAAAAATCCTGTAGAAGAATAAAAAGAGGATGAAGGACCATGCTTTCATCTATAAGTTTATAGGGAGATAACCGACAGAAAACCATATCAGAAGGGGAGGTGGATCTAAGGCTTGGGATGAAAGGATTTTTTATGGTGATTTTCTCTAATCTAGAGGACAAGGCAAGACTATTTGAAGGGGGCATATACTTCATGAATTTTGTCGGATTATACATAAGGAATTATTTAACCCAGACAAAGAGGAGTTTATTGTGGGTCTAGTCTTGGTGAGGCTCTACCCTCTACTAGTTGATTTCTAGATTCCAGAAATCTTGGAAGAAATTGGTAACTCCTTGGGAAATTTCATGAAAATTTCTGAGGTCACTAGAACACGAAAGAGCTTGAATTATGCTAGACTTTGTGTCTATATGAATATCTCTCAATCTCTACCAGAATTGGTAGATCTGAAGTATAAGGGGGAAATTTGGTATCAACCATTGGAACATGAAGATGTTCTATTCAAATGTTTCTATTATCACAAGCATTGCCACCTATTCCTAGATTGTCCTATGAGAAAGGAGGAAATTCAAGAAGAAGGCAAATAGAGTGTGGGTGATGGATTCATGAGGGTGCCCTTCCATCATAGAAATCTAAGGGGTCAAAGATCGAAGGTGAAAGAGAACCCTTTAAACAATGAGAATGTGTTTTCTAGCCTAGAAAATATGGAGGAATAATTTGTTCTATCAAAGGATAGCTATGGAGGAGTTTCCCATAGAAGCCACAAGTGACAAAAAATTAGCAAAGTGGAAGTCCCCATAAGATAAAGCCCCACCAAAATGCTTCGTCTCCTTACCTGAGACTGGTGAAGTCTTATCGATGCTTGAGGAAAGCCGAGATTCTTTTACAGAGGAAGGATTTGTAATGGGACTTATCAATTATTGGGTGCAGAAGGACCTCTCATAGCTTCCCTAATATCATAAATAAATTTATGTGTAGGGGTATTTGTGTTGAAAAAGAAAGGGTTGTGCGAGAGAGATCACAGACAAAGGGCTAGGAGATATAAAGGGGGAGAAGGATAAAGGAAAAGAATCAATGATCAAAGAAGTGAAACACAAGGGTAGAAAGACAATGAAGGATCCATTCTCTATAACCTAGAATAGAGAGGAAAGCAAGAGGAGTTGTTGTGGAGAAAAAATCGAAGAGTCTAATAGCTAAAGGAAGGGGAGAAAAAATCTAGTTTCTTCCACAAATCAATGATTAAACATAGGAATAATAACTTGATATTCTCCCTAAGAGGTAAGTTTGGGCAAAGGAAGCTTATTCATGAAGAGATTGAACATGAGTTAGTGTTCCATTTTAAAGATATTCTGCAGGAGCCTCCTCGGAATAGGTTGGAAACTATAAATAAGATCACAACCTGCATTCATAAAATAGTTACTAATGCTCATAATGAAGTTTCGATGTGGAGGATTAATTTTGAAGAGGTAAAGTTTGTGGTGGAGGAAATGTAGAAAAACAAAGCCCCATGTCCATATGGTTTCACTTTGGAATTTTTCAAGGGGTGTCAGAACTTCTTGGGTGAGGAGGTTTATGAAGTGGTGGAGGAATCCAGGAAATCTCAAAAAATATAGAAAGGGTTGAATACTACCATTTTAGATTTTATTCCTAAGGCTGGTAATACTAAAGAATCTAATTGATTAAGATCAATATCATTGTATAATTTCATTTATAAAATTATTTCACCTGGTATGGTGAATAGACCAAAGCCCTTGTTGAACCAACTAATTAGCCGTAAACATATTGGTTTTCTGGAAGGGCAGAATTTCTTTGATGGAATAGTTCCAGTGCAAGAGGTGGTTCACTTTCTAATATCCAAGATGTATCCAAGTATGATGCAAAAAATAAATTTCTCAAAGGCATGTGATAGGTTGAATTTGGATTTCCTCTTGTAGGTTTAGATGCTTACGATTTCTCATGGCAATGGATTTCCTGGTTTAGATCTCTCAATTCATCTCTATTTTTCTCTATATTGATTAATGGTTCTCCATCAATCACTTTTAATATAACTACGGGTCTCTGAAAGGGAGACCCTTTATCCCCCTTTTTTGTTTATCTTGACGGTTGAAGGTTTAGGGAGACTTTTTAAAGATTTTATTTCTAGGGGCAAGCTTAAGGGTCTAAGGATATTTGGGGAAGACCTTCGCATCACCCCTCAACAATTTTTTCATGATGTGTGTCTATTCAGGTTGGATAATCTCATGGAAGCAAGATCAATTCACTCTCTACTAGAAGTCTTTATGTAAGCATTAGACGCTCTAATAAATAAATAGAAGTATAACATTTTATTTTTTAATTGCAATGTCCTAGTTCAATGGTACTTGGATAGGACTCTAGATTCTAGTATGCATCCTTTCCTTCCAAGTATCTTCGAGTGCCTCTTGCACTTAATTCAAAGAAACCAATATGTTTCCAGGAGATGTTAGAAAAATTGGCAAATAAGTTCAGAATTAGCCCTTCAAAGCTTTAAATTTAGTCGGGAGAGCACTGTTAACAAAATCAGTGTTATAATCTATTCCTCTATACCAAATGGAAGTGATGCATATTCCAAGAGGTACCATCAAGGAAATAATCATTGTTTGGAGAAATTTCCTTAGGAGAGGTGCTAGCAAGACTAAAAAGTGGGTGTTGATGGCATGGGAGAAGCTTTGTTTGCCCAAAGATGTTGGAGGGTCGGGCTTAAGAGACCTAGAAGCCTTATGTGAAGCACTGGGGGTTAAATTATGGTGGCCATGGGTGATGGGTGGTAAAGAAATTCAGAGACAAATATGGAAGAGAAAGTATAAGCCCCAATCTACTTAGGAAGATTCTATTCAAGATCTCAATTACTATCCTGGATCCCAGTTTTGGATATGGGCACAAGTGAGTATGAAACTAATAAGAGACCATGAATTTTGGGAAGTGAGAAAAGGGGATATAACCAAGATTTGGGAGGAATCATGGTAGCATCAGCTATGACTATTGGAAAATTCAAAGTGGGTGGAGATATAAAATTTTACTAAATCAAGGGGAGGCCAAAAGGTGGGGTGCTTTTGGAAGGAGAATTGTGATTCTTGATTTTGGTGAACCTACAAAACTTAAGGAGGATTGGGAAGGTCAATAGGGAGAAATATCTTCAGACAATTTTAATAAAGAATTTGTGAAGAGGAAGGTTCAGATAGCTCATGGCCATTGAAAAATGAGGTGGGATTATAATCCAATTGGTATGTTTACTTTGAATGAGGAATATGTCACCTTGGCAAGACATAAGGAAGTAGAAAAATATTTTCTTTGGAAGGTGGCATGGTCTCGCAATATTTGGCTAAAGGTAAGCCACTTCCTTTGGTTGTTGGTGAAAAACAAAACTTTTGTAGAAATTCTCACTGTAGATCACCTGATAATGCAATGTAACTAAAGCAAAATACTTGATCTACTTCTACTATCAAACTTTGTGGAAGCTTAATCAATTTGAGCAAGATCAAACAGAACACATATAATAGAGAAGAGGAATCAATCACACATGAAACACAGAAAATACTCAAGGGAAAGCCTCAGCTAAAAACCCCGCTATCTCTATTATCATACAAGGTGGAAATACATCAAGATTACACAAAGATTTAGCTCTCACAGGTAGCCAGCTCTAAGTACAATCCTCATAGATGCTCACAGGCAAACACAACTTCTAATAAACCTTCTCCTTTGCCCTCCAAGCCTCCTATTTCCTTGCGTTGTTTCTCCTGGGTGATCCTACTATTACCAATTGTAACACTGATCACTCACACTGATCTCACACCCTGTAAAACTGTGCAATCCTCAAGGAATCTTATTCCTTCTACATGGATGAGTTTCCTTTATAGGAACAATTCCTCCAAGTGATAGTACAATGTCCCTATCTTTAATCTCAATTGGGTCTTTGTCTGAACTGACATGCATGAATTATTTATGAGAGAATCCTCAGTTATCTAGAGTACACTAGTTTCATGCATGCATGCATTAACTGACTAAACTCACAATCAGTTCCACAAACTATTTGGAACTATTCTAACTGGACTTAACTCAGTTAACTGAGCTAACTAATTACAACTCAAATACAACTCATCCGTATCTCCTTAATTAAGGGATAACTTCCTCAATCAAAGGGATAACTGTTGCGTGACTTCACAAAGACTTCATTTTTGAATTTCTCCAACTAATTAACTCAGGATGAATTAATTAATTATTTTTCAAACAACTGGTGAGACTAAATTTGAATTTTAATTCAAGGACAAATTAAAATTGGAATATATCTTGAAATGCTATCCTTAGCAATGCTATTTTTAGCATTTATATTTTTAGCATTTCTTGTTGCTATTTCACCACTCCCTCTCAACAAGAAAGGAATTCAACTCGATCCCGATCCTGAACCTTTGGAATGTTCTACCTGCAACACTTCTCTCTAGTGTTGTTGCTTCAGCAACTCCAGAAACAAAAAATATCCAACCTGAATCAGAATGATGCCTCTGTCATCAAAGTATCTGACTGTTATTTCCTCTGTCGACTGAAAACTTTGCACCTCTGTGCTCTTCAGTATCTGACTGCTCTAGCCTTTGTCACTTTGATCTCTCACTGCATCAATCCTACTGATTCCTCCTCTTGCATCCGTGATGTTGATGGTCCTATCTCCCAACACTACATCCGCACTACACCTCCTCTCATCATGTTTCATCGTGCTGCCCACTACTGCACTGCAACTCAGTTACTGAGAAGTAAGTAATTGATCTGCCAACTAACCTCCCTGTTGGGCTAGAAACACCCTCTGATGTTGAAGCTCCCTCTGCAGCTCCATCTGCATCTGTCTCTACACACTCAGGCAGTCCTACTACTCCTCGTTGGGGCTCCCGTAGCAAGGTCTAATCAAAGAGGCTGGGTACCTCATGGATCCTGCCCCTATTTCAGCCTCAATGGGACTATCACTTCACATCACCCCACCTCAAACCTGGAGGTATGGATGGATATGATCCCTCTGCTGACTTCTTCAATTGTGGCTCTTCCACAATTGTCTGAGACTTCTTTTGGTGCTGTATGTTGAGAGGTAATTTACTCTCCCTCTCAACCACCAAGTCTCTAACATTTTCCTTGCTTCTTAAGGCTTTTCATGCATCTTGAACCTCAAGAGCATATACATTATGTACCTGTGAACCGATCTATTTCACCTGTCCCATGGTGATGTGTATAAGGAAAATCTTTCCCTTATGAAGACAACATCGTAGCGTTTGTCCTCCAACATCGCAATCGACACCAAGTTCTTCTTTAGTCCAGGCACATAATTCACATCTGTAAAGGTGATAGAAGCTCCATGCTCCCTCTGAAAAGTAACCATGCCCACTGTTGAAACATTATACCTTTCATCGTCACCCATCTCTATGAGTATCTTGAGGTCTTTCTCCTCCAAGGTAATGAATAAAATTTTATCGTCGGTCATGTGGAATGAGACTCCACTGTCAAGAAACCAACCACAACCCATCATCAAAGACACCATGCATGTGATGAGAGTGAAGTCCATTTTGAACTGAGACGCTAATGCCTCACCTTCAGATCCTTCTGAGGATCCCTTCATGGACTTCTTTGATGGGCAATTAGTCGTATAATGACCCATCTCCTGACAATTAAATCATCTCACTTTAGATTTATCAATCTTCTTCCCACCATGAGAAGAACTCGATTTGGAATGGGAAGCCTTCCCTTTCCCTTTCCTTACCTTACTGGCTAAGGCTACATTTTCTTCATCATCATGCTTAGATGAAGAACCATCTCTGGTGCTCCTCTTGATCTTCTCCTCCATCAGATCCGACCACAGTCATTCACAATCTCGCAGTTTCTCTCTTCCATTCACTGAGTCTTGGTAGCTATGCAAGCTCTGAGGAAGACCAAGGAGAGAAAGACTCACCATATCATCATCGGTTGTCATGATTCCTACACTTACAAGCTCATCTCTGCAGGTGGTGAGCTTGTTCAGATATGTAGAAATCGTGTTGCCCTTTTCACACTTGATTTTCCAAAGCTTGTCCTTCAACACCAGCTTCCTCTAGTTGTTGTTGTTTTGATATAGGTCCTTCAATGTATTCCACAGTTAAAACAGAGTCTCCTTCCCATGGAGACTCGAGATAATATGGTCCCGAACTCCCTCCAGAAGAATCCTCCTCGCTCTCGCCACAAGTTTCTTCCATTCCGCCAATTCTTGGGCATTAGCTCTTGCTGGTTTGGGGACTTCTTGATCAATGAAGTCCTTCGAACCATTGTCTTCTAATACCACTTCCATACGATCCTTACATGCTATGTAATTTGAGCTTCTATCCAGGGCATACTCGAGTCTCAAGCCATTGAATGCCATTGGTGAACTTTGAGATGTGATAAGAAATCGATTTTGTACCTGCAATCAAGAACTTCAATCTTCGAACTTTTCCCTTCTCAATATGTTGTTCACATCTCTGATCACCTTTGCTCTGATAAACTTGGCTCCAATTCCATGTAGGAATTCTCACTGTAGATCACCTGATAATGCAATGTAACTAAAGCAAAATACTTGATCTACTTCTACTATCAAACTTTATGAAAGCTCAATCAATTTGAGTAAGATCAAACAAAACACATATAATAGAGATGAAGAATCAATCACACATGAAACATAGAAAATGCTCAGGGGAAAGCCTCAACTAAAAACCTCGCTATCTGTATTATCATACAAGGTGGAAATACATCAAGATTACACAAAGCTTTAGCTCTCATAGCTAGCGAGCCCTCAGTTCAATCCTCCTGGATGCTCACAGGCAAACAAGGCTTCTCACAAACCTTATCCTCTACCCTCCACACCTCCTATTTCCTTGCGCTCTTTCTCCTGGGTGATCCTAACATTACCAAGTGTAACACTGATCACTCACAGTGATCTCACACCCTATAAAACTGCACAATCCTATAGGAACCTTATTCCTTATGCATGGATGAGTTTCCTTTATAGGAAAAATTCCTCCAACTAATAGTACAATGTCCCTATCTTTGATATCAACTGGGCCTTTGTCTGAACTGACATTTATGAGTTATTTATGAGAGAATCCTCAGTTATCTGGAGTACACTAGTTTCATGCATGCATGCATTAACTGACTAAACTCACAATCAGTTCCACAAACTCTTTGGAACTAATCTAACTAGACATAACTCAGTTAACTGAACTAACTAATTACAACTCAAATACAACTCATCCTTATCTCCTTAATTAAGGGATAACTTCCTCAATCAAAGGGATAACTGTTGCATGACTTCACAAAGACTTCATGTTTGAATTTCTCCAACTAATTAACTCCGGATGAATTAATCATGAACCTACTGATGGATGTGTTGAATGCATTCAATAAACTAATTGGCTAGAAGATTGGGGCAAGCGTGGGTAAGATATATTTTGAGAACCCCTCCCTCAAGGATGTCGTAGTTGGTAAAAATCAGAAAATAAAGGGAGGAAGGGGGGGTGTCCTAAAACACTTGGTGTTGGAAGCTCATCTAAATAATCTCCAATTATATGGGCGTAATGGCAGTTGAAACTTAGAGGAAAATGCATTCCCAATGAAGCTCAAAACCCAAAATTTGTAATCCCACCAAAAATCTTATAGAAGCATAGAAAGAGGATGAAGGACCATGCCTTCATCTACAAGTTTATCGGGAGCTAACTAACAGAAAAAGGATATCAAAAAATAGATAAAACAAAAATGGAAATCGAAAGGGGAGGTGAATCTAAGGCTTGGGCCAAAAGGATTTTTTATGGTGATTTTCTCTAATCTAGATGACAAGGCAAGACTATTTGAAGGGTGTATATAATTCATGAATAATCTCAGATTATACATAAGGAATTAGGAGGAATTACTTAACCCAGACAAAGAGGAGTTTATTGTGGGTCTAGTCTTGGTGAGGCTCTACTCTCTGCTAGTTGATTTATAGATTCCAGAAATCCTGGAAGAAATTGGTAACTCCTTGGGAAATTTCATCAAAGTTTATGAGGTCACTAGAACAGGAAAGAGCATGACTTATGCTAGAATTTGTGTCTATATGAATATCTCTCATTTTCTTCTAGAATTGATAGATCTGAAGTATAAGGTAGAAATTTGGTCTCATCCATTGGAACATGAACATGTTCTATTCAGATGTTTCTATTATCACAAGAATGACCACGTATTCTTAGATTGTATAATGAGAAAGGAGGAAATTCAAGAAGAAGGCCAACAAAGGGTGGGTGATGGATTCATGAGCGTGCCCTTCCATCGTAAAAATATAAGGGGTCAAAGATCAAAGGTGAAAGAGAACCCTTTAAAAAATGAGAATGTGTTTTCCAGCATAGAGAATATGGAGGAAGAATTTGTTTTGTCGAAGGATATAGCTATGGAGGAGTTTCCACTGGAAGCCACAAGTGACAAAAAAGTAGCAAAGTGGAAGTACCCATAAGAAAAAGCCCCAATAGAATGGATTCTTTAACATGGAAAAAATGTGGTAAGGTGCATTGGAGACATGACCATTAGGTGCGGGACTGCAGGAAATACTAAGCGAAAGTGCGGAACTAGAAAATTTTGAGCAAAACACAGGTTTTTCTACCTGATGTGCAGTGCCACTTAGTGCACGCTTTTTCTAGAGACCTCCTTTTGAGGAAAACTCAGGATTTTTGGATTTGTCATGGAAAATTATGATTGCCCTCAAATGGCCAAGAAATTTTGATAGGTTTTGAGCTTCCAAAAAGGTCAAAAACACCTCAAAAATGACCTTTCCGCCCCTTTTTGGACACACATGAAGCAGTGTTGGGAGAGCTGAGTTTTGGAGGGGCAAATGAAGGCAAAATTTAGAAATTTCACTTGTCTGGAAAGTAGACAGGCTAACCATTCCAGCAAGCCCACTTGGAGCAAATTTGGTGCACAGGAAGGCCTCCAAAATCAGCTGCAAAGAGGCATTATGCATAGGGAAATTAGCGAGGCACATAGAAGGAAATTTGCTCATTTTGGTCAAAAAACTTTGTTTTTCACCTAGTTTCCTGACAATTTGACTTTTCTCTTTCTAATAGTCAAACTCATGATGTAATTTAATGTGAATTGATGGATTTTGATGTAATTATGCTAAATTTTCACTCATAGAGGTGGATTCATCAATGAAAAGGTAGTTTGCAACTGAATGAATTAGTTCCCTAGTTTTTAGATGCAAGTTGTTCCACTACCTACTTTTTAGTTCTCAGTTTAGAATTTGTTGGAACAACTCCTAAACTTATGAGCTCCATCGATAGAGGATAGGATGAGTTTTTGGTTGCTTATATCTTGTAATTTTTCAGTCATTAACAAAGGTTGGACTTTTGGGAAAGCTTGGAGCTTCATTGTTTCAGTAGTTTGGCTAAGGAATAAACCAGGGTTTGCAGCACTTTATTGGATCCATGTGGCATCTTGATTTGGTATTTTGTTTCATTCTGTAATTATAGTTTTACATGTGTTTTATATATGCCATCATTTTTCTTTGCTTCATCTTAACTAAATCAAACAACGATAAAGGTAGAATCCATTGAAATTACAGTGCTCTACCTAGGGTTTTGTTTAGTTATTTATGTTTCCAACTATTTAAAGAGGATCCCCAAGACTTTCTTGCCCTCTTCAACTCCTCACCTATCTAAGGCCTTCCATTTCATTCAATTTGAATTACCAAACCATTTTCCTACCTTTCCCCATAGAGATCTCTACAAAACTGAGCCTCATTCCCCAGACCCAAATCTGCCTTTCACCTTTGAGCCAACAAAACACCATCAAATTTAATCAAACTCTTCTACACACATACCTAGCCTAAAATAAATCTTCACATCAGTCATCTCAAGCCTCTTTGATCGTATTTTGCTGAGATTGACAAGGAGAGAACCCTCTCCCAACCTGGTAGGGCTAGCTACTAGGTTAAGCATGGTTTGATGTTATCCTAGATCCTACCTTTCTCAGCCTAAGGTAGACTCAGGAACTAACACCAGCCTAGAGAATATGGAGGAATAATTTGTTCTATTGAAGGATATAGCTATGGAGGAGTTGCCACTAGAAGCCACAAGGGACAAAAAAGTATCAAAGTGGAAGTCCCCATAAGAAAAAGCCCCACTAGAATGTGTTGTCTCCTTTCCTGGGACTGGTGAAGTCTTATCGATGCTTGAGGAAAGCCTAGATTACTTTACATTGGAATGATTTCTAATGGGACTTATCAATTGTTGGGTGCAGAAAGACCTATCATATCTTCCCTACGATCAAATATAAATTTATGTGTAGGGGTATTTTTGTTTAAAAATCTAGGGTCTTTTGAGAGAGATTAGAGACAGAGGGCCAAGAAATAAAAGGGGGAGAAGGATAAAGGAAAACAATCAATGATCAAATAAGCGAAATGAAAAGGTTAGAAGACAATGAAGGATCCACTCTCTGTAACCTAGAATATAGAAGAAAGCATGAGGAGTTGTTGTGGAGAAAAAAATGAAGAGTCTAATGGCTGAAGTAAAGGGAGAAAAATTCTAGTTTCTTCCAAAAATCAATGGTTAAACATAGGAATAATAACTTGATATTCCGCATAAAAGGTGAGTATGGGAAAATGAAGCTTATTCATGAAGAGATTGAAGATGAATTGGTGTTCCATTTTAAATATATTCCACAGGAATCTTCTCAGAATAGCTTGCAAGCTATAAATCAGATCACAACATGCATTCCTAAAATAGTTGCTAATGACTAGAATGAAGTTTTGATGTGGAGGGTCAATTTTGAAGAAGTAGAGTTTGTGGTGAAGAAAATGTAGAAAAACAAAACCCCATTTCCAGTTGGTTTTACTTTGGAAATTTTCAAGGGGTGTCGGAACTTCTTGGGTGAGGAGGTTTATGAAGTGGTGGAGGAATCTAGGAAATCTCAAAAAATATAGAAAGTGTTGAATGCTACCTTTTTAGATTTTATTCCTAAGGCTGGTAAGAATAAAGAACCTAATGGATTCAGATCAATATCATTGTATAATTTCATTTATAAAATCATTTAACTTGTTATACTGAATAGAATGAAGCCCTTGTTGAGTCAACTAACTAGCCCTGAAAATATTGGTTTTGTGGAAGGGTAGAATATCTCTGATGGAATAGTTCCAGCGCAGGAGGTGGTTCACTTTCTAAGATCCAATATGTATCCAAGTATGATGATAAAACTCAATTTCTCAAAGGCATATTATAGGTTGAATTGGTATTTCCTCTTGTGGTTTAGATGCTTATGATTTTAGGTTGGATAATCTCATGAAAGAAAGATTGATTCACTCTCAACTCTAAGTGTTTATGTAAGCATTAGACGCTCTAATAAATAAGGAGAAGTATAACATTTTCTTTTTTAATTGCAATGTCTCAGTTCAATGGTACTTGGCTAGGACTCTAGATTCTAGGATACATTCTTTCCTTCTAAGTATCTTGGTGAGCCTCTTGCACTTAATTCAAAGAAGCCAGTATGTTTCTAGGAGATGTTAGAAAAATTGGAAAATAAAGTTAAGAATTAGGCTATTAGAGCCTTAAATTTAGTTGGGAGAGAAGTGTTAAAAAAATCAGTGTTACAATCTATACCTCTATACCAAATGGAAGTGATCCAAGAGTTTCCATCAAGGAAATAATCATTAGTTGGAGGAATTTCCTTCAAAGAAGTGCTAACAAGACTAATCAGTGGGAATTGATGGTGTGGGAGAAGCTTTGTTTACCAAAAGATGTTGGCGGGTTGGGTTTAAGAGACCTAGAAGCTTTATGTGAAGCATTGGGGGCTAAATTATGGTGGCCATGAGGGATGGGTGGTAAAAAAATTTAGAGACAAATATGGAAGAGAAAGTATAAGCCCCAATCTACTACGGAAGCTTGTATTCAAGATCTCAATTACTATCCTGGATCCCAGTTTTGGATATGGGCACAAGTGGGTATGAAACTAATAAGAGACCATGCATTTTGGGAAGTGATAAAAGGGGATATAACCAGGATTTTGGAGGACTCATGGTAGCATCTCCCATGACTCGGAAAATTCAAAGTGGGTGGAGATAGAAAAATTTACTAAATCAAGGGGAGGCCAAAAGGTGGTGTGTTTTTGGAAGGAGAATTGTGATTCTTGATTTTGGTGAACCTATAAACTTAAGGAGGATTGGGAATGTCAATAGGGAGAAATAACTTGGTATAGTTTTAATAAATAATTTGTGAAGAGGAAGGTTCAGATAGCTCATGACCATGACAAATTGAGGTGGGGTTATAATCCAATTGGTATGTTTACATTTAACGAGGCATATGTCCCCTTGGTACGACATAAGGAAGTAGTGGAAGATTTTCTTTGGAAGGTGGTATGGTCTCACAGTATTTGGCCAAAGGTAAGACACTCCCTTTGGTTATTGGTGAACAACAAAATTTTAACATGGGACCAGATCATAAGGATAGGTTTCCGAGGGACCTCTATATGTTTTTTGTGCTAATCTAAAGAGGAATGAATAGAACACATGTTTAATTTCTACCTATTTATGGAGGAAGTTCAAAAATCGATTTTGGCAAATTTTGGTCAAATGAATCGAAACAAGGAAGATGTGGGCCTGGGGCTTTGTTAATGGAGAAGAGTAAAATATAAAATCCCATGATTAGTAGAGAATGGGAATTTGAAGGAGGATTTATACTATGGACATTCTATAAGGAGAGGAATGTGAGGATATTCAAGGGTAAATGTAGAAAATAGAGAGACATTCGTGCTATTGTGAAAAAAAATATTCGAGAAACAATTATTGTGGTTCCATGGTCTAGTGACGTTTGGAAAATGTTAAAAGGGGATGCATACATTCTGAGAAATATGGATTTGAGTGTGGGTACAATATTTTTCAACTCAAGGTCAACCATAAAGATGAGAAATAGTGAAGCAACAAGATTCTCCCCCATGGAAGGTTTCATCAAACTAAATTTTGATGGTGCATCAAAGCGAACCTTGGGGGTGGTAGGTTTGGGAGGTGTGATTAGAGATAGCAACTCCGATGTAATGAGAGTGTTCAATCAGAGTTATGACTCCACTAGTAATAACATGGTGGAATTATAGGCCCTCGAATATGGTCTCCTGATTTCAATAAGAGGGGGTTTCAAATCATTGCATGTGGACGGGGATTCACTCTTTGTAATTAATTTCCTATAGAACTTGATCATATTTCAACCACCAGAGAAGGTAGTTAATAGCTAGAGATTGGAATTGTTGGTTCAGAGCATTAAAAGTTTGAGTATATTTTTTTATTATATAACTACCCATCATTCAAGAAGATCTGGCAATAAGGTGGCATGTTTTATTACCAATTTGGGTTGTCAAATAAGAGAGCTAGACATAGATGATTGTTGGCCCCACATGTGGACTATGATTAGAAGGAGGACCTCAATCTTTTGCTAGCAGGCGATGGGTGGATCCTTGATGGGGGTGTTATGAAGGGAAACAAGGGGCTTGGATCTTTGTGCCCACCACCATTGGTGTATTAACAAATATTTATGGATGGCGTATGCACTTTGTACTTCACATGCAACTCTCCTATTGGTGAGGGTTTAGGAGGTAATGGAGTATATAATCAAAATCATTAGTGAAGTTGAGGATGGAAGAGATGAGGTTATTCGTTGCATCTGGTTTATGAAGGAAGTGGTAGTCATTGGTGGAAATTATTTAGTGAGGGTGGTGAATCCCTAGCTTATATGGTTTTGGGATTCCTCAGCCCTTGCAGTGAGTAATTCCACATCCCAGAGTGAAGCTCTTGAGTCTTAGGTTTTCAATTCTTGGCCACTACATATTTTTTGTCAGATTGATTATATACGGGAGGGGAGACAACCCCCGATGAGGCTTTTCTACTTGTATATGAAATTTGTAAGCCTTTTGGCCTTCTTTTGGTCCTCTTTCCTTTTGAGAAATGAATTTTGTTTAATTCTTATCTGGCTTTATGTTATCAGGGTACTAGGTCTTATTTAAGGGATGGCTCATTTTTTTAAGATTTGGGCCTCTATGAAACTTCTACCCTTGTGGGGGTTGTGTTATTTGAATTTGAGTCTACTTGGTACAGTTAAATTGGATATTTTGAGGTCAAGTGTTGTCAGGGAGTCTTGGAAAACAATTTCTATCATGTGTTGGAGGCAATGTTGGGTTATTTCTCCCTATGCTATTGGGTATTATAGTGTCCAGATTCTAGTGCTTTATTTGGGGCGCTCAATGTTTAAGGTGTCTAAGTCTCTAATTGGAAAGGAGCTTCCCATATCCCTTGGGTGTGATTTTATGTCAGAGGTTAATACTTGTGGCTGGTGGTTCTATGATGTTGTCCTTTGTTGGTTCGCAGTTTTTGATAGTGTTGAGTTGTGTTAGTGGATTTGTTCACTTGTATTTAGAATTAATCCATATAAAGAAGTAAAGGAACCCTCATGTGGTCTGAACATGCCACTGAGGTAGAGAGGAAGAAGCAGGAGGGGTGGATGAGCAAGAGGCTAACAAGGGAAACATGGGGCCAAGTTATTCACCCATGACTCAATGGTGACATATTTTAATGTCGTTCCCCCAAAGATGCACCAGTAGATTTGTGAGTTGGAAATCAAAGCTGGGGAGGAGAGGCATTCCTTTTGAGACCTACTGCTATTGCAGATCATGTTTAAGTGGGTGCATGGCCCTACTAATATACGGGGAAGGTGCAAGAAGTACCTAAATTTAATAACCTTGCACAAGAAGATGAAGACAATTCTCAGGTTGGTGTTAAGGGATAATCAAGTTGAAAAATGCAACACTTTCGCCTCCATCAAAGATGTGAAAAGGATATTACAGAACCCAAGGTTCTATGTGGACAACATAGATACCTTCTTTATGAATGTGGAAAATTGCGTTCCTCGTGACTTTGGGGGGGGGGGGGGGATAGATTGATCCCCCAGGCTTCAGTGTTTTGGCCCTAACTACCATCTCCTCCTCTAAGGATGAGTAACTGGGACAAAATTTGGTGTCGTTCCTATTGGTATTGCTAGATGATGATGTCTATTTTTATGGTAGTTCCTTGATTTTCAAATAATATTGATGTAGCAAGGTTAGGGCCATGGAGTTTAGGTTTTTGGTCTCAGTTGGAATGTAATGGCTAGCTAAAATATTAGGGAAAGAGAGGTAGAATCCTGGTGCATGATTTCAATGCTTATATTGTGTGGACCGTGGATACTCTTGGCTCAACATTCGATCAATCTTCTCTGGTTCTGTGGAAGACGGTGATGTATAACATGAGGTTAGGGCTCTCAGCCTCACCAAAGGCTTCTTTTGTGTTATTTCATGTAAATTATGTCTTGGTTGTCGATGCAAAGAGTATGAAATCTCAATTTATATGTATTGGTCTAGTTTTATGGTCTTTTTATGGAAAAGGTTGAGTTGTTTTCCTCCCTCTGTCTGTTTTGCTATCAATGATGCAATCCAACTCTTTAAAGTAATAGATTTTTTTTTAATTTAAAACAATGAAAGAAAAGACATTTTTATGAATTTTCTATAAAAGAAATAACTTTTTACAAAATTTTTATTAAACTTCTTGAAGAAAAAAAATCATATTATAAATATTCCTATCAAATTTGAACTTGAGAAAAAACAAATATCAATAATTCTATCAAATATGAGAAAAACAAACTATAAAAAATTTACATTTTAATCAATGGTTTGTTATCTTTAAGAGGTGAGGTAAACCATTCAAAACCACCTATCCAAAAGTCCTATCAAATTTGAGAAGAAAACATCATATGAATTCTTTAATTTAATTAATTATTTTTCCATGATAATCATTAGAATGCTATTAAAAAACTACTTACCTAATGTATTTCTATAAATCCTTTCAAAGACTAACTATATAATTTAATTATAATTTTTTTCCTTCACTTGTGGACAATTGTACTTTATTTTTTCCACCAGGTTAAGTTATATAATTCACTTGCTCTTTTTAAAATTTTCATGACTTTTTTAAAATTATTTAAGAATTTTAAAACCAAACATAACTATTTTCTTAAAATTCCCATCAACTAATAATTTTAAAAAATTCATAAAACAATAAGTTATAGAATATCTCTATAGAAGAAATATTTTCTACAAAAAAATAATTTCATTGCAATCTTTAAAAAAAAATAAACTTTGTTACAATTTTAATAAACCAATATCTGTTAACATAATTTTATTTAAATTTGAAAAAGTAAAATCATATTTTCCATAAAATATCTATAAAAGAATAATTTATATATAAATAATTTTTCTATTAAACGTGAAAAATAAAATAATATGAATTCTATATTATAATTTTTTTGTTTTATTTAATTTTGTTTGGAGTGAATTATATTTACTTAGCAAATAGGGGATTATATAAAAAATTATCATAAGTCATACTAATTTATCATAAGGGAGGCCATACCATAACAAACAATGTACCCGTCAAAGGTATAGAAGAGACATCATGAACTAACAAAACTAACACCACACTTGCTTAACACAAGACACTAGTATATCTAGCCACATAGAAAGTGAACTATGAAGGAGAAACCAAGAACTCAAATCATAGCATAGTTAAGGAAAAGGATCAGAATTAGAGCCTGCCATAGGTATAAGTGCTAATAGATATGTTGGAGATCTAGTAACTACTCGAGGGATGCCAAGATGTTGCTCAATCCTTTCCAACCTATGATCTATCTTCTTCAACCTGCCAGCTGAATCATTCAGGTGCCCATGCGTGTGATGCAGTCATTGTAATAGGTCCATCAAGGAATCATGGAAACCTAATAGGGTATGTCCCAAGAGAAACTTCATCTGGTAGTACAAATATAATTTTTTCATATACTAATTAAATCTTCCTCTCGTATGTCTCATGTCAAGGATCCATCCTATCCACTCTAGCAACACTTTGGAATCTGAGAGGGAATTTCTTTGGGAAGAAGTTTTTCATTTATATTGGGAAAATTCTTCATGCATGTGCACCAGAATCTACTCACTATATCTAGTTGCAAAACCAAGTACTCTTTGATGTATAAAGGAGTTTCCTTGATAAGCATGCTCCTCATAATAGGTATCCCTTATCTATGCTCTTTCTCCCTTTTGAGGCATGGTGAAAACAATACCTTGGGTCTATGCTACAAGGATTGAAATGTACTAGAAAATTGACCCTTCTCTGACCTAGATCCACCTCACATTTGAATGGTCAAAACCTAATTTATGCATGGCCTAAAGAGACGCAATCAAGGGCTCTTTCTAAAAAGGTGGACACCTATTGATGGAGCTTCCCAAATTTTCCCTCTTCTTTTCTAGACTCCAAGAAGCCACAAGCTTACACTTCCACTAGCTAAACTGGTTTGGACTTGGATGAGGGACCTTAGATAGTATACAAATCCACCACTCAACCCACATAAAAACCAGAGAAAAAAGACATAAACTCCACCCAACCCACACAGAGACTAGAGAAAAAATACATAACCTCCAACCAATCCTTGCAAGGGATTGATAGATGACACACTAGCTAAGAATAATGGATTCCCACATAAAAAAACACGTTCTGCTCAAAATGTTCTCATACCATAACTAGTGACCCCATACCATACCATAACTTGATTCCATTTTCATCATTGGTGGAAGTCCTTACCTCTATTAGTGGTTATTTCTCATAGGGTCTGAACTCTATTTCATGTAGATGCAAGAGGCATATTTACTGATATGTTCTTCTATCTCTTGTCCAATACATTCAAAGCCATCTACTTGTGTCCACTCATGTTGGATGATGGGAGATGCATTATTTATGTCCTTCCAATGGGTCTCTTCTCATTGACTTTGGAATATTTTCTCAACGAATGAGATTTAGAGATTTTATAGTACCTTAGGGCTTATAGCCATCATTGGCAGGATACCCCACTATCAACAATAGGAATACATCAATGTCCCCTGATCTATACATTCCATAAGTGTTCGATTCTATCTCATCTATTCACACTTTTTTGTATTTAGTTGGTACCTTGATTCCCATTACCATTATTGGTGAGTTTTCACATATATTCATTTTAAACATTAATGACCAATAACCAAACAATGTCTCCTATGTTCGATTATCTTATTTGTTCAAATAGCATATAGTTTTTTATTTAGTAGGTTTGGATGGAAGACCTTGGACCAATAGTAACATTCCCTCTTTATGCTACTGCCTAAGCGACAAAAAGAAATACTAGTCACCTATATGACATTGGTACTTTTTGAAGATCAATTTTTCTATTTCATTTTTCCACAACTTCATTCTAATATGTATTGAGACATACATCCATTATTTATTTGTTCATTCTTATGATCATGGTTTTTCCATTATTTTACTTGTCCTAACTTAACAAAATACTTCATATGATTCTCAATATTATATTTTGGTTCTCTGTCACTTGATTTTGGATCGACATGTGCAAAATTGGATGTTTTTGAAGTTGTGATTCCTCTACCTAGTAATTAGGTGGAAATGACTGTCTTGTAGAATTATTGTGGCTCATCAATAGTAATATTGCAGATTCATTGTAGATTTCCTATAACTATGTAATAGTTTAGCTGTGAGATTCATGTAGCCTACTTCTGACACAATATTATGAACACTTCAATGAAAGGTAAGTCTAGAATCTAATAAAATTTCAACCCAATAGCTGAAAAAATATGACAAAACATACTCTAATAAAAGTATTTTCCAAAATTTCATTTTACATACCAAAAAGGGTGGAAAACACTAGAAAAGGTAGGTAAGTTGCATGTTCGAAATTGTTAAAACTATGTAAAAAGGGTGGACATGCTAGGTACCATCACCTCCCACCAACTGATATTAGTGCATGTCCCCATGCAATTCTATTTGACCCTCTTGATTTGAGGACTCTTATTATGGAGTAATCAAGAAAATAGTGTTTTAATGATAGGAGGACTGGCCCTCTTCTTCCACTTTATAGTAAACCAAATTTTGGAAAGTAATGGTCCAAATATTCCCCATATTTTCCTTCCTCTCTAGGGTTCCATAAAATGGGTAAATTAAATTTTAGTTTAATCCAATGATTTCCATGTGCGTTTAGAGAATTAATGTATTTTTAAAATTAATCTAAAGTTATTTTGCATAGGTATAGTCCATGCACTTGGACTAGTTTTCTTTCCCTGCGACATTGGTGATCCAAATTTTTGAAGAAATTAAATGAAATAAAAATTTAAAATAGAAACATAGAGACACAATGAAACTGAACTTTAATTAATAAATAGTAAATGTTGAAAATTATTTACATGCAAAATGAAAGTAAACTAGCTCGGGTGATGGTAGCTTACTTTTGAGAAGAGATGTGATGGCTACATGCCTTTGAAGTGTGTTATAGTAAGGTTTAGAGGCATTTTTATCATGAAGAAATAATGATAAACCATAAACATCCTAAAACCTAACCCTAAGAGATGAAGCACTGAAAGGTATTGGCCCCGATGGGGTTAGTTGGAATGTCAACTTCCTAGGGCCATATCTTTGGCATACAATCTATGTTTGACATGCAGTTACCCATTTCACTACAAACATCATTTAGGGCCTCAAAATGGCTCCAGAAGTTCAAGCGTTGAAAAATAAAAAATAAAAAAAATAAAAAAAATAAAATAGAAAATGAACAAAATAACAAATTGTGTTGAAAAATAGGAAACTGATAGAAGAAAATGCTAGGGGAGCAAGTGGAATAGGAAGTTGGCCACCAATATCCCACTAGATCAATCCTCCCACCTTAGGAAGAAATGGTCCCCATTACATCGAATTCCTCCATGAAGTGAGGAAACTTCTACTGAACATGTTCCTTTGTGAGCCTCTTGCCATGGTGCAAGAGATGGTCAACATCATAACCTAATATAGTTGAAACCTTTGTTGGAAAGTGTTCTTAATTTTTGTTTCCATGATCTGATCAGTTATGATCTATTCAATGCAATTTGGGTTGAGCTTTATTGGTTTCATTTTCTCAACAACATTTGATGTGTTCAACAATGGTGGAAAGTATGGTTGAAGGTGGTCC
Source organism: Pinus tabuliformis (assembly GCA_031772625.1). Taxonomy (NCBI): domain Eukaryota; kingdom Viridiplantae; phylum Streptophyta; class Pinopsida; order Pinales; family Pinaceae; genus Pinus; species Pinus tabuliformis. Next base: position 1,057,033,279 of record CM062805.1, read on the forward strand.
ACACTGAATATTGGGTGCATGCTAAGGAAGATAGTTAGCTCAAAAGTGTTGTCACCCACAACCTTGGTGATGGTGCAAGTCCTGCATTGGATTGGTTGAATCTTCTGATGGGCTCCAGAGACGCATTCCTTCTATAAATGCGACCAAACCTTGTCACCCACTTAAAACTTATGTGGCATCTGATGTTGATGATGATGTTGTTTGTACTTAGTATTGGATTTATCCAGTATATCATGAACCTACTGATGGATGTGTTGAATGCATTCAATAAACTTGATGTCCTTATTAGATTCAAATTGAACATGTGTATATTTTTTCTGTGTACTTGCAAGAGGCATTTCAACATCAATGGGACTTAAGGGTTCAAATCCCAGGCTCGCTTGGAAGGGGTTGTGACTAGTTGAGCTATGGAGAGCTCTTTTGTAATTGTGGTTCACAGAGGGGCAACTCTCATCCCATGTTCACGGATTCTAAGAATTGTCCATGCATAATATGGGCATTATCTCCTTGTTGACGACCACTATCTAGTCATCATTTTAGATGGTGAATGCAATCGATTTGGTGAGGTTGGTGTCCAACAATGACCAGAGGATCGACCATAATGTGCTTAGGAAATTAATATTTCTCTATGATATAATGGTGTATGGGATCCCAAAATGTACCCATACTCATTCAAAGAAGATATTTGCAGTGGCTTCTCCTATGATACTGATCTTGCTCAACCAATATGGAAATCTTATAAAATATATCAACAACCACTAACACAATTCAATACCATGCTTGGTAGAAGTAAGGCTCGACATGTAGTCCTTGGATATGGATTCCCAAGACTGACTAGGAGTAGGCAGAGGATTGTATAGGCCTTGCTTCTTAATGGTTGCTTAGCGATGACATAGTATGTGCAAGACCTGATATATTTTCCAATATCTTGTTAGACTATTGGCCATTAAAAATACTTTTTTAGTACTACCACTATCTTCTCCACACCAAAGTGTCTTGTGAATCGACTGTAATACGACTCCCAAATTAGCTTGGCACACTCGCTTGAAGGAACACAAAGATGATCTAGATAACACAACAGTCCACCTGAAGGTGAAAGTGTTGAACTGGATTTCCCTATATCAACATAATGTAGTTGACAACAAATTTTGAGTCATTTTCATATAGTTGTGGCCATCTAGAAGTATCATGGCGACAAGAGTTGAGAATTATCGCTAGTATCACAATCAAGGGCCAGCTGAGGTCATATGAAATGTGATTGGTTCTCCGTTTCTTTTATTTAATGTTCAAATGGAATTATTGCATGTATGTGGACTGTTTCTAATAGCAATCATTTTATAACTTCCCTTATGTTCACATAGATTGAATATCTATGTGTATGGTCGTCTCCTTCCCATGAATAGATTATTTCCATTATTAGTAGACCTTCATGATATAATACATTTCCTTATCATAGGTGAGGTACCTTTGAACATTATCAGCAAGTGTCTCATTGTGATAAGGAATTAGATACCCCTACTGAGTGAGGACTACAATAAAATTTAATTAGAGGAATATGTCTCAATCTCGTATGGTTGTTACAAGTCTAGAAAAGTGAGGTTTGGTGTAGCGAAAAGGTGGTGTTTAATTTCAATGAATTCCTTTTGTTGTGACTCAAACCAAAAAAACTTTTTTTTTTCTCCACCCTTGGTAACTTGACTCAAGGGCCAAGTGATATGAGAGAACCCAAACACAAATGTCCAATAGAAATTAGCAAGGCCCAAGAAGCTACAAAGATCTGTTAGAGTCGTAGGGGTTGGCCAATCCTCAATGAATTGGATCTTAGCTACATCCAAACGCACACATTTCTCATCAATTATGTAGCCCATATATTGAACTTGGTCCATGCCAAAGGAGTATTTCTCTAAGTTGGCACATAGCTTGCACTATCACAGTGTTTGAAGGACATGTCGAATATGTTGCAAGTGATCTATCCAACTCTTGTTGAAAATGAGGATATCATCTAGATATATAACCATGAACGAGTTGGTGAAAGGTTTCAAGATGTTATCCATTAGCCTCATAAAAGTTGCAAGGGAATTTGTCAACTCGAAGGGCATGAACAAGCACTTAAAGAGACCCTTCTTGAACCTAAAGGATGTCTTACATACATTTGTGGGTTTTATTGGAACTTGGTGATAGTCAGACATCAAATCGATATTGATGAAGTAATTAGCCACCTTAAGCTATTCAAGAAGGTCATCAATCTATGGAATCATGTATTTGTTCTTGACTATCATTTTTTTCAGTGCTCAATAGTCAATGCAGAGTCTCCAGGTCCCATATTTCTTCCACACAAGTACGATTGGGATCCCACGAGATGATGAACTTGGTTGAATGTGCCATTTTCGTAGTATCTCCTGGATCCGCCACTTGATTTCTTCATTTTCTGGGATAAGGAAACAACATATTATCCCATTAGATAGTGGTGCACTGAGGATCATATCGATGAAATTCTTGATATGAAAGTGCAAAGTTACCCATGTAGTGAGGAGAATATGTCCCTATACTCTTCAAAAACCTTGTCCACTTACTCCTACTGCATGGTGAAACACTTTATAGAGGCCATGGATGTGGCCATGATCTTCCCCTTACTTTGAGAGTGAATAGGAAGAAAAAAAATCCTAGTCTAGGAGATGATCTTACTGCATTTCTTAGTATAGATCAAATAAATGGAGGCAAATGGGTCTACCTCTAGTATCCTATATAGTTTTATACCCAAAGTGATAATAATAGTACACGATCTGGAATCATAAACAACATGACACATCTACAAGTTTGGTTGGCCTATTAAAACATCACAAACATCAAGGGGAACAACATCCAAAAATACCTCATCCATGAAAGGCTTGATCTTGTAGTGCGAGAAACATTTTTGGTTGACGTGGAGATCTTAACCTTGTTGGAGCCACCCGATGGTGTATGGATATAGGTGTGGTGTTGTCGACAAGCCCAACCTATTAACTACCTTCACTGAGATGAGGTTCTTCTCACTCCCACTATTGATAATGAACTGTAGAAGAGCACTCTTTACCCACATCTATGAGTGGATGAGATGCTCACCCTCCTATGAATCTTCGCACTGAATTTTCTTAACCTTGGTGGTGGCAACAATGGCATTGGGTTTTGCATCAATAATTTGTTTCCTTTTTCTATTTTTTTGGCTCAGATTCAGAGCATGCATATAACTATAAAGCTTTCCTTTCAACCACCAATGACTTCTTTGTGTGAAATTCACTTTTGTTGTGAGTTGGGCTCTTATGGAAATCACACCACTTTCCTGTGTCTTTCTTCATCTTCCCATTGTTATTCTTTCCTTATAGATTAAATGAATTGTATTGAGTCATTCCACCTTGGCTCCATCCTTTGGTCTGTTGTTTGGGGGTTCCCTTTCGCTACTTTGGGTTCACATATCCAAAGTCCCACTTCTTCTATTTAAATATCTACTCAATGTTGATAGCATATCAGTATGTTGCACCAAGCAAGGAGATATCCAGGAACTCCATTTTTTCTTGGATGTATTTGTGCAGACAACCAAATGTACTTTAGCACCATATGTTTCTCAAAGTTCTTGATACCTAGCTTCGTGCATACGGTATGAAAGACATTCGTGAACTATGCAACTTCTTTATCCCTTTCCTATGGTAGTGTGTTCCATTTTATGTACTTGTCTTCATATCTCCTAATAGGGCAATATTTTTCTTTAATAACATCTCAGAAAAATTCCCAAGAAGGTGCGACCGAAAATATTGAGGATGCCTCCTCTGCCCTTTTCTCACAGTATGTTTCCCACTAGTCCTCGACATGGGGGGTAGCCTTAAGGAATGAAAAAGTAATTTTTTCTCTATCGGAATAATTATGGACCGAAAAATATACTTCCAATAGATTTAACCATTTATCTAGATCATCTGCATCTATTTCACCTTCAAACATGGGAATGTCAAAATTAACTTGTACCTTAAAGGGGTTGGTGCCTCCAAAGTTATTACCAAATGAAGATGCTTCACGCATTAGTAATTACCAAAGTATCTAGGAAAACTTAGCTATCATCTCGTTCCTCTATCAATCTATGGATTCTTCAAGCAAGAATCTCAAAGGATATCCTACTCCCTCGTGTTTCTTTTATTCTGCCATGGGAGGCCATCAGGGTCAGCGGGGACTGTTGTCTTTGTGGGGCATGACCCAGGTTCAACGTTAGTTAGCTTAACAAATCCCTACACTACTCGGCCTTTCGGCATCAGCGTCCGGAGTACGGACCAAAATCTTACCCGAAGCAGTATGGGGGGGTGCTGGAACCAAGTTTCCATACCCTAAGATGGTCGTGATGTCAGTTTATAAATTTTGTTCCTAATTCTGTACAGGTCACTAGCTTTAGGGCTCTGTCAGTCTAACCCTTTATTCCTCCCTTCCGTAGCTCCGAGAACATGTATGACTGACTTTCGCGCAACCTTAACCCGCGATCTAGGTACTTTCGCGCTGCTATGACAGTGTATTGAATAAGTTCCCAAGTTATCTTAAGTGTTTTACTTATCTTACTAAATGATCCCAGTTAGCGCTGCGTAAACTGTTATTCTTACTTGCGTTAAATTAACCAATATAATCACATATATTCACGCATCACATAAACATTATAAATTAAACCCAAAATTAAATATAACCAGAGGCATTAACAGGAAATAAATACATAGAATTTGCAGAATACTTCTCTTTATTGATATCTTCACTTTGATACAGACTCTATCCGCCCTGCACACACAACTATACGGGTCTGCACACTCAGATGTGGACTTCTACCCTAGATCTCTACGCACTCAGCTGCAGAGCCTCTACCTACGCTAAGACCCAAAACACTTAGACTTCTCTACCAAGACTCTTCACTTCTTAGACTTAAGACTACTTAGAGCTTACTTAGCTCCTTTTTATACAATCCCATGTTCCACAGACCATGGGTGGATCTTTATAGCCAAATTTACAATTTACAAAATAAGGGAAGACAACCAACACATATTTCATTAAATTTGTAATTAAATAGAGGATCTATAATTTCAAAATATATATTTAAAAAACAAACAAACAAACAAACAAACCAATTTTAGTGATGTCCTTGTAATAAATCTTTTCCAATTTTAATGAAACATTTGTTAACCCTTTATAACTCTAGACACCTTAGCGCTCCGCGACCATAAAATGCCAAGAATTTACAACTTTATTACAAAATTTACCCAAAACATGGACTTTTAGCCCCAAAACTGTCCTTGGGGGAACCTGTTCCCAATAGGTCCCCAACACAAGCATGGTGACTTTCCCTTCAGTCACTCTGCAAGCATGGAGATCTTTGTGCAAAGACCTCCCAGCTCGACCTGTATGATGGCAACCTTGGTAGTGCACTATGCAGCCACTTACTTCGCTTCTTCAACTTACTAATTAGTTGCTGGTCCTGAACTGTCAGCTTGAAGCTTCTGCTGAGTTGCTTGCAGTGTAGCAAGCTTTCCTTCAATAAAGGTTGTGACTGAATAAGCCTCATCCAGCCAGGGCTTCAATCACACCTTTAGCACTGCCTCCTTGCGTTGCGCTGCATCTACCTGTTCTTTCAATTGCTTAGCCTCCTGTAGCTTCGCCAGTCTTTGCATGAGACCGCCGATTTGCACTGTATATTTTACTTTGTCATAGCACTATTGTAGTTCTCATGCTTCTGTCTCCAGGAATTGTACATTAGGGTCCTCCTGTAGGCTCGTCAGGACCTCAAATGACAGTTCAAAAAGTTGTGTGCAGTCTGCTACTGCACTATCTACGGCCGCTATCACCTCTGTGACAATGGTTGCACATTGCTCCTTTACTTCTGGTGGAGTTGAAGGCTGGGCCTTCAACCATAAATCTGCGGTCCATAGGTTCAGCTCTAGCTGAACCCTAGCCATCTCTGTGCGAGCATCGCACACCCCTATGTGTTGTGGGGAAAAATGCCTATTTAGGACGATCCTATCCACCTAAGGTGTGACAGAGCCTTAGCAACAAATGAATACAACTATCATGATTTCTTCCTTTATGAAATATCAAATAGAGGAGATCGACAGACTTACCGTTGTCTTCCGGTTTTCCCTCGAACTAAATCCTCTTCTCTTTGTGTGTCCACAGCTACTTGCCTCCTCGCTTGATCAAGAGAACAACTACTTGAATCCCACGAGATCACAAGAGAATAGCTACCTGTGACAAGAGAACAGCTACTTGCAACAAGAGAAGAACACAATACAAAAGCAGATATACATATTCATAAATGATTCCGGATTAGAAGTAAATCAAATATACTAATGCAATCACACAAAATACACCAGCATATAGGAAAGAATCAAGATAGCTTTATTGAAAGTAACAGGGTTCAGGAAGAGATACAACCCATAGGGCTCCAACCCAGCATCTCCTTCCCAGCAGAATGGAATTCCTTCTTGAGCTCCCTTCAAAGCATAACACACCCAATATTTCTAGCCAGAAACCAACAACAATTCTTTGCAAATACCAAATTCCAGCCTCCCTGATCTCATGTAGAAGAGATCTATATATAGGGTTATTGGAGAGAGGATGAGTCAGCTTGAGACTGGTCTGAGACTGACTAGTGTCCTCTCCCACTTCAGTTCGGGTCCACTTGGAGGTTCTTGCTTCCACTTGGAGATTTGGAACCTCTTACTCATCACCAGTTGAATTCCCTGATCCAAGTGTCATTTTGGAAGCTTCATGGGCATTGACACCTTGAGGAATGACTCTGCCACTTGTCCAAACTCGCTCAGCGTAGGTAGCCTTCTTTTCAGTTGACATTCAACGCAGGTAGACAGTGGAGTAGTTGACATTCAGCGCAGATGCTCAGTGGAGCAGTTGACATGATCCAGAATTGCCTTGTTTTTGAGTGTTTTCAGGTGGAGAACTCTTGTTAAGTGCTGTGGTTTGCTGGCCTTGTTCCTCTAGGGGTAGGAACAACATGTTTAGGGACTTTGGATCCCTTGATTATTGGCATTTCATGCTCAGTGATGCAAGGCACAAAAATGTCTCTAACAGTTGCCCCCTAAAGTATGAGGCCGTTTATCGGGTGAAATGCTTTATCCAGGAGGGTCCGAAGTTCATCCATCTGCTGGGAGGAGACCTGTAATAAAATACAATACAATACATTATGATTCATACTGCTTTCATGATCTAGCTGAGGCGGGCATTCCCATGCTCAGCTTTATAAATTCATTTTGGTACATAGAACAGACGATCGTCTGATGGTAGACTGATAATTTTAGTGAAATTATCATCCTTTGAGTAGGATGATCATCTGTTGCAATGATGTACATGTCAAATGCCTTTATCTTTCCTGAATATATATCGCAGCCAGGATGGACGAAACTAGATCCGGGGTCTTCAAACTCGTTCGATCTTCACTCTAAGTACAAGTCGATCCATGTGAGAATTGCGCTGAAGTCGAACATGGAAAGACATCGCTTGATTACCGGTCAATGATGTAAACCGTTAACAAGCGCGAGAGGAATCACCGATAATGATAATGACCCTTAAGGTACTGCAATACAATTCACGTGGTGTGAATAAAGGACTTGGCGTCGAACACCACGCAAAATCTTCTGGTCGAAGGTCATTGATGTATACCTGTCGCCGGAAGTGAGAAACTTGCCATTGAGGCATGCAAGCTTCAAAGTACTGAAGGGGGTGTTCCTAGATCAACTCCTTGGATAATGAGCTGATGTCGACAAGGAGCGATCTGTCAAAGGAGGGCCTTAATGAATCCCACATCAGTGACATGGAACGGAGCTAATGATTTTAATGGAGGTGAAAACAATCTGTGATATATGATTCAGGGTGGCGGTCATGAATGGATGAAGGATAATGTATGGCAGTGGATGGGACCCGGTTGAATCTTTCTGAACGACTTCTCTTGAACATATGGCGACACTAATGCGATGGATCGGTAGCATTACCCCAAATATGGATGGTATGGCAAGACCATGTTGATGTGACCGGTGAATGAAACAACCCAACCCGAATGTGATACGGAGGAAAAGTGTCATGTTCAAGAGCGACCTGCTACCATCAAAGTTTTCTTGATTTTTTCCCAATTTTTCCCCAGTCATTGTTGACCAGTACCTCTTTATTTTTTTCAAGCTAGAGGAGGATAACATATGCTTGTTCTATAACCTGCCCTTCGGGCAAGCCTATCGCTATGTTTTAACGAGCTTAGCGATAGTGAAACTCGTTCTCGTCTAAGGACAAGTTTGTCGCTATTTAATAATTTTAACGAGTCTAACGACAAGGATAACTCGGTCCTTTTCATTTTTAAAGAGTCTGAAAAGGTACATAAAGTTAACTCCAAAATTCCTTTTTCGTCATCTAATCCCTTAGGTTCGAAAAAGTATAAAACAATACAGAAGGGATGATTTTTCGATAACTTTAACGAGCCGAATAAAACAAGCGCTCGACCTTTTTGTGCAATAATCCCTCAGGTCCAAAAAGATTAAAATCTAGAGGAGGGATAGCTCTTCCGGTCCTTTAACGAGCTGGAAGGCCAAAACTCGGCAATCTTTTCATATTTTACGAGTCAGTTGAAAAGAGCTTAAAGAAGACTCGTCTTTTGAGGAACGAGTGATAAACAGGGATAGCAACTGATTCCAGGTACAGGTTGGAATTTTCCAATCACGGCAGTGTCACAAGGATGGCTATGTGAAATCACTATTCGCAGCTGTTCCTCAAAATGGGTAAACAATCATATGGAGGTGAACAATCGGCCAAATGAAAATGGAGGTGGCAGGTGCAAACACGACCAAGGCTTTTTATGGCTGATAAATTTACGATCACAGCGGTTATTTACCGGGATAGGTTCATTTTTTATTTAAAAATGAGCTTAAACTCTGGAGGAAACATTGCTCACTGCTTATATTTATTTTTTAACGAGCATGAAGATCGCGTTAAAACTGCTCGGATCTTGCATTTATTTTTTAACGAGCATGAACTTTATGCTAAAACTGCTCGATCATATAGTCAAAATTTTGATTTTTACCATAAATAACTTTTCTCTTTTCAAGGATAGTACTACATTCTCAATTGCTGCAACAAACTTTGTTAGAAATGAATAATATTTGCATGAAAATGAGATCATAACCCTAATATTTTGCTTCGAACTACGTAAAAAAGCCATTAAAAGGTGTTTTTACCTCTCATTTTACCATTTCATTTGAATTTGGTTTGTTGGAGCTCTGGAGGTGCCTCTTACCCCTTGATTTTCACCAGCTGATTCCGGGAGATTCTGCAGACGATTTTCAGCGTCGTCTGGACCAGGTAGGAGCTAAACTCTAGCTCTTTCTTTTCATGGTTTCTTTTTCCCATTTTGTGTCTGTTTTCCTGCCCCCATGAGCCCCTGGGGTTTCATTAGGGCGCTCTGGCATCAGCGCAGGCAGTCCATTCGAAACCTGCACTGAATGTCAAGCTGCCTTAAGGAAGTTTGACCTTCAACGCAGGTAGGACACTTGCCAACTACGCTGATCTCAGAAAAACAACTCTGTGCACATTTTTTGATGAAAATTTGCCAGTTTCTCATCAAACTCAGGAACTTACTCCTTCTCTTGTTTGTTTTGCAGGGATCTTTGAGCAAAAATGTCCCTTACATGGCGAGAATGAGAACATGAGGAGGAGGACATGATTGCCCTCCATGACCCTGTCACGGTGAATGCGCTGCGGAACTGTGGCCTGCTGAAGTTTTTCCGTATCTCTAGCATGAGAGCACAGATCTCTCTACTTCAGTATATGCTTGATGCTTGGGATCCCATTAACCAAGTATTCCAGATTAGGGGAAAATCCATCCCCTTGACCATAGAGGACATTTACTTCTTGACTGGATTGTCAAGTCGGGGTGCCCCCATTTCTTTGTCAGGTTCGGCCCGGGGGAATGACTCCGTGAGAGATTATGTCCGCCAGTATTGCAGGGAAGGTTCCCAGCCGAACAGAGATGGCAAGGTTGTTATTCGCGAGATCACTGACAGGTCTCTCAGGTCCATTATTTATACCATTGGTAGGATGGCCGGTAGCGCATCTTTACATGTTGCCAACAGATCTTATGTGTAGCACGCCTTGGAGTGTCTCCAACCGAAAGTATTCAACTGGTGTGATGCAGTACTTGCTCAGATGAAATGTCAATTGACCAAGGTAAAGGACGGGAAGCTGAAGAACTTTGGGTATGGTTCTATTCTAACTTCCTTTGCCTTGGAGAAAATACCACTGATGCAGCCTTAGTATATCACACTCGACTTGCCTTCTCCTACCGAGCCACGCATGCAGAGATGGGTTGACCACATGTCTAGGCATGCCGGTCAATCTCAGGTTACTTTCACTGATACCTTTTTCAGGTGGTTTGAGCGCCAGGAGATGGTCTATTCTGAGTACCCATATGTTGGCATGGATTTCCGAGGTGATCCGGATTTGGTGCTACCGGATGGCGAACAGTGGGGCGCTATTGGTAAAACTTTTGACCATATCACTATTTATTGTTCTTACTTATAATGTCCTTGTGCTTTACTCTATCAAGACTTTAATCAAACTCATGTGTGCGTGTAGATGTTGGTCTTGTTCGTCCAGCAACTCGCCCGAAAGCGCTAGTTGCTGCCCCAACAGGGGAGACTGCCGGGAGGGTCATTCTCCGCGATCTTGATGTGGCAGAGACTCTTACAGCTGTGCAGGAGCAGGTTGAGAGCCTTACTCTCGGCATTCCCGATGTGAGGATTGATGAGTTACCTTTACAGCTGCAGCGACATACTACTGGTGTGCCTAGACGATGGACTCGTCTCTTGCGCATGATTGCACAGGCCGTGACGTGCTATCATGAGCATCACTAGGCTAGGGTGCCCCCTAGCATTTTTGAGTTTTTGGGTCATACGACCGATTTTGTCTTGGTTACAGAACATTATGTATGAATGATGAACAACTTATATATATTTTGATTTTCGAGTTTTATTCGGGTTGAGTTATATGATCCATATGTACAATCATTGATGATGTGTCTCTTTTATAAATGTTGCAAATGTCTATCTAACACATAATTTGCTAATGAGTCGGTTAATGTGTTTAAGTTTCTGGAAATATGCTGGTATTGAATTGAATCAAATTGTCTTTCCAAAATCTTAACCCTTAGGAACATGCGATAAATAGCTGGGTTGCGAACGAAATATATACCATTGAGTTGTAGTATTACGAGCTGTGAGTCTAGCCTGACAATTAGTCGGCATATGCCACATGTGATGGCATCAGAGAGTAGTTCTATCAACGCGCTATACTCAACGATGTTATTCGTTGATTGCCCAATACATACACCTCTGAAACTTACTAACTCGCCGCTTGGATCAAAAATGGCCCAGGCTGCGGAGGATAGGTTCCGCGAACTACGACTCGCTCCGTCGGCATATCCAACACATGTCTCCAGAAGGTTCGACATCTGCAACAAATGAAAAAGGTGGATCACTCGACCAGAACAAATACTTTAGCGAAAACAAAATACAACAAAAGCATGCAGGTTACTATTTAAGCATAGTAACGCTTGAGGTACAACCCGTTGCGGGGCTGCGCCAGTGGAATTCTGTCATAATCCATTAACTCGTAGGCTCCTTTTGCTAACACCCTTTTAACAATATAGGGGCCCATCCATAAGGATTTGAATTTACCTGCTCCCAATTTATCAGATTCTTGGTCATAAAGCAAGACCAAATCACCTTCTGAGAAGACACGGGGTTTGACATTTTTGTTGAACTGCGCTTTGACCTGTTTCTTATGGGCTTCGTTAGCCAGAGCGGCATCATGATGGGTTTCATCCAACTGGATTAATTCCAAGAAACGAGCCTCTTCTTCTAAAGTTCCTGGGAGGAGATCAATTGCGAGTTTAAGCGATGAAATTTCGCACTGGATCGGCAAGACTGCTTCCAGGCCATACACCAGTTGAAAAGGTGTGAACCCGGTTGCGTTCTTTACTGACGTTCGGTAAGCCCATAAGGCTGAGTACAGTATTAGGTGCCACCTTCTTTTATGAACCCCGATCATCCTTTGCAACATACGCTTCAGGACCTTGTTGATTGCTTCAACTTGTCCACGGGCTTGCGGATAATACGGGGTGGAGCTGTCGTGAGATAGCCCTAGCTTGGCAGCTAATTCGACCATCATGTGATTGCGAAAATGCGACCCATGATCTGTAACTATAGCCTGTGGTACGCTGAACCTGGCGACTACATGATTGAAAAAGAAAAGGGCAGCTGTTTCACCAGTGTTATCCAATGTAGGCATCGCCTCGGCCCATTTGGTAAAATAGTCAACAACGACTATAATATACCCATGCCCCCCGGTCGAGGTGGGGTTACATTGCATGAAATCGATGCCCCATTTGGCGAAAGGCCCAACAACAACTATTGGATGTAAAGGTGCGGGCGGTCTTCTGTTTTTGCTATCAAAAATTTGACAAGCGTGGCAACTTCTGACTGCGATTATGCAATCTTTGAACATTGTTGGCCAGATGTATCCTGCTCGTAAGATTTTTTGTGCTGTTGCATATCCAGATTGATGCCCTCCACACGCGCCTAAATGACATTCATTCAGGGCTTTTTTGGCCTCCTCATGGGTAAGGCACCTCCTCAGAATTGTATCGATACCACGACGGTAAAGTGTATCACCGACGATCATGTAGTCTTTTGCTTGGTATCGTATACGTTTCTGTTTAGAGTGAGAGGTCTTAGGCCTGAATTTTTGGGTTTGGAGATAAACTATGATATCTCCGTACCACTCATCGCTTGTGGATATCAGAAACAAACTTTCGTCCACGATTGACTCTTCTGATGTTTCATCGTTGGACGACGATGGGAGATCGCACAATAATTCTGCTAAAACTAGAGCTTTCTTTGATTTGGATTTTACAAATTCTAGATCAAACTCTTGAAGGATCGCTATCCATTTTGAATATTTGCCCCCCAACAACTGTCGCGACAGTATATAAGTCATGGGGTTGCAATCTGACAAAATGGTAGTTTTCTGAAAGAGGACATAATGTCGAAACCTTTGAATCGCTTGAACAGCTGCAAGCGCTAGTTTTTCAACATAAGAATATTTAGTTTCTGTATCATTTAAGTTTTTACTTAAATAATAGATAGGATGTTCGATTCCATCGACTTCTTGAACTAAAACCATCGCAATGGTCGTATCTGCTGCAGCCAGATACAGGTTAAAATCTCTTTGATAGTCCGGGGCGTACATTAATGATGCTTTTACTAGAAAATCTTTCAGAGCATCGAAGGAGGCTTGCGCCACCTGGTCCCAGATGAAAGGTACATCCTTTTTCAAAAGACAAGTATAACCTTTAGCAAGTTCTGCGTAATTTGGAATGAACCTCCTCAGAAAGTTTTCTTTCCCTTGGAGTTTCTGAATCTGAAGCAAATTTGAAGGTGGAGGCAAATTAATGATTGCCTGAACCTTGCAAGGGTCGAGACGAATCCCATCCTTAGAAACTACAAAGCCAAGCAAACGACCAGAACCGACGCAAAACACACATTTGTGCGGATTGAGTCTTATCTTGTAGTGTCGGCAACGTAGAAATATCGCTCTTAAATGCTGCGGATGATCAGTCCGCTTTCGCGAGTGAGCTGGAAGGTCGTCGAGATAAGGTTGAATGATGTTATTGATGTCATGGAAGACATAATTCATTGACCTCTGAAATGTCGCCCCTGCGTTCTTTAAACCAAAGGGTAATTTTCGATAAGCGAATGTGCCCCACGGACAAATAAATGCAGTCTTTGACTGGTCCTGTGGGTGGATATTTATTTGATTATACCCGGAAAATCCATCCATAAATGAAAAGATTTCACATCCGGCGCATTCATCAATTATCTGGTCGATGAAGGGCGTAGGGTAGTTGTCCTTTGGACAAGCTTGGTTTACATCCCTATAATCGACACACACTCTAATCGTCCCTTGTTTCTTCATAATAGGGACAATATTCGATACCGAATCGGTTAGAGGAACCGGGTAGATGAATCCATCATGGAGAAGTTTTTCAACCTCTGCCTTAATGGCAGCGGCTTTCTTCGGGTGCACCTGCCGAAGCCGTTGTCTTACTGGTTTGACATCAGGATACATTTTAATTTCATGTTCAACGATAATCGAGTCAATGCCTGGCATTTCATCATATGACCAAGCAAAGACATCTCTGAATTCGCGAAAAAGAGCGTCATATATTTCCAGTTCTGAAGAGGAACAACCTTTGCCGACATAAATATTCTCTACAACATTTGTTTTAGTCGAGATATTTATGGCTATAGTCTCTTCAATATTGGATAAGTTTCGCTCGGAATCCACCGTATTTACAGTATTTGTTAGGAATTCAAAAACTGAAGGATGATAAAGGTCACGTTGAGTATCCTCTTCATATTCCAGAAGAAGGGAATGATGGTGGTGATCATTCCATGGTGCCCCCTCAATCAACATTGATTGTAAGATTCCTTCGTCAGTCCCATGTACTTTCGACCAAGGATCTAATGGGGTACCATATTCTCTAGACCTGTCTATCCAAACGCTTGACGAGCGCTGATTTGGGTGCGCCTCCCATGCTTGAAACATTGATTGCTACAATATTTCTAAAGGCCTTGGGGGCAAAACAATTGCATGATCCATGTCGACACTGTCTTTTGCGACCTTCGTGGAAGATATCATGTTGCAGGTTGCTACAAACGGTATATTTCTTATGTAAATAGGAGGCGGTAGCGTGAAAGTTCCCATCATTGTGGGGTCTTTCAGTAATCCTACTCAGATATCTTGAAGCGAATGGTTGTTCTCATGGATCATGGGAATGCTTCCTGTAACTTGTGAACCATTAGGGAGGAAGTTCTGTTGGTCGACGACCGTAATCCCTCCTTCAAATGGGAATGCGATCTTCCTAAAATAAGTCAACACAACAGCTACCATGGCATAGATCCATGGTCTACCCAGTAGGATGTTGTAGTCAAGATTTCCATCGATGACCTGAACATCAATTTCCACCGTTTTTCCTCCCAGTTCAACCTTCAAGTTATTAAGGATACCGTACGGGGTATAAGTCCTTCCGTCGAAAGCTTTTAATGTCGTCAAAGATCGCGACAAGGTTGGAGATCCTAAAGTCTTCCAGCAACTCATCGACATAATACATGTAGATGCTCCCTCATCAATAGTTGTTCTGTGAACAGTTTTGTTGAGGGCTTTCACTTGAATAAGGAAAGCTAGTTGAGCTGGTAACTGAGGATCGTATCCTTTTTTATCAAAGGATACAAGATTGGAATCCTTAGGATCAACCCACCAATAGCTGATAACAAAGCCTGCCTTTGGGATGGGAAATTTTGTAATACTTCAAGAGTCGACATAGCGGATGGCGATTGGGCCAAATATTCCACTATGTTATAATGCTGCGCCGCTCTGGCGCGAGGATTAAATGTCGACTTGTGCATTACTCCCTTTGGCAGTTTTATTGTTAATTCTGGAATGATGGGCGGTACAACTTCTGTTGAAGTTGTTGTCGAACTACTTGGTTGATCTTTACCTTTGTCGTTCGACAGATGAGGATTCCCGTAATCTTTGTTCCTTGTCAAAATCAAAGCATCATTCTGCTGTTTTGAAACCGACAACATAAGCACTTGCAACGGGGAAGAATTTCCACTATCAACCAGATTTTGACCTGGGTTGGGAAATGGATCAGTTAACACGGCTGAGGTTTGGGAACTTTTAAAGAACCTCTTTAATTCAGCTTTGAATGGACAATTCTTTGTGTAATGATCCTCCTCGTCACATATTTGACATGGATAATTTGGTTTCCCTTTCGCAGGAGGGTTTGAAGAATTTTTTCCAGGAGATGACTCACCCTGTTTCTTCTTCTTCCCTTTGTTTTTCTTCTTCTTGCTTCCTGGTTGATTGGTTTCTTTGCCTCTATCTGCTGATACGGCATTTACTTCCGAAGCAAGAATTTCTTCTTTTGCATTTTGGTCCGAATTCTTACGGGCTTTCTTAGACGAAGCCTTTATCGATTTCGCGTTTTCCGTGCCAATCATGCCATCACCAGCATGAGAGTCACTATTGGATTTTGGAGGAGGAGGAATTGAAAATTCCGGTCTAGGAGCGTCAGGTATTTTGTCGTAGAGCGTGCCAGACTGAGTATATACTGAGTCTAGATATTGTGCACGAGCAATAACTTGCTCTTCAGTTATGACTCCCCCTTTCGCCACATCTTCCGTTATAGCAGGAAGTAACGACTTTATAAACCATTCAGCTAACAGCTAATCAGGAACGTATGTTTTCACCATCCTACGACGACGACGCCACTCATGTACATGATCAGATATATGGGTGGCAGTTGTCTGCTTGAAGTTGGTTAATATTTCTGTTCCCGTTTCATACCTTATTGGTAATTGAAAATGGGTTAAGAAAACCGTGGCTAGGGAACTAAAATTGTTGAACGAGGCTCTAGGTAATTCAATATACCATTTAGCTGCTGGACCTGTCAATGTCCTCTAAAAAACGCGAAGCCTTATCGAATCATCGTTTAGGGTGTTCGACGAACACCACAGATGAAAAGTCATCAAGTGATTCGATGGGTCTTCACCTGGATTTCCATTGAATTTAGGAATGTTAGATGGAAGTTTGTGAGGAATCGCTGGCCACCAAGGGGCATAAACAATCGGATCGTTGGTTAACCGGTGTAAATCGGGTAACTCTAAAGTTGCCACGAATGGTAACTGTTGATTTAGGTTAGGTGAAGCATAACCAGGGTACGATGGAATCGCTTGAGCAGTGGGTCTTTGCATACCAGCATAATGTAATTGATGTTGGTATGACTGATACGGTTGGTGGACTTGACCACTGTAAAGTGGTTGGCTTTGACCGTTTTGGATATACGATTGTCCACTGTTCGCAAAGATCTACTACTCAGAACCTTGGTACACTTGCTAGAATTGTGGTTGTTGGTATTGCACCAGCCATGGTTGTGAAGCCATGTTCTGTTGTGCTATGCTAACTGTTGGACCAAGGTGTGGGGTAATTGTACCCGTTTGGACCTGTGTCGCCCCACCAGTTGGCGATTGTGGTTGTGACCCATGGTCAAGGGGCTGTTGCATTACAACCTGAGAAATCTGAGGTTGACATGCAACAGGCATCGCTTGAACTTGTGACACTGTTACAATATCCGGTGTGGTTGGGATGTTCGTCATAGGTACACACTTTTGCATAGAATATACAACCCTTGGTTGTTGAGGTAGCATAGGTACCCAACCACTTGATGTAATTCCAGTATAACCTGAATACTGTTGTGAACTCCCGTATGGGTACCCTCCTGGAGGAGGTAATGAAAGGGCATACTGCCCCCCATACGGTAGCAATCCGGAACTCAAGGGGATTGATTTTCCTTGGGGACTGGATTGCCCAAATTGACCTCCAAATGGATCAATTTGGCGAGTCTCAACATAAGAGTTGCCGGATATTACTCCGGATGAACAAACTGGAACAGACCACACTGTCGAAATAGTCCCTTGGTGGACTCCTTCTAGCTGTTGCGAGCTAGTCGAGACAGATGGTATGCCGGCAAACATTGTCGGAGTGACGGCAGGGGCTTCTGCTGTCACTGTGTCGTTTGACATAGTCCTAGATGTTGACGGTTGTTCAGACATTTTAAGTCTATCCAATAGATTGCCTAGCGATTCTACAGGAACTTCCACTTGTGGTGGATTAACTTCTGATGAAGGAAATAGAGTGACCCCGACTCCAAAATGGGTTGGAGTACTTGCTTGCGGATCCTCTGCAATTTCCGCTATCACAATCAAACCAGGTGGAAGAGGAAGACCGTCAGGTCCGTAAAATATTTCTGGTGCCGAAGAAGGGGTTGTTTCAACAGCGACAGTTGTTTGAGGAACAAAACTCTCTGGACCGGTTACAGATGGAACTGGTTCAGTTACACAAGTATTTTCCCCCAGACTAGGATCAGTATAAATGTCCTTCTGTGGCTATTGAACTTCTTCTATAGAGGCAGGGTTTCCAGAAATGTTTGGAGTAACCGGAATCTCAGATGTAGTTGGAACACAAGTTCTAACTTTTATAGGAGATTTTGAACCGGTTAAACGAGTTCGTTTTGTCCGTACTGTTTTCGATTCCGAAGACAAAGACGATTGACTCGTAAGCCTCCGCGAACGACGGGGTTTCAATTGACTTTCTTCCATGATTGCGGATTACTCGATCAACCAAAATATTAAAAGGGGAAATTTGTGTTTCCGAACTGAATGAATTTTATTAGACGCTTTTAGACGCAACTTGCTTTTTCAGTTTTAAAGAGTCGAGAAAAAACTAAAGATGACTCTAGTCTCCTTCGATGTTTTAACGAGCCCGAAGTGACAAATGCTCGAATGGACTTTTTCTGTTATATAGTCTGAAAAAGTCCAAAAGGAACTGCTCTGGAGATCTAGGCAGAGGGTGTGCCAAACCTTTCACAAAACCACATAATACTTTTTACAGTACGGGTGGTCGATCTTCGTGAATGTTGTGTTCACTGCATTGCGATCAGTAGGGCAGCCGACATGGCTTCCTAAGGATAAAAGATATATGCCTATAGGGGTCTCCCAATATATACGCGACAGTACGTGGGAGCACAATCCGTATTAGCGCCACCGACTCTCAGGAGGAATCACCCACCTTCTTTGAGATCGACAGTCACTATGTTTAACGACGCCGGAACACGTCTCTAGCCTAGACCTCCATGTTGTGCGTTATGTTACAAAGCGTTGTTAGGTTCATTCTGTTTATTTTAGGTTGATCTTTTTAAAGTTTTCCTTTCAAGGTTCACCACGAGATGTATGATACAACTTCCTAAATGCAGTCTAAGATGATAAGCAAGCTTTACAATCTTTCAACTTGGAAAATCCTAGCTACTAAGGGAAAAGAGAGCGACTATCTTTTCTCAAAGAGCAATCAGCACACTCTAATGCACTTTCCCTAAATCCAACATGCTAACTTATCAAATGAAAAATGCACAATGTAGGTGTTTGTTTTCACTTTATTAGTATAAATGCCTACAAAGAAAGCCTTTTGCACAACTTTGAATTTGCTTTTACAATGATCAAAATAAACAAGTTCACTTTCTTCGAAACCAACAAGGGTAGAAGAGATTACAATCACTTTGCGATTTTCGAAATAAAGACTCGTTTTGATACTTTGAAAAGAACAAATTCAAACCAACAAGCAAAAGTAAAACTATAATCAATCTGAACAAACAGCCAATGAACTCTCTTCTAAGATCGCTTTCAATCAGATCTGAATCAAAGGCTACAGAAAGACTACTTTACTCATGCAAAGGAAGACTGTAAATGATGCCACAAACACATAAAAACATTCACAATCTTTTTGTACAAAAATGGGGTGGAATTCAGGCAAAGAAAAGGGTTATCAGACCAACACCTATACTTGGTTAAAGGCTGCAAAAACAGAGATCAAAACAGGGAAAAAAAGGACAAAGAACCCCAGCTGCACAAGGCCACACTGGTTCAGCGCAGGTCCAACACTGTCAGTTTGAAATTCAGTGCAGGTATCCCCTTCGGGACCTGCGTTGAAATGCAGACTGCCTTCACAGTGCCTGCGCTGAAGAGATAAACTCTCGTTTCTCTTGGTTTCCGGGTCACAAAATGCTCAAAAATCAACTATTTCAGGCCAAATCAGAAACAAAAGCAAGGTATAAATAGAGGGATGCTTTGATAGGGTACTAAAGACTATCACAAGGATCAATCAAATCATTTGTGGATCTAGTTTAGATCATAGACAAGTCCAACATACTGGATCAAAGCAACAACTTTTACTTTGCATCCGGGAAAGATGCAGTTCAAGAGTTTCTGTCAAGTCTATGAAGTAAACAAATGACGGAAACACAAATGAAATGAATAAACAAGTTCTTCCCCAGCGGAGTTGCCAATTTGTAGTTGACATTCAACGCAGGTAGACAGTGGAGCAGTTGACATTCAGCGCAGATGCTCAGTGGAGCAGTTGACATGACCCAGAATTGCCTTGTTTTTGAGTGTTTTCAGGTGGAGAACTCTTGTTAAGTGCTGTGGTTTGCTGGCCTTGTTCCTCTAGGGGTAGGAACAACATGTTTAGGGACTTTGAATCCCTTGATTATTGACATTTCATGCTCAGTGATGCAAGGCACAAAAATGTCTATAACACTATGGCTAGCTTGTGAATGTGCACCTCGACCGGTTCTTCCTCAGGAATGGCCAACTCCAGGACCATTCGGCATGCCTCCTCCATGACATGACTAAATTCTTGCTTCAGTTGGTTACCTCAGTCTATGGTCAGTGCTCCATCTAGAACCACTATCACACTGGAGACCTTCGTACGCAGCGTCTCAGCAGCTTCTGAAGTGCCGATAGCGAGGCTGGTGGACACCATGCTAGACTATGATGCGCAGGTCTGTAGCTCCTACAGACCTATCTGGATGGCCCCCAATAGTAGTTTTTGCTGCTTCTCGAACTGCTGTAGTGCCTCTGTGGTGAAATCCACACCATGCCTCCAATGTCATGCAAATTCCCCTCTATGAGGGTGATTGGGTCCAGCGACACCTCAGTGGCCTTAGATTTCTTCCTCGACCCCACTTTCTCTTGTTCCCTTAGATGCTTGATGCGGTTCGATGTCGTCTAAGGGCTCATACCATGTTGCTTCGTTTGCTCATCCATTTCTTCCTCTGTGTTGAGAGAAGGTGACCTCGCGCCTTTGTCAGAGCCATCCTCGGTTTCTCCTGTCTGTTTTTCCATCTATTAGGTGGCATCACCGCCAAGTCTAAGGTAGTGCGCCACTCTACCGGCTAGCAATCAAGCATTGCATCAATTTCGTTGTCCATTTCCAGGTAAGGCAAGTCATACTATGTCTGCGCAGGTCCTTCTATGCCCTGATCGACACATGGTGAAAGACTGCATTGAACTCCGCATACCCATGCAGGTTGGAAAACACAGTAGGTGACAACTGTGGTTTGCGATTGATAGCCATGTGGATGTTCATTTCCATCAAGATCCAGAATATCTTGCTATCATTGATGCGTTGAGCATCCTTGTTCACCCACAGTGAAGCGTACTTTTTTGCTTCTGGTAGGTTCGGCGTGACCGAGGGGAATTGACTCTCTTATGAGAGCTCCCAGGCTACCAACACAATAGACAACAAGAGCCATAGATAGTGGAAAGTCTTGCTGAGCTCCTATTCCTCGCGGCATTTCTCAAGGAACTCACCGGAGAGATAGTCCGCCCAATTGAACTGGACTCCTTCGGCGCATTTGGCTGCAAGAGCAATGACTGGTGTTAGCACTTCATCTGCGCAACAATTCCTCATAACCTTTCCTGCCAAAATCTACGTGGCCGACTTTATCGCAGGGTCACTGATACTTGAGATGGCATAGCCTCGCGGTGTTTTTACAAGCTTGAATTCCTCCTTCATGGCCTCCGTAGGGGCCAGCTCACCACCTTTTCCACCAAAACATCATGGCTAGATTTTCCCCTATGTAGGGCAGCCATGTGATCCTATGGATTAATCTGTCAGTGAAGGGTATTGGCTCCTCCATCCATAGACACCCATTGTGCACCAAGCATAGCAGCTGCTTGATGACCAATACTGTAATGGGGATGCGATTGTAGTGCGACACCTATAGGAGATTGAGAAGACCTGCCTTGTCTACTCCCCTCAGCCACTTCTATGGTTCCAATGCAGTCCTCTCGGTGGTTGTGTCAATAATGTGGTACATTACCTAATTTGTGGCTAACTTCGGGAAATTCTTATGGTCAGCTAAGTCCCAACCTTCCAGTTTTCATATAGGAATCCACCCCAATTGCGCTCATTCAAAGACAATCTCTTCTAGTAGCAAAGGGGTTTGCAAGGGGACCTTGCTCTCGTCAATGTCTTTTTGCACCTTAGTCTTGCCCTTGCAGAGAGGGACATACTCAGGAAACTTAGTGATAGGGTTAGCACCCTGGACTTCAACTTCCTCCACCTCTACCCCTAAGTCCTCATCATTCATCAGGATGTCCTCAATTTCTTCCTCCTCCGGCTCAAGGTTAATGGTCTTTCCCTTTTCTTGTGCGGTGGGCTTGTCCTTTGGTGGGTTCTTTCTCAGTGACGCGTGCACCGGTATTGTAGCCTGCTTTCTCAATTTGTCCTTTGCACTCTTCTTCATTGGGGTTGGCTTCGGTTTAGGCGTCCATGGTGATTTTGGAACTTCAGCTAATACTTTTGAAACCTTTGGGGCAGCTCCCTCTACCCCCCTGAAGACTTCCAGCACAGCCTCCTCGATTGTCACTGCTTCGGTGTCCATCCATAGCTTCTGTGCGTGTTGACATGATGCTATGCAACAAATATTGTGTCTCCTTTGGTAATTTATCAAACACTGAATTCGCTATTAGAGCTTCAAAGAATTCATGGTTCATGTGCACCTAAGATCTCAACAACCCAATTGTCAAAATGAAAAGTGTTTTTCACTGGATAGCCACCTATAATTTATAAGGCATTTTGAATTCAAATCTGACCATTCCCCCCACATTCGGTTCATTAATGCCAGATTGGCAGCATAATTTCAAGGATCTTACCCATAAGGTTTGTCTTAAATGCTCGTCGCCCGCTCCATTTGGTCACATTTCTACCGTCAAATCATGAACTGTGACTTTAACGGTCACTTTCTGGCTAACCTGCATGATTTCTTCTTGGGTAGCGTATCTCTCTTTATGTTGTCGTGAACCCTGTGAATTTTGTCATCTCGCACAATACTCCAATCACGTAGTTCCCCAAACTGAGCAGTGTACTTTATAGTCCCATGCCTCCTTTCAGCTGCCTGGAGCACTAAGACTATGCCACCTTCATATAATCACCTAGCTGGATCCTGAGTGTATGGCTTCAATTGGCTGCCATTCACCTTTCCTGGGAAGGGATCACCATTCAATTTAACCAACTGAACTGCACCACCATCGGTAATCTCCTTAATGACATAGGGCCCTAACCAGTGCATTTTGAATTTCCCTAGAAATTTATCAAACTTGTTGTCATATAAAAAAACCAGGTCATATACCTTAACGGTGCACAACTTAATGTGCCGATCATGCCATGCTTTTTCACACTACTTTGGGACTTGTTGGTGAAATCCAGCTAGGAATCTCTTCCTCAAGCTCAACCAGCTACGCGAGCCTCTCTTCCAGGGCTCCATGATCTGTCATACCCATGAGTCTCGCTATGCACAGACTAGGAATTATGTATTTCATGGGCATCAATGCTTCAACACCATATACAAGCCTAAAGGGTGTTTGCCCAGTCAAGTTTTTGCATGTCATCCAATAGGCCCATAGTACTGTGGGTATGCATGAGTCCCAACCACTTCGCTGAGTTTCACAAACCTTTTTCAGCACATTCTCCAACACCTTATTGAATGCTTACACCATCCCATTAGCCCATGGGTGATAAGGAGTGCTTTTTTGGTGATATACCTGAAATTCCTTCGTCAGCGCGCTGATTGTTTCATGCAAAAAGTACATACCAAGATCACTCATCAAAATCTTTGGACACCCAAATCGCATCAGTACATACTCAAAGAGAAACTTCGTAGAAGTCACGCTTATGTAATCCTTCACAGGTTGTGCCTCCGCCGATCGAGTCAAATACTCAGTCGCAGTGATAATGTACCATGCTCCTGTCTTCTTCCCTTGGGGATGGATGGGTCCCACAAAATCTATTTCCCATTTCTCAAAAGGTTGTAACGTCATCTTTGGGTTCATAGGTAGCTCATCTCTCCACCATGGCCTGCTTGTCATTTGACACACATCACATTCCTTGTAGTAAGCTTTTGAATCCTAATGGAGGGTTTGCCACCACAACACTGCGCGTAGAATCTTTTGGGAGGTTTCTTTTCTTGCATAATGCCCTCCCACAATGGCCCCATGAGCATCTGCGAGGATACTGCTCCTTTCAAACACCGTTACATATTGTCATAATACTTCATTAGACCCCATTTTGTACATATGTCCGGCAATGACAAAAAATTTTGCCGCGCACACCACTAACTCCTTTTTCTTTTGGACGGTGTAACCTTTCGGGACAGTTCCTGTCATTAGGAAGTGTATGATGTCTTCAAAATGACCATCTACAATGTGGACTGCAAATAGTTGTGCGTTAGGTAATCCCTCCTCCAAATTAGTGTGCTCTTCCTCCATTTCGATGTGTGACAGATGGTCTGGTCCTATGTTCAGTCATCCAAGCTTCACAATAACTTCAAAATCATACTCCTGGAACAATAACAACCACCTACAGATTCCCCCCCCCCCAACATAGGCTTATTGACTAGGTACTTCAACAAAGAATGATTTGTATACATCTTAAAATTTCCAGACAGCAAATAATGTCTAAACTTCTAGAGCACACATACCATGGCTAACCCTTCGCGCTCGGTGGTGAAATAGTTATTCTCAACCTTGGATAACCTCCTTCTTGCAAATGCTATAGGATGTTCCAATTCTTGTCGCCAGCCTCTGTCAGTACTGCTCCTAGTTCTATACATGATGTGTCTACATGTACATGAAACTTCTTCTTCCAATTTGGGAAGACTAAAATCGGTGCGGTGACCATTTTCTCTTTCAATATATCCAAGATTTTCTTACAGTCCTTGTTCCAACAGAATGTGACATCCTTTTTTAATAACTTCTCCATAGGTGCGGTGATCTGGGCATAGCCCTTGATAAAATCCCTGTAACACCCCATATGTCCTAAGGTTGCGTGCAACTATTTCACACTCCTCGGTGCCTCCAAGTTAAGTATCAATGCGATCTTCACAAGATCTACCATCAGTCCCTGTCTATAAACCAAATGATCCAGCTGAGTCCCAAAAGGCACATAAAACACACATTTATTTAGATTGAGCGTAATCCGATACCTTCGACAAGTATCTAGCATCAGGTGAAAACTTTGCCACATGGTGTTTTACTAGCCCAAACACAGTTCAGTCATCAAAGTACACCTCCAAAAACTTATGAATGAATTCTTTGAATGCAGCAATGACTACACAAAAAAAAATCGTAGGTGGATTCTTCAATCCAAAAGGCATTATAGTGTAGTGAAAACATCCCCATTTAGTCACGAAGGTCATCTTGCTTCTATACTCAGGCGCGATTTTGATCTGATGGTACCTAGAGAACCCATCAATGAAGGAGTACGCTTCCTGGCCACCTACATTATCCAATACCTCATAAGTGAATGGAATCGGGAAAGGATCATGTACACAAGTGTCATTCAAATTCCGGATATTTATGTATATCCTTATTTCATCCTTCTACTTCCTTTCCTGTACCACCATCGGGCTTACCGAATCAGATTCTTCTACGGGCTCAATGATGCTTACCGTGAGCATCTTGTCTAGCTCTAAGCGAACATTCTCCTTATACTTCAGATTGAGACAATAAGGTCTTTGCTTAACTGGCTTCACGATGGGTTTTAACATGATCTTCAGAACACCGAGGACTCCTATTATCCGCTTTCACCCCTTAAACTTGGTAGGGAACAAATCCTGGTATTCGCGGAGGAAGTCAGTGACCTTATCTACCGTCATGTCATCCCAGTAATCTCCAATATTCATGAATTTGGGCTCTGCCTCCGTACCAATATTTACCTATTTCGTTTTCAGTGGTGCGGTTATATCAGGATTCTCAATCTACGGTCCCTCAACCTCGCAGTGACCCTCTATTTCAGGGATATTAATATTTCATGGATCCTCGTCTTCCTCTTCAGTAGTCACGTTATAGCATTCCAGCACGTGGCTCAGCTAAGTATTCCAATAAGGTTGAATCAGATCTAAAGTATCTTGCGGTATCCTAAAGATTGTTGCTTTAACTTGTTGTAGTGCTTTGTCAATATAGTCAAACCCATATTCAAAGTTGAACGTCATTATGAATCCTTCACGCAGAATATCCCATTCACCTGTACCATGGCAGAGCTCTGTCTCCAAGTACCAATTCATCGCGATGAAATCCAAGGTATGACAGAACAAGTGCACCCATTCAAGTTGGGGCTTCGCTCCATAAGCCTTAGCCCATTTGGCCAAGTTGTCAGGTGGGTCATCCTTCTCATCATATTTGTCTGTCATTCATACCTTTGGCTTCCCAAAGTGTGTTCTCATCATACTCCTACACTCGCGCCAATCATCAAAGCCAACCTTGTGCGTACCCCCCCATATTGCGAGCGTAGCGCGTAGTACCCAGTCCAAAGCTTGGAAGCACTGCTTTTCTAGAACCTCCCTCTCAAATGCATCTAAAAATACATCTACATCATTCAGGCCATTGTAATTGGGAAAATTTCTTACCTCTGAAAATACACAGCGTAGCAACTGGGTCATCATGTTACAGCTCATTGTGGTTACTTCATGCAACTGATTCTACTAGTTCTCTAATTCTTCATCAAAGTCTGAGGTGTAGGAACCTTGGCGATCCCATGTAATTCATCCATCCACTGTAAGATTCACCCAATCTTGGTCTCGCGTTGTTATCTTATATATGTAGTCCAAATCATCATAGCTTTTGTAATCACAGACTGGTTCAAAATAGCGCAATCCTTCAGTAGGATCGAGGGGTACTATTACGCGAAGCAATTTATTTTAAAATATCATCTTTTGCTTCTTTAGGTTGATTACCCCGTTCATGTCAATAGCCGAATCAATGCTAAGGAGCACAATGTAGGGGTTGTTGTCATCCATAATTTCTATTACTTCAAAGTCAGTGAATGGGCTCACACCTTCAATATCTACAGTTACTCCTTGCAGTCATCCCATGGGGATGAGCTTCTGTTGATTTTCCATCCTTAACTGAATCAGAGACCACTGCAGCGCAGGTCTTCCCATCTGCTCCCAAGTTTTCTTTGTTAAAACGTTCGCGTCTAACCCTAGATCCAAAATAACCTTATCCATTTCATATTCTGCTATCTGCACGTTCAGTCTCAACTCTCATCTTGTCCTTTCTTTATTCTTACCAATCTTCCATACAACGCACGGCTCACCTGGAGTGGTTCTGGCGCATCTATTTATAAGCTCATGTAACCCCATCACAGCCTTGCTATCGCACAATAGCTTCATGCAGGTTTCTAGAAAGGTCGTAAGCATAGAAGGGTCCATTTCCTAATTAGGATTATCCCTACTCCCTGAGGTAGAGGCCTCAATGAAGCTCTTCTTTGCTTCCATGAACATTTCGCATGTGCGCTTTAAATAAAATTCAGCCTCCTTCGCCAGATCTTTCTGAACCCATGCGCTGTCTTTGGGTTGTTTCCCTTTATCATCGCCTATTGCAATTCCACTTCGGAGCACTATATTCACATTCAGATCCTCTTCGTGAAGCTCAGCCCTCGTCATCTACAAGTTCTGATTCGGCTGAGGTGGTAGCACCCCCTTGTCACATATCCTCGCTATCAGCATAGGACAGTCCTCTATTTCATGATCAAACTAAGTACAATATTTACACAACGAATGCATTGGGTTAGTGTATTCATAGGCATAGTGTCCTAGTCCTCCACATTTGTTGTAGATTAACTATCCCCGACCTCCTCCAGGTCCTCCTCCGCCTCAGCCTCGTCCATGCCCATGAAAGCCTGTTCGCACCATCCCATCACTCTCGTGAGGGGGCCGCGCTTCTATTTGAACCCTATAGGTGGGTTTTCTATCCATTATCAATTCATAACTTCTACAATTGCACTCATCACGCCCTACCAACCTATAGAAGTTGCAGAATAGTTGTTGCGGTGTTTGTACAAACTTCTGCAGCAAATGACAGTTATCTTTCATGTGTTTCCCTGCTACCTGACATATAACACACCACAACAAAGGCCCCACGCTCGGTACTGCTTGGGCTTCCGGCCTCAAAGGCATCAGTCCTCCTCGTATAATATAGTTTGCAAAGACCAAGCAATGGTCTTTGTCATGCCCCTGACCCTTACATTTTAGGCACCATATCTCTTCACACACCTCTGGTCGAACTATTTTTTCGTGCTTCAAACTTTGCATTTTAAGGCAAAGATTTTGCAACTGTGCATGGATCTACTGAACCCCCAGATTCATATCTTTCATCGATGTTTCATGCAGTCTCATTGCAATCTCTAAGGCCTCTAGCTGAGTTGTAATCTTCTGTTGTGACAATGCAACACTTTGGTGAGGTAGGAGTGAAGCCATGAACCATTCGTGGTGTTGTCCATCTATTAAGTTCATATTGGCTTCATGGATTTTACACTTCAATCTCTGATCCAATTCCTAAGGTTTCTCACCTGGTTTCATTGTGATTTCCTTGAACCCCACAATCGACTGTGCCTTGGATTTAGGCCTACTGAATTCTTTATTCAACGTGGTCTAGATGTCTACCAAACCAGCATTTGGGTTCTCATTAGAGTACTTGATGTACCAAGTTGTTGTGCTATCCTCCAAAGCACTAACCAAGGTTGCCTTCTTGATGTGATCATCTGTGACACCCTGAGCTTCCCATATAGCTTTCACAATGAACCAAAACTGGTCCGGGTTTTCATTTCCCAAGCCCTAAAATAAAGGTAGCTTCACTGAATTTGCCATGTTGAACTGCAGTGGAGGTGGTGGTGGTATGGGTGAAGTTGCAGGTGATGGTGGTGAAGTTGGAAGTGGTGTAGATGGAGGTGGTAATCGCGAGAATCCCGGTCTTATTAACTAAATTGCACTTCACGAAGAAGCCTGCACTACTCACTCTTCATCACCCAATGGAGGAGAAATCAGTGGGCTATATTCAAGACCCTTTCTTCCCTCACTTTTGTAAGTCTTTCCACTTCGCGTAGCTCCGAACATCAAGGTAGTTGCATAACCTATTTTTCGCACAATAACATCTTAATCCAGGCATTTAAAGACTTCAAGTACTTACCTCTTAGACATTTGAAAAAGCGTTGCTCTGCCTCGCTGTAGCTAACTGAGGTATCGACCATGAATTAAGTCACCAATCCTCCTATGATGTGATGAAGCCAATAATCAACAGCATGGGCAATCTTATCCTCAGAGGCTTCCAGTCTCTGTACTAACTCCGGGGTCTAGACAATAAGACCGCTAGGTCTCCACCTTCCTTGGCAATCTGCTAGCTTCACGATCCACTGGAAAGGAACAAAAAAATATCTCGTGGATTTATGTATCCAGCCATTGTTCCTTTGTCAGCCGTTGATTTCTATTCTCCTACGTCATGGATCTTCCTGTCCAACTAGTCTTCGATCTCTTTCTTAGTTAGATTACAGTGATATGACATCACACATATCTCATGCAAATTCCGGTCTTGGGAACATAACCATTTGTTGGCTTTGTGGGGCGTGACCTAGGTTCATCGTTAGTTAGCCAAACAAATCCCTACAACACTGGCCCTTTCGGCATCAGCCCGCAGAGCACGAATCGAAGTCTCACCCGAAGTAGTATGGGGGGATGTTGGAACCAAGTTTTCACACCCTCAGATAGTCGTGATGTTGGTTTATAGCTTTTGTTCCTACTTCCGTGCAGGTCACTAGCTTTAGGGCTTTGTCAGTCTACCCCTTTATTCCGCCCTTCGGTACCTCCGCAAAGGTGTACAGTTGACCTTCGTGTAGCCTTAACCTGCAATCCAAGTACTTTCGCACTGCTATGACAATCTCAGTTAGCGTTGTGTAAACTGTTATTCTTACTTGTGTTCAATTAACCAATATAATCACATATATTCGTGCATCACATAAACATTATAAATTAAACCCAAAACGCAATATAACCAGATGCATTAATAGGAAATAAATGCACAGAATTTATAGAATACTTCTCTTTATTGACGTCTTCAGTTTGATATAGACTCTATCCTCCCTGTGCACATAGTTGCACGGGTCCGTGCACTCTGTTGCAGACTTCCACCCTAGGCCTCTGCGCACTCAACTGCAGAGCCTCTACCTACGCTAAGACCCGAAACAATTAGACTTCTCTACCAAGACTCTTCACTTCTTAGACTCAAGACTACTTAGAGCTTACTTACTTAGCTCCTTTTTATACAATCCCATGGTCCGTGGACCATGGGTGGATCTTTACAGGAGACTTTACAGTTTAAAAAATAAGGGCGGACAACCCTTCATGACTCTAGACACCTTCGCGCTTTGCGACCACAAAATGTGGAGACTTTACAACTTTATTACAAAATTAACCCAAAACATGGGATTTTAGCCCCAAAACTGTCCTTGGGGGAACCCGTCCCCAACAGGGACAGTCTTGCAAGGGTTCAAGTAGTTCGAGTCCCAACTCCTTATACCCTGACCTCACTGGGGACATATACAAAAGAAAAAATTGGAAGAGTAGACTGATTTGATGCCACTAATCTAGACTTATGAAGGAATGAAATGATATACAAAATTAAAACAAAAACACAGAGATATAATTAACTAAAATTCAATTAATAAAAAAAATGTTAAAAATTGTTTACATGTAGAATGAAAGCAAACCAACTTGGGCGATGGTATCTTATCTCTAAGAAGAAATGTGATGGCTACATGTCTTCTAAATTATGTTACAATGAGGCTCAAAGGCATTTTTATCATGAAGAAATAATGAGAAACCTTAAATATCTAGATAACTAAACCTAAGAGATGAAGTGCCAAAAGGTATGGTCCCCAATGAGGTTAGTTGTAATGCTAACTTCCCTAGGTCATAACTCTGCATGAAATATTCATTTGGCATGCATGATAGCTCATTAGAAAGTTTTATCCAAGGAAAAAATCTTTCAATTGTAAACATGTGTATTTCCCAGTTCCCCAAAAAAATTGTTTAGGGCCTCAAAACGGCTCCAGAAGTTCATGACCCAAAGATTACCAAAAATCAAAAACTGTCGAAATAGGAAACTATGCTGAAAAATATGAAACTAATAGAAAAAAGTGTAAGTGTCCAAGTGGAATAGGTGGGTGGCCACCAATATCTACTTGGATCAATTGATTTCCTCCACTGTACTCTAACATTATTTTATTCATTTTCAATATTTAGTAACCTAAAAAAGGAAAAATATTCAAATATGATAAAAATAAGAGAGGGGACAAATAATAAACGTCTTTATTTAGTCAAAAATTGTTTTGATTTGTCTCACCCTTAATCAAAGAACCAAATTTTGAGTAGTGTACTCAACGTTTTAGGTTTTAGTATATAATTTTATGAAGATGAAGTTTGATTTCTGAGTTGATAACTCCAACTAGTTAGTCTTCTAGTCAGTATGGAGAGTTTGTTAGTGCCTTATGTGTGACAAATTCATATTTTTGTTCCACTTTGCATCAAATTCCACCCAAGTCACCATTTTGTTGTGTTTATGATCAAGGTAAGTTTTTGTTGAAAATAGCAACAAGAAATGCTAAATATAGAAGTGATAAATTTAGTATTGCTATAAATACCATTTCAGGATACCTTCCTATTTTAGTTAGTCCCTGAACTAGAATAGAGAAGTAAAAATTCGAATTTGATCTTAGCAACTGTTTGTAAAATAATTAATTAATTCATGTTGAATTAATTAGTTGTAGAAAATCAAACATGAAGTCTATGTGGGGACATGCAACAGTTTCTTCATTGATTGAGGAATTTATCCATCAGTTAAAGAGATGAGGATGAGTTGTAATATTGAGTTGTAATTAGTTGGCTCAGTTAACTGAGTCAAGTCCAATTAGATTAATTCAAACAATTTGTTGAAGTAATTGTGATTTTAGTTAGTTAATGCATGCATGCATGTAACTGCTGTACTTCGGATAACTGAATATTCTCTCTTAAATAACTCATGCATGTCAGTTCAGACAGAGATCCAGTTGAGATTAGATGGAGGGACAGTGTACTATCAGTTACAGGAATATTCCATTGTGAATATCACTTGCATGCAGAAGGAATTCATTCCTTGGAGATTGCGCAGTTACTTCTTCGGTTTAGTGAGTGTGATGAGGCCAATTTGCACATGTGACATCATTGGACCCCAAGAAGAACTGCGTAAGGAAATAGGAGGCTTGGAGGGCTGAGGGAAGGAATATCTACTATCTATTAAGTATGTGAGCTATATTGTTTGATTTGCAGAAAGAGCAGGATAGCTTGAGAGTTGATTCTTTTTGTAACTTGAACATATTTCCACTTGTATGATAATACGGAGATTGGGGTTTTAGGATAAGGATTTCCCTGGATTATTTCTTTTGTGTTATGTGTGATTGATTTCTCATTCTCAGTTATATGTGTTCTCATTGATCTTGCTCATATTCGATTAAGCTTCCACAAAGTTTGTTGTAGAAGTAGATGTTGTATTTTACTTTAGTATATTGCATAATCTGTTGATCTATAGTGGGAATTTCTACATGGTATCAGAGCAAAGGTGATCAAAGTGAAGAACAATATACAAGAAGGGAGAAGTTTGAGGTTTCATGTTCCTGAATATAGAAATCGAGTTCTTATCACATCTCAATTTCACCAATGGCATTCAATGGTTTAAGACTTGAGTATGCCCTTGATGGCAGCTCCAACTATATAACGTGGAAGGATCGCATGAAAGTAGTATTAGAGTATAATGGTCTAAAGGAATTCATTTATCAAGAAGTCCCCAAGCTGACTGATGCTACAAATTGGCAGAATGGAATAAATGTGTGGCTAGAGCAAGGAGAATCCTCTTGAAGGGAGTTCGAGACCACATAGTCTCGAGCTCCATGGGAAGGAGACACTATTTTTGATGTGGAAAACATTGAAAGATATATATTAGAACAACAATGATAAGAGGAAGCTGGCGCTAAAAGACAAACTTCAGAAAGTCAAGTGTGAAAAGCGCGACACAATATCTACTATCTGAACAAGCTCACCACCTGCAGGGATGAGCTTGGAAGTGTAGGGATCACGATTGCTAATAATGACATGGTGAGTCTTCCACTCCTCGGTCTTCCTAAGAGCTGGCATAGCTACCAAGACTCGGTTAATGGAAGAGAAAAACTGCCAGATTCGGAACAACTTTGGCCACATCTGATGCAAAAGGAGATAAGAAGAAGCACTAGAGATGGATCCTCATCAAAGAAAGATGATGAGGAAACTCTAGCCTTAGCGAGTAAGGTGAGGAAATGGAAAGGGAAGGCGTCCCATCCCAAATCTGGTTCTTCCCATGGTGGGAAGAAGTTTGACAAATCGAAAGTGTGATGCTTTCATTGTCATGAAGTGGGCTATTATGCTACAAATTGTCCATAGAAGAAACCCAATAAGGTTTCCTCGAAGGGATCTGATGGTGAGGCAATGGCTTCATAGTTTGAGCTGGATTTCTCACTTATTGCATGCATGGTTTCATCCATGGTGGGATGTGTGTGGTACTTGGACAATGGAGCTTCATTCCACATGTTAGGTTACAAGAATCTTTTCAGTACCTTGGAGGAGAAGGATCTCCAGATGCGAATCGAGATGGGCAATGATGGAAAGTACCATGTTTCAGGTGAAGGTACGGTTGTGTTTTAGAGGGAACATGGAGCTCCCCTCACCCCTGACTAATGTAAAGTATGTACCAGGTCTAAAGAAGAATCTTGTGTCTGTTGCTATGCTAGAATATAAAGGCTATGATGTAGTGTTTAGTAAAGGAAAGGTATTCCTGAGGCATATCGGTACTGGAAAGACCAAGCGAATTGGAATTTGAGTAAAGAATCTCTACAAGATGGAGGTAGACGACTGTGCTACATTGAGTTCCAAATCTGAGATGGTGTAGAACTAAGATGTTGGTGAGCTATGGAATAGAAGACTGGGCCACTTGCACCATGGAGCCCTGAAGATCATGCAGCAGATTTTTAGCAGACTACCCAAGGGAAAACTGGAGTAGATCAATACATGCAAAGGTTGAACCTTGGGTAATTATGCAAAATATTCCTTTCCGGATCGAGACAGTAGAGCTGGAGCAATCCTGGAGCGAGTTCACTGAAATGTTTGTGGACCTTTCCCTACATCCTCCACCACTAAACAAAGGTACTATGTTATTTTTATTGATGATTTTTCTCGTAGATGCTGGATCTACTTTATGCAAAAGAAGGATTAGACCTTGTTGAGGTTTTGTGAGTTTAAAGCCTTGGCAGAGAGAGAATCTGGAAAGAAAATAAAAGCCTTCTGTAGCGACAATGACAGAGAGTATGTCTCCCAAAAGTTAAAGGACTTTCATGCTGCAAAAGGAATTAAACGGGAGTTGATGGCACCCCATAACCCACAGTAGAATGGGGTGGTCGAAAGGAAGAACAAATTGATTTTGGAGCAGCTTGAGCGTTGTTGCATAACCAAAGTCTACCACTACATTTGTGGGCTGAGGCACGCAATACATCAGTATACTTACAGAATAGAAGCCCGCACCGTATACTAGGAATGAAGACACCTATGGAAGCCTTTTCTAGGAAGCGACTAGATGTGAGTCACTTTCGAATCTTTGGATCATCAGTTTACTATCATGTGACCAAAGATTCCCAGAAGAATCTGGATCCAACAGCTGAGTTGGGAATACTTGTGGGGTACACAGATACACCCCACAACTGTCGGGTGTACCTACATACTAGTTAGAGGACAGTGGTATGCAGGGATCTGAAGTTCGATGAGCAGAAAGCCATGCGATTATCACTTGAGAGGGAGCTCAAGTTGCATGCAGAGGAGGAACTTTCAGTTCCTAAGGAGGAGGAGCCTCAAATTAATGTGGAGTAGCTGCATGCAGATGATCTGGGAGTGGAGACATCCACTCATGCTGAGACTTCCAGAGATGGGCAAAAATGCTCAAGGGAAGCTGACAGGTTGATGTTGGATGCGCGAGAGAATGTGGAACAACCATCTTCTCAGCACAGACAAAGGAGGTCACCCGAGCGGTACACTGGGTACATGACCCTAGTTGGGGAGTGTGTAGATATTGAACCTTCTTCATTCGAGGAGGAAGTCCAACAACCAGTCTGGATTGATTTAATGGTAGAGGAGTACGACTCTATCATTTGGAACAATGTGTGGGATGTTGTCCCAAGTCCTCAGGGTAAGTCAGTGGTGAGTTCCAGATGGCTTTACAAGGTAAAGTAGGTAGCTGATGCTAGTGTTGAGAAACATAAGGCAAGGTTTGTTGCCTGAGGTTTCTCACAGGTTGAGGGGATCGACTACGATGAGACCTTTGCTCCTGTAGGAAGGTACTCATCTATCATATCGATGTTGGCACTATCAGCTTATATGGGTTGGAAGATCCATCAAATGGACGTGAAGACAACATTTCCCAATGGGAAGATTGAGGAGGAGGAATACATTGAGCAGCCAGAGGGTTTCGAGACCTTTGATCATGAATGGCATGTGTGACGACTCAAGAGGGCTTTGTATGGGCTGAAGAAAGCACCCCATGTTTGGTACACTAGGATCAACATCTATTTCACGAGGTTGGGCTTCACTAAGAGTGAAGCAAATGTGAACCTTTACCACATCATGGTAGAAGGTAAACCATTGATCATTGTTCTTTATGTCGATGATCTGATTTTGACAGGTGATGATCAGTTGATACAGTCTTGCAAGGAGGACCTTGCAAGAGAGTTCGAAATGAAATACGTGGACCTTATGCACTACTTTCTAGGCATGAAGGTGTGGCAGAAAGATGGTGAAGTATTTGTGTCTCAATGAAAGTATGCCAATGAGATACTCAAGTGCTTTCACATGGAGAAGTGCAAGCCCACGCAGACTCGTCTAGCTGGGAACTGGAGGAAGGAGGATGCTACTTCAGATGAGGTAGTAGCTGCTACTGTTTATCGGTAGCTGGTGGGTTCACTTATGTATCTGGTGAACACACACCCAACTTATACTTTGCGGTGAACTAGCTAAGTCAAGCTATGGTTCAGCTTACAAAGATGTTTTGGAAGGCAACGAAGCGTATGATGAGATACCTTAAAGGCACATTTCAGTTTGGATTGTGGTACATATGGATAGAGGGAGTGAAGCTTTAAGGCTTCACAGATGTGGATTGGGCTAGGAGTCCATCAAATTGGAAGAGAACTTCTGGAGGAATCTTTAACCTTAGTTCAGCTACAGTTTCCTGGTATAGTAGGAAACAAAGGTCAGTTGCACTTAGCTCAGCAGAGGCTGAATACATGGCTACTAGTCAAGTTGCATGTGAGGCCATTTAGATGTGGAAGATTCTAGTGGGATTGTTTGGTCAGAGGATGGATCCAACCGTGATCTACTACGATAATCAAAGTTGTATCAAACTCTTTGAGAATCTAGTATTTCATGACAGGTCCAAGCACATTGATATCCGGTATCACCATCTTCGAGACTGTGTGGTCAAGAGGATCATGTTGTTGTTGTATGTTTCGCCCGAGGAACAGGATGCAAATATTTTCACTAAGGCATTTTCAAAAGGTAAGTTCGAGTTCCATAACGACATGATTGGGGTTACTGATAATCCCTTTCTTGTTGAGAGGGAGTGTTGAAAATAGCAACAAGAAATGCTAAATATAGAAATTCTAAATTTAGTACTACTATAAATAGCATTTCGGGATACCTTCCTATTTTAGTTAGTCCCTGAACTAAAATAGAGAAGTAAAAATTCGAATTTGATCTTAGCAGTCATTTTTAAAATAATTAATTAATTCATCTTGAGTTAATTAGTTGTAGAAAAGAAAACATAAAGTCTATGTGGGGACATGCAACAGTTTCTCCATTGATTGAGGAATTTATCCATTAGTTAAAGAGATAAGGATGAGTTGTAATATTGAGTTATAATTAGTTGGCTCAGTTAATTGAGTCAAGTCTAGTTAGAATAATTCAAACAGTTTGTTGAATTAATTGTGAGTTCAGTTAGTTAATGCATGCATGCATGTAACTACTGCACTTCAGATAATTGAATATTCTCTCATAAATAACTCATGCATGTCAGTTGAGACAGACACCTAGTTGAGATCAGATGGAGGGACAGTGTACTATCAGTTGCAAGAATATTCCATTGTGAATATCTCTTGCATGCAGAGGGAATTCATTCCTTGGAGATTGCACAGTTAATTCTTCAGTTTAGTGAGTGTGATGAGGCCAATTCACACATGTGGAATCATTGGACCCCAAGAAAAACTACACAAGGAAATAGGAGGCTTGGAGGATTGTCTATTTAGTCTGTGAGCTGTATTGTTTGATCTACAGAGAGAGCAGGATAGCTTTAGAGATGATTCTTTTTGTAACTTGAACATATTTCCACATGTATGATAATACGGAGATTGGGGTTTTAGGATAAGGATTTCCCCGGATTATTTCTTTTGTGTTATGTGTGATTGATTTCTTATTCTCAGTTATATGTGTTCTCATTGATCTTGCTCATATTCGATTAAGCTTTCACAATGTTTATTGTAGAAGTAGATTTTGTATTTTTCTTTAGTATATTGCATAATCTATTGATCCAGAGTGGGAATTTATACAATTTTATCATGTGTTATCCATTCCTCATATTTTCTTGACTATCCATGCCATCCTTCATAGTTGTCAAGTACCATCATTATAGATGTTGTTTACTCAAGTCCATGTGGAAGGACCTCTTATTAGTGGGTAATATCTCATTGACTATGACATATTACTCTAAGAGTTTAACATAGATTCAATGGGACCCTAGGACTATTTTTGACATTGATATGTTAAATTATGCATAGATGATAATGCACCAATGGTAACTAATTGAGTCATTTCCCATGTGTTTAAAACAAGAGCTCTTTTCAAACACTCAAATTCATGTTATAACTCATATTCCATTTCCATGATTGGTGGAAGTCCTCACCTTTATTAGGGATTTTCATTAGTGGCCATTGCTCATAGGGTCTCAACTCTCTTTCATGCACTATTCCATCTAGTGCTTCCAAGAGGCATACTTGACATGTTCTTCTATATTTTGTCCAAGACCTTCAAAATAATCTCCTTACGTCCACTCATGATAAATGATGGGAGATGCATTACTTCAATCCTTCTAATGGATCTCTTTCCATCAAATTTGGCACATTTTCCCTAGGAATGAGATTTAGATATTTTATATCACCTTGAGGAATTGTAGTCATTAGTGGCAAGATCCCTCACTATC
Organism: Pinus tabuliformis; assembly: GCA_031772625.1. Classification (NCBI taxonomy): domain Eukaryota; kingdom Viridiplantae; phylum Streptophyta; class Pinopsida; order Pinales; family Pinaceae; genus Pinus; species Pinus tabuliformis. The sequence goes on from CM062805.1 coordinate 1,057,071,414, forward strand.
CACATGGGAATAAATCAATGTCCTCTGATCTATAGGTTCTATAATTGTTTAATTATGGATAATTTATTCATGCTTACTTGAATTCACTTGCTAACTTGATTCCCTTTACAATTATTGGTACACATTAACGACCAATAACCAAAAAATGTTTCCCATGCTTGATTAACTTACATATTCAAATGGAAAATAATTTTACATTTAGTGGGTTTGTATTGAAGACTTCTATCCCAGAGTATCATCCCATCTTTATGCCACTACCTAAGCTGCAAAAAACTATACCAATCACTCATATGACATGGTACTTTTTGAGGATCAATTTTTCGATTTCATTGTTCTAGTAATCCTCCTAAAACATATTGAGACAAATATCCATTGCACATTTGTTCATGCTTATGGTCTATTCTGACATGGATCCGCTATGTTTCTTTTAATGGACATGATCATTATTTTTATATATATTTCATGGGTATGCAATGCACTTTATTTGGTAGTCATGCTTTTCCACACTTGAGCATGGGTTTACATTCCTTATGAAAGAGTTTCATCTAATACCTTGTTGTTTGTTGTAGGTGGTTTCCTGATCCAAAATCTGGTGAACTCCATCTATTCCCACTTGGTAGCTTCTTCTACCATACAGTAATACATTTTGACCATCAACTCCCCTTCCAACCTCGCACATTAATGAAAATCTATTATAACATATATTACAATTGAGATGCATTTGTTTGGCCTTCATCCCCTTCATAACTATATTTTTTAGCATTGATACACTCAAAACTCTATTGAAAAATACTTCTTAGCAATCTACGTGCACTTTATTATCATTCTATGAGAAAGTACTCACCCTTTTCATTGATCAAAACTATGACATTAAAAATGACTAAAAATATGTAAAAAGGTGTGAAAGCCATGTTCTCTTAAGACATGATTATAGGGAAACCACTTCTGTAACTCACAGAATCCCATGGAAAATAATATTAACCATGCTGAATTGGTATAAAAGACCTAATTTAATAGAATGTTACAATATATATTGTTACATCAAAATTATATTCTAGTTACAATTAATCATAACCATTATATCCTATGGTTTTTAATCCTAATCTCCCTAAATATCCTTGTTTTTAGCAATTTTCATCTACCTTTTCTTGCGATTGAGGTCTAATACATCTTGGTATTCCTCTTCCTTACATGGAGCAGAACAAAGGAGATGAAGTAGTCCTAAGAGTCACAAGGATGGAGGGATATAGACAATGGTCACAAATAGTATGGATAGTAAATTTCTATATACTTTTGTTATTTTTTTTATTAATTTAAAAAAAAAATGGATATATATCTTCCCACCCCCGCCCCCCACCCCCTACCCACTGACCCACCCAACCGCCCTAAATTTGGAGTTATGTATATCTATCTAATATCTATTTTATCATTTAGTAGTAGTCTTAACTATCGTAATAGAAGTTAGTTACAATAGTTATTTTATTGCTTCTTATTATTTGAGGAAGGTTGTTTTCTTTATTATGTTGAAGTCTACAAATTTGAGTAGGAGCAAACATAATTTTTGAAGCTTGTCTCCTACCGACTATCCAACTAGGTGAGTGTCTCATAACCAACTAATAGTTATTTTGAAATTCTTATAGTCTACTCTAGAGAAAGATTAACATTGTTCTTTAAAGTTTTAATATATTATGGTAAATAATAACCATATGATACTGACATTTTATTTGCAATAATTTCTTTACTTTATAAAATGTTTATGATATTTATTTTATTCCCTAAAAATGTTGTATATATATATATATATATATATATATATATATATATATATATATATACTTTCTCATTAATGAAGATTTCAGACTACTTTAACTTTTTTTTTTCATTTCTAATAATAAAAGAATAAATTTTAAATAAATTAAAATATAATTTAATATTATTAAGGTTTAGCGATTAGTAATAAATTTTAAAATATTTAATGGATAAATTTTTAATTTCATTTAAGAACCCTTACCATGGGAAGTCAAATATCTACATGAAGACCATCAGACTTGAAAGGACATGTCATAATATCCCCCCAACTAATATTACTGCATGTCCCCATGCAATTCTATTTGTTCCTCCTAGTTTGAGGACTTTGATTATGGAGTATTCAAGAAAACAACACTCTAGTCATAGGAGCGACCCTCTTCTTCCACTTTATAGTAAACCAAATTTTGGTGAGTAAAGGTCCAAAATATTCTCCATATTTTCCTTCCTTTGTAGTGTTCCATAAAATGGGTAAATTAAGTTTCAATTCAGTCCAATGATTTCCATGTTCTTTTAGACGATCTATGTATTTGTAAAATCAATCTAAAGTTATTTTCATAGGTATGTTCCATGCACTTGGAATAGTTCATTTTCCCTACGACATTGGTGATTTTTATGAAATACAAACTAAAAATAGAAGCACAAAGATACAATGAAAATGGACTTCAATTAATAAATAGCAAATGTTAGAAAATTGTTTACATGCATAATGAAAAAAAATTAGCTCAGGCTATGATAGCTTATCTTTAAGAAGAGATATGATGGATACATGCCTTCTAAATTGTGTTACAATGAGGTTTCGAGGCCTTTTATCTATTAGAAAATTTTATCCAAGGACAACAAATTTTGTCTACAAAAATAATTATTTATTTGTTTCACTAAAAAATGTCGTTTAGGGCCCCAAAATGGCTCCAGAAGTTTAGGAACCAAAAACTGCCAAGAATAGAAAATTGTTGAAACAGAACTGTGGTGAAAATTAGCAAATTGGGTAGAAAAAAATGTAGGGGGTCCAACTTGAATAGGTGGGTGGCAACCAATATCGACCTAGATCAATCCTCTGCCCTTAGAAGGTAATGGTCCATATTGTATTGAGTGCTTCCATGAGGTAAGGAAACTTATGATGAACTTGGTCCCTAGTGAGCCACTTACCTTGGTGCAGGAGCTGGCTGACGTTGACAACCTCATACAGTTGAATCCTTTATTGGCAAGTGTTCTTAATTTGTGTTTCCATGATCCAGTCATTTTTTGCCTGTTAAATGCAATCTAGGTTGAGCTTTATTGGTGTCAGTTTCTGAACAATCTTTGATTTGTCTAACAATGGTGGAAAGTATGGCTGAAGGTGGTCAACATTGAATACTCAGTGTATGCCAAGAAATGGGGGAATACTTAGCTCGAAATCATTGTCACCCATATCCTCGGTGATGGTGTAAGGCTCGTATCAGAGTGATCAAAGATCCCAATGGGCTTAGGCAAGGCGTTCCTTCTACAAATGCAACCAAACCTTATTGCCCACTTGAAACCTATATGGGACCTGATGCTGATCATGACATTGTTTGTATTTAGTATTAGACTTATCTAGGTTATCATGAACCACCTAGAAGATGTGTTGAATGCATTCAAAAAACTTGATGGACTTATCATCCTTAGATTGAGCATGTGCGAATTCTCTCTGTGTAGTTGCAAGAGGCATTGGGACACAATGGTTGAAATATCATGCCCACCTGAAAAGGTTTGTGGCATGTTAAGCTATGGAGAGCTCTATTGTAACTGTTTTGTGCAAGGGGTATACTCAACAATGTAAACTTTGAAATGGGAACTAATACGATTACCCGTTTTGAATAGGTAGAAAAAAAATGACTTGATTTTGAAAAGTGGTGATGCAGAATACACTTCTTTTTTTCAAGCATATTTTTGACACATCAAATTTTCTTACGTATCATATATAAATATTTGTTTTTAAATGTTAGTGATTTTCATGGTGATTTTGAAATGTGTTGATGCAGTATCAACCTTTCTTTTAAGAGGGCTTATTTTTTGACACTTTAAATTTTTTAATGTATTAAGTGTGCATAATTTTTTTTAAATGTTACATTTTCTAACACTTTAAAATTTGTTATGTCCAATGTTTTTTGAAATCATGATTACTTAACAAATTTTCAAGTTGTTTTATTTTCCTTTCTTTAAATGTTGATTACTTGAAAAAGCAAATATAAAAAAATATATAAAAAGGACAAAAAAAAACATAAAAAATGTAAAAATAAAAATAAAATTATCTAGTAAACCGTAAAAGAATTTGGAAAAACGAAACAAAATTTTAAAAAACTATAAAATTAAGTAAGTAAAAATAGAAAATTTTAAAAAAATATTAACAAAAAAAAAGAAAAAAGAATTAAAAAGAAACTAGATTATAAAAACTAGAAAATTAACAAAAAATACAAATAAAAAATTACTAAAATGAAGATGAAAAACATTTAAGAAAACCTAAACAAACAAAAATATACTCATATTAAAAAAAATAAAAAAAACATTTAAATTTTTTATAAAACCATATATCTTTTATTTTAAAAAATAAAAAATAATATATATATATATATATATATATATATATATATATATATATATATATATATATATATATATAGATATGCATGCATATATGTGTATATATGCCCTCGGGGCTTTGGATTAACAGTGAATGGGTGCACTATTAAAGCACTTCTTGAGATAGGTCACTGGTTCAAATCCACCATGTGTGCTTACCTACCAATATATATATATATATATATATATATAATTTTAAAAAATAAATAAACATTTATCTTTATTGTTTTTTAATATTTTATATTTAAAAAGGAAAAGTTACTAGCATTTTTTTAATTTTTCTTTTTAAATAAACATTTTGTTTTTTTCTAAATATAATTTTTTATTTATTTAAAATTTAAAAAATATACATATCTTTTATTTTAAAAAAAATCATACACATTTTTTTAATTGTTTTTTAAAATAAACGTTTAATTTTTTTCTAAATATATATTTTAAATGTTTTTGTTTTAAATAAAAGATATATGGTTTTATAAAAATTCTAAATGCTTTTTCTAATCAGAAATATATATATATATATTAACTGAAATGGGTATGTTGTTTATTTATTTGAAGGTAGATGGTTGGGCCAAAGCCTAAAAAACCAACAGTACAGTTCTCCTTATCCTCTTTCTTATGCTAGGATGGATTATAATTTTGTCAAGAGAAGCAAGATTGGTATGATATCTCTTCATTAATGTTGAGTTGTCCCTTCTGAAGAGTGCACCCTTTATTTGCCATGAGGTCTGCTTCACTGTTCGAATTCCTTAGAATGTGGTAGAATTTGTAGGTGTCAAATTCAAGGAGGGTTCTCTTTAATCGGTTGAGAATTTTGTTGAGGCTTGCATTATTGAACAATTCCTCCCTGTTGAGTTTTTTGATTAGTATTTTTGAGTCTCCAAATGCTTGAAAGTATTTGATGCCTCTTTCCCTTGCAATTTTGCATGCTTTCAGGAGAGCTAGAATCTCTGCTTGATTGCTGGTTTTTTTCCCAATACCCCAGCAAAAGAAATCCCTTCTTGAGCCATCCGAAGAGTACACAATACCCCTTGCTCCAGCAGCACCGGGGTTCCCTTTGGAAGCCCCATCAAAGAAAATCAAGGTTAGATGTTGTTGCCCCCACTAATCTTGGAAAGTGATGTCAGAATCTCTTTTTCTCCATTCAGGGTTTGCAATGGGGGGGACCAAGGGGAGCTTTCGAGGCAGAGGGGAAAGAGAATCCAACCATCTCTTTTCTTCAAGAAGGAGAGTGAGGTCTTCTTTAAAGTAAGATTGTTGGACTGCTTCTAAAAGGAGGGATTTTGCTTTGGTTGCTACTTTCAAGGGAGTATAAGAGATTTCTTTGAAAATCTGTTAATTTCAGGTTAGCCAAATTTGCCAACATACCTATTTGGCGATGGCAATCCAAATTCTGTTCCATAGGGATTTAGTGGGAATATTGTGGGGATATAGGTGGCTCCATGAGGCAAATAGCTCTGCTACAGAATCATGGCCCGGGGGGAAATTGGGAGTTCATGGAGAATGTAGCCCCATACTTCTTTAGCAAAATAGCAGTCAATAAAGAGGTGTTTAGTTGTTTCAGTATTGCTTCTGTAGAGGGCACATCTATGTGGTCCTGCGTAGCTTCTCTTGGCCATATTTTCTCCTGTTAGGACTCTGTTATGCACCAAAATCTAGAAAAAAAATTGACTTTGGGAAGACCTCCAGGATCCCATACTTTTTTCCAGAAACTGGGCGGGTGATTGCTGATTTTTGTTGGGTGAAGGGCGCTGTAACCAATAGCTGTGGTATACCTTCTTGAGTGTCCCCATCCCCATGCGTTGTTCATGCTTTGGTGAACTGGTGCTACCTCTTCAAGCAATTTGATGAGTCGATTTTATTGCTGCAAGAGTCTAACAGGGACGTCATGGAAGTCTCACCACCATCAATTGCCTTTGTTGTCCCACCTAGAAAGATGGTAGATGCTATTGATGCTAATGCATTGGAGCCACTCCTTTATATCTGCGATGTCTTCAGACTCAGATAGCAGAGCACAAGCCATAATGCGATCATCCCACATAGAGGTCTTCTTTCCATTTTCGGGCACGTGATACACCTTCTCTCTAAAGAAATGTAGACATTTTCGGCATAAATTCGAGGTTTGGGAGCATTTAACTGGGATGCAGGCTTGCAGATTCCATAGCGCAGGACCATGTGCATACTTGTGCAAGAGTGATTGACTAACCGGGTGTTGTGGATCACAATGCAATTTCCACAGTATTTTGCCACCAAGCACAAGGTTAACCATTGTAGGATCGTGAATCTGTAAACCACCCTTTGTGATGTCTCTTTTGACTGTGTCCTAGTTGATCAGGTGAATTTTTTCCTGATTCCCTTTCCCCCCTTGCCATAGAAAATTCCTCAGGAGTTTAGATGTTTGATCCATCACATTTTTAGGAGCAAGAAGAAAAGCAGCTTGGTAAATTGGAAACGCAAATAGTATAGTTTTAATAAGAATTACTTTTCCTCCTTTTGTTAACCAATAGCCTCCCCAAGATGAGATCTTTGTTTTGATTTTGCTGATAATGTCACTCCACAGATCCCTTTTGTTAATTCCATTTGTAATGGGAAAATCTAGGTATTTGATCTTGTCCCATTTTGCATAGGCTTTAAAGCCCAAGATCTGAGATATGCTCTTGAGCTCTTGCTGTTCCATATTCCAGACATAAATTTCACTCTTTCTTTCACTTACTAAGGCTCCTGTTACCTTGCAATAGCATTTGAGGACTGATTCAAATGTCATTGCAATTCTGAGATAGACTCCTTCGAGAAGAATAGAGTCATCCGCAAACAGGGCATAGTTTAAGGGATCTATGCCATGCGAAATTCTGAGGCCAGGTAGTGACCCAGCATCTCTCTCAGCAGTGAGCTTTCTGCTCAGAGATTCAACCAACATAATATACAGAAAAGGAGAGAGGGGGTAGCCTTGTCTAAGGCCTCTCTGGGCATGAAAGAAGCCAGTAGGGTGCCCATTAACCAGGGGGGCAATCTAGGGATTGTCAATACAAGCTTTTATAAGATTCACAAACTGGTTCAAGAACCTGAAGGAGCATAAGACTTTGATGAGGAAGGTGTGGTTAACCCTATCAAAGTATTCGCCATGTCTAGTTTTATCAACATTCCTTTTTCTTTTCGCTATTTACTTGAGTGGATCGGATCCTGCACTTGGATGACATTATCCAAGATGTGTCTACCTTCAAAAAATCCTCCTTGGGAGGAGGAGATGAGCCTTTTGAGTAATGGTTTAATTCTATTTGCTAAGAGCTTGGCCAAAATTTTGAAGGAGGCGTTACATAGAGATATGGGTCTGAATCTGGCAAAGGTTTCTAGGTTGGCCTCTTTTGGAATTAATGTAAGGTAGGTGGTATTGGTTCCTCCTCCTATCTTATCTTTCTTCTGGAACCCTCTTATCATTTTCCGGAGGTCATATTTAATGGCATCCCAGCAGATCTTGTAGAAGTGAATGATGAACCCGTCAGGCCCAGGAGCCTTATCAGGTTCCATAAACCAAATAACATTAATTATTTCTTCCTCCGTGAAGGGTTTAATAAGAGCATGATTGTCTTTTGAGTTGACAAGGAAAGGGATGTTTGAGAGGAACTTCGCTAAGTCTTCCTCGTTGCCTTGTGTCCCTGCAGTAAAAAGCTTTTAGAAGTGACTTTCTGCTGCCTATTTTCTTTGTGCAAACCCTTTGCAGATCTACCCTTCTTTAGTTGTGATTTCCAAAATATGATTACGTGAGAGTCTAGCTCTATATTGGTGATGAAAGAAAGAGTTGTTTCAATCCCCAACCTTCAACCACAGACTACGAGATTTGATTCTCTAGTACTCTTCTTATATTCTAAAGGAGGGGAAGGAAGAGCATTGGGCTTCTACCTCTTTGCCTATCATCTCTAAGGTGATATCCTTGTGTTCCATTTCAACTTGTATGTCCTCCAAAGTCTGCACTATTTCTTTCCTTTAGCTGGTTGGATTTGAAGCAGGTTTTTTTATCCATTCTTTCAAGGCTTGTTTTTCTGCCATGAGCTTTTGCTCCCAAACATAACATGTTGATCCTGAGATTGGTTTGGCCCAAGCTTCTTTTCCTCTTTCCATGAAACCACCCCTTTCAATCTAAAGGGGGCTGAAGCGAAAAGGAAGAGGACCCAAGTCTTCTTCATCCTCCAGGAGCATCTGAATGGGCATATGGTCTGAAGTTAATTTGGGGAGGATTTTTGTATTGATTATCTTGTTTCTCATCATCAACGAGATTTGAGCTAAGAATCTGTCTATACAAGCAGATATGTGTTCCTCCCTTATCCTGTTATTTTTCCATGTATAGAGACCTATTATTGGGCTAAAATCAAGGAGGTCCCATTGCTGGATGAGATCTTCCACAAAAGGCAGAAAATGGTCTCTACTGCTATTACCCTATCTCTTTTCTTTGAGCTTCAGAACTATGTTCAGATCTCCAGCAAGGATTATGTTATTGGGGTTATGCTGCTCTAAGAATGCTAGGAGGGAATTCCAACATTCTCTTTTCTCAAAGTAAAGAACTGGAACATAAAGATTGAAGAGTGAGATAGTAAACTTGCTTGCACAATGATTTAATTCTGTGAAGATCCAGTGTTGAGTTTCGAAGGAGTTGTTCAGGTGGAAGAGATCTTCTGTCCATAGGGTAGCCAGCCCCCCTGAAGAGCCCCTTGAGCTTACTGCTTTGCCTACGTTTTTCTTCCACTTCACCTTACTAATGTCCAGGAGGGCTTGCCCTTCGATTTTTGTCTCTTGGAGCATGAGAATATTTGGTGGTTCGATTTTTAGTAGATCCTTGACTGCTTCTATTTTCATGTGGGTCTCTAGACCTCTATAGTTCCAAGAGACAAGACACATTATTTACCAAATGGGGGGAGGGATCCTCCCTTAAGAGGCCTTGTTCTGGTATTTCTCCCAATAGACATCTCTATCGTGGGCTGGCTACCTTGAGTTTTAAGTTGTTTATGCTCCTCCTCCCTTGCTTCTTTATGTGATTTCCTTCCAGCTCTTTTTGATGGACACTCGTAGATCTTGTCCTCCGATGATCCTGAGCTATCTGGTGGCTTTTTCCTTGTGACTTCTGCATACGAGGTATTGGAGGGGCTGCGTTTGGAAGCCTCTGGGTGGCCTACTTCTTCGTCTTCTTTGTTGGAGTTGGATGTTCCTTCCTGGTCTATGTTTTCTGGGATTATTTCTGAGGGTTGGGCCTGACTGCTTTCTTTTTCATTTGGGTTTGGACCCCTTTCTTCAGTGGGTTTGGAGCTATTGGGGGCCTCCTTCTGAGTGACTTTCCCCCTACCTTTTTTTTTGCTACGATGCTTTCTGGACTAGGGTCCATTGCTCGCCATTGTGCATCTCTGCTTGTTCCTCAACCTTTTTCTTGTAGTGTTTTGCGAAATGGCCATGACCATGGCAGTGTCTACATTTAAAAGGGAGTTGTTTGTAATCCAGTTCTTGAACATGCATCCATCTGGCGACCGTTAGTTTGATTGCTTATGGCAGTCCCTCCTCCTAATCGACTTCGACACATATGCGGGCACATGAATACTGATCTTTTTTGACTGCTTAGTCTATGTACTTTCCTAGAGCATTGCCAATTAGCTGAAGAGACTTTTGGTTCCAGCAGTGGAGGGGAAGATGGGGCAAATGCACCCAGACAGGAACAACTTATGGAACATCGTGAGTAGGGTCAAAATCGGGCAACCATTTGTTCAGATATAATCCTTGTGGACCCATAAAATATGGTCTATTCCTAAAGATTAAGCTTTAGTCCTCTATACTTTTGAAGATGAAAATGAAGTAGCCCTTGCCCACAAAGTATCTTTTCATGGCCTCTTTGGTTAACGGGATCCAGTTTCTCTGAACCCTCTTCAAAAGATTTTGGTGAAAGCCAAAGGCTAGTGAACTAGCCTATTTGGCCTCTCTCTGCAAGATTCAGAGCTGCTCTGCATGTTTCTTCTTCCGGGAGTGCAATAGAGGGTATGTTGTCCATTTTCTTCATGAATTTTTGTTGCATGGCAGAAGGGGTTCTCTTAATGCAACTAGCTATCATCTTTTTGAAAGCTGGAACCTCTGGGGCGTGAGGGGGGGGGGAGGCGGACCCCCGCTGGAGTCCATAAGAGAGCCGAGGGGCTCAAGAGCTGCTATGTGTAACAGCCACGGGGGGGCGCAGAGCAGAGGCATCAGACCTAGTTTGTAGCAGAGAGGCAACATGCGCAAAACGAAAAATTATGTGCTATATATATATATATATATATATATATATATATATATATATATATTAATTTTAAATGTTTTCTGTTTTTGTTTTTTTGTTCTTTCTAATTTGAAACTATATACATATTTTTTAAATTTGAATATATATATATATATATATATATATATATATATATATGTATGTATGTATGTATGTATGTATGTATGTACGTACGTACGTATGTACGTATTTATGTATGTATGTATTAAATTTTAATTGTTTTTTGATTTTTTTTTTTATTTAGTATATTTTTGTTTGTTTAGGTTTTTTTAAATGTTTTAAATCTTAATTTTAGTAGTTTTTTAATTTTATTTTTTAATTTTTTATTAATGTTTTTGAAATTTTTCTATTTTTACTTAATTTTATAGTTTTTAATTTTATTTTTTTTTCCAAAATTTTTTACGGTTTACAAGATAATTTTTTTTTTTTTACATTTTTTTTGAAAATATGTTTTTATTTTAATTTATTTGTTTATATTTTTTTTATCTTTTTTTTTTCTAGTTTTTTTAATTCCTATCTTTTATAGGTTAATTATGTTTTTCTTTTACATTTTTATTATTGATCTTTTTTTGGTTGATTTCTTTTTTTATGTTTGATTTTTTTGTTTGCCTTTTTTTATATATTTGATTTTTTATGTCTTTTTTTTTATATATTTTTTTATTTATGTTTTGTTATTTTTTTTTAAGCTTTTAACCCATTTCTTTCATTATTCTTTTGAAATTTTAATGTTTTTCAGAGTCATGATAAAATCTTTTACGCCATTATTTCAAAATGTTGAAAATTTACCCTTGAAAAAAATGGTGTTATTCCAGCATCAACACTTTTCGTTTTGAGGGTGTTTTTTGCACAATTTTTGCACAAAAAATTGGTTTTCACCGCCATTTTTAAAACATGTTGAAAATTTACCCTAGAAAAAAAAAAGTGTTATTCCAGCATCAACACATTTCGTTTTTAGCACTATTCTTCATGTTTTTTTGGGGTTTTTTTGGCTAGAGTTCCTATTTTGAGTTTATAGTTCCCATTTCAAAGTATACACTATTACTCTCATCCCATGTTTGTGGATTCTTAGAGTTATAGATGCATAATATGTGCATTATCATCTTACTGACAACCTCTATCTAGACATTATTTTGAGGGTGGAATGTAGTTGACTCAATGAGCTTGGTGTCCAACAATGACAAGAGGCTTGACCAAAATACAAATAGGAAATTTCTATCTTAATATGATATAATGGTCTGCGAGATCCCAAAATGTACCTATACTCATTTAAAGAGCTTGGCAATGGCTTCTGTTGTGATACTCTTCTTGCATGCAGCCAATATGGCCATCTTAGAAAATCTATCAATGACCACAAACACATAGTCATTACCATGCTTGGTAGAGGGAAGCTCAGACATATAGTCCATGGAGATGGGTTCCCAAGGCTAGCTAGGAGTAGGCAGAGGACTGTGTATGCCTTTCTTCTTAATGGTTGGCTTGGCAATGGCACAGATAGTGCAAGATATGATATATTTTCTAACATATTTTTAGTGTTTTGGCCAATAAAAATATTTTTGCAGTGCTTCCATTGTCTTCTCCACACCAAAGTCTCCTACGACCCAGCTGTAATGTGCTTCCCAAATCATCTTGGCACACTCTCTTAGCGGAACACAAATATTACCTAGATAGCACAATAATCCATCCTAAAGGTGGAAGTATTTTATTCGCTTTCCTGCCATCAAAATCATGTAGGTGGTAGTGAATCCCAAGTCATTTTCATATAGTTGTGTCCATCTAGAAGTCTTGTGCCCAAAAGTGTTGAGAATTGTGCTCAATGCCACAATCGGTGATGAATGGGTATTCTGTGATGTAATTGGTGCTACCTTTCTTGTATTTAATGTTAAATGGACTTGTTACAGGTATGTGGATCATTTCTGAAGGAAATCATTCTACAACTTCCATTGTGTCTACATAAATTGAAGAGGTTGGTGGTTAGTTTGGGTAATCATTGCCTTCCCCAAAATATAATGTTTACATTATCGGTAGGCCTGCATGATAGAACACATTTCCTTATTATAGGTGAGGTATCTTTAAATAGTATCATAGAGCATATCACTATGATAGTCCAATGGATGCCTTTGTTAAGTAAGGACTGCACCAATAACATACCTAGAGGCATTTGTCTCAATCTCAAATGGTTGTTGTGTGTTTGGAAAGGTGAGGACTGGTGCAGAGAAAGGGTAGTGTTTTAGTTCAATGAATACCTTTTGTTGTGACCTAGACAAAAAAAAAATTCTTTTGCTCCACCCTTGGTAACTTGACTCAAGGGCCAACTGATATGAGAGAACCCCACCACAAAGCTATGATAGAAATTAGCAAGCCCCAAGAAGGTGTGAAGCTCTGTTAAAGTCGTGGGGGTTGGGCAATCCTAAATGACTTGGATCTTATTTAGATCCACATGCACACCTTGCTTATCAATTATTTAGCCAATATTTTGGATATGGTCCATTCCAAATGAACATTTCTCTACGTCGTCACATAGCTTTTGTTGTCACAGGGTTTGAAGGACCCACCGAATATGTTCCAAGTGCTCTGCCCAACACTTGATAAAGATGAGGATATCGTCTTAATATACAATCATGAAATTTTTTTTGAAAGGTCACAAGATGTGTTCCATTACCATCATAAACATTGCAGGGGAATTTGTCAACCCGAAGGGCATGACCAACCACTAAAAGAGACCCTCCTTGGACTTGAAGGTAGTCTTCCATATATCTTTGGTTTCTATTGGAACTTTGTGATAACTGGACTTCAAATTGATATTGTTGAAGTGATTAGCACACTAGAGCTAGTCAAGAAGTTCATCAATCTATGGGATCATTTATTTGTTCATGACTCTGATTTTGTTCATTGCCCAATAATCAATGCAGAGTCTCTAGGTCCCATCTTTGTTCTGCACGAGTAAAATTAGGATCCCACAAGGTGATGAACTTGGTCAAATGTTTCGTTTTGTATCAAATCCTAGATATATCTCATGATTTCTTCATTGTCTAGAAGAGATCAGTGGTAGATTGGCCCATTCAGTGGAGGTTCACCTAGGATCACATCAATCAAATGCTTGACCTGACATTGAAAAGGTACCCCCATAGGTAAGGAGAATATGTCCATGTACTCTTCCACAAACTTATCCACTTGCTTGTGCTATCTGGCATAGTTGTTTATGAAGGCCATGGATGTGGCCATTATCTTCCCCTTACTTTGAGAGTGAATCATGAAGAAAAGAAATTTCCTAGTTTGGGAGATGATCTTGTGGCATTGCATAGTAGAGATAAAAGAAGTGTAGGTAGGTGGGGCTACCTATAGAATCCTATATGGTTGGCCTAATAAAACATAAAAAAATTCAAGGGGAGAAACATCACACAATACCTTATCCATGAAAATATTGATGTTGTAAGGTAGGAAACACTACTGGGTGATGCAACGATCTCACTCTTAGTGGAGCCATTTGATGGTGTATGGATGTAGGTGTGGTGTTGTCAGCAAGCCTAACAGATTAATGACATTTCTTAATATGTTTTTCTTTTGACTCCCACTATTGACAATGAGCTATAATGGAGCACCCTTCACCCACATTTGTGAGTGTAAGAGATGCTCACCCTCATTCGAATCTTCGGGCTTACTTTTCTTAACCTTGGTGGTGGAAATAGTGGAATTGGGTTTAGATCAATGATTTTTTCCCATTTTAGGTTTATGGATCATAATCAAAACATGCATCTAACTCCGAAGCTTTCATCTCAACCACTAGTGACTTCTTTTCATGACATTCACTTATGTTGTGAGTGGGGTTCTTATGGAATTCATACCACTTTCCCGTGTCTTTCTTTGTTTACCCATTTTTATTATTTGTTTGTAGCTTGGGTCTTTCCTTTGTTCTATGGTTTGGGGGTTCCCTTGCCCTGCTTTGTGTTCCTAGATGCAAACGCCCACTTCTTCTATTTAAATTTCAGCTCAATCTTAATAGTATATTGGTATGCTACACCAAGCAAGAAGATGTCCAAGAACTCCATTTATAACTAGATGCATTTGTGCAAATACCCATGGTACTTGATCACTAATAGTCACTCAGAATCCTTGATACCCAACTTTGTTTGTAGGGTATGAAATATATTTATGAACTCTCACACTTCTTGGTCCCTTTCGTATCATAGTGTGGTCCATTTTATGTACTTGTCTTCATAGTTTCCAACAAGGTAATATTATTCCTTAATAACATCTCAGAAAGAGTCCCAAGATGGTGCAGCTAAAAATAGTGAGGATTCCTCCTCAACCATTTTCTCACAGTAAGTTGCCCACCAGTTCTTGTCATGGGGGGCAACCTTAAGGAGTGCAAAAGTAATATTTTCTCTATTGGAAAAAGTATGAACTGAAAGATATCCTTTCAACGGATTCAGCCATTTATGTAGAGAATATGCATCTATCTGGCCTTCAAATATGGGAATGTAAAAATTAAATTGTACCCTAAAGGGGGTGATGACTCTGAAGTGACTACTGGATGAAGTTTCTTTGTCCATTGGTATTCTCTCAAGGATCTAGGAAAAAATATCCATCATCTTGTTCCTCTGTTGGTTGAGGGATTCTTTGAGGAACAATTTGAAAGGATATCCTACTCCCTCATTTTCCTTTTCTTCCAACATGCGAGGCCGTCAAGGTCAACGAGGATGGTCTTACATGGGTTCAAGAAATTTGAGTCCAAACTCCTTATAGCCTGACCTTACTAGGGACATGCACAAAAAAATAAAGAAAGAGAAAATTGCTCTGATACCACTGACCCAAATTTATGAAGGAATGAAATGAAATAAAAATTTAAAATAGAAACATAGAGATATAGTAAAAAATAAACTTCAATTAATAAATAGTGAATGCTAAATATTGTTTACACGAAGAATGAAAACAATCTAGCTACAACAATGGTAACTTATCAGTAAGAAGATATGTGATGGCTACATGCCTTCTGAACTATGTTGAGGCTTTAAGGCCCTTTCATCACTAAGAAACAATGATAAACCCTAAACATCCAAAAACCTAACCCTAGGAGATGAAGTGCCAAAAGGTATGGGCCGTGATGGGGTTATTTCGAACGTCAACATCCCAGGGTCATAACTTTGGCATATGATCTCTGTTTAGTGTGAATGATAGGCCATTAGATATAAATATCCTAGGAGAAAAACCTTAGGTTGCAAATTGAATGCTTTCTTGTTTCCCCAAAAAACGTCATTTAGGGCCTCAAAATGGGTCCACAATTTCACGACCTAAAAATTGCCACAAATAGAAAACTATTGAAATAGGATATTGTGATGAAAAATAGGAAACTGATAGAAAACAATGTTTGGCATCCAAGTGTAATAGGCGAGTTGCCACCAATATACACGTAGACAAATTAGTTTCCTCCATTATATTCTATCATTTTTTTATTCATTTTCAAGATTTAGTAACATGAAAAAGACAAAATATTAAAATATGATAAAAATCAGAGAGGGAAGAAAGAATAAACATATTTATTTTAGTAATTGTTTCAATTTTCCTCACCCTTTAACAAACAACCAAATTTTGAGTTGTCCACTCAACGTTTTAGATTTTAGTATAACCCTAATAAGATGAACTTGATCTTTAAGTTGATTACTCCTTCAACTATTTAGTCTCCTAGTCGCTATGGAGAGTCTGTTAGTGCCTCCTGTGTCACAAATTTATATTGTTGTTCCACTTTGAATCAAATTCCACCCAAGCCACCATTTTTTTGTGTTTATGATCAAGGGAAGTTTCAGAACGTGCCATCCATTCCTTATAATTTCTTGACTATCCATGCCATCCTTCCTAGTTGTCAAGTACCATCGTTATCTATGTTCTTTACTCATGCGAGTGTGGAAAGTCTCCATTGACCTATTATTAGTGAGTAATTTCTTATTGACTAACACATTACTTTAAGAGTTTAACCTAGATTCAATGGAACCCTAGGCCTATTTCCAACATTGATAGGTTACTTTGTGCATAGATGATAATGCATCAATGGTTACTAATTGAGTGGTTTCCCACGTGTTTAACAACAAAATTGTTTTTAAACACTCAGATTCATGCTATACCTTGGATTTTACTTTCATCATTGGTGGAAGTGCTCACGTGTATTAGTGTTTGTTCCTCATAGGGTATGAACTCTCTTTAATGTTTTATTCCAATTAATACATTTGAGAGGCATATGTTTTAATATATTCTTTTATCTTTTTTCCAAGACCTCCAAAACAATATCCTTCTGTTCTCTCATGTGAAATGATGGGAGATGCATTAGTTCCATCCCTTAAATGGATCTCTTTCCATCGAAATTACCACATTTTCTCGAGGAATGAGATTTAGAGACTTTATAGTACCTTGAGGGCTTGTAGTCATTAGTGGCAAGATTCGTGACTATCAACCATGAGAATACATCAATGTACCCTGATCCATAGATTCTACAACTGTTTGGTGATATCTCATCTATTCATGCTTGCTTGAATTTAGTTACAACCTTGATGGCCATTACCATTATTGGTGGGTTCTCGCATCTGTTGATGGTATACATTAATGATTCATAACCAAATAATATCTCCCATGTTCGATAAGCTTATCATTTCAAATGGCATATAATTTTACCCTTAGTGGGTTTGGATTGAACACTTCAGACCAATAGTAGCATCCCCTCTTTATGTTATTGTCTGAATGACAAAAAACAGATACTAATCACTCATATGACATTGGTACTTTTTTAGGGTCAAATTTTCCAATTCATTGTTCTAGTTATCATTTTAATCCATATTGAGGCATATGTCCATAGTGTATATGTTTGTTCTTATGATATATTTTGACATGGATCCACTATATTTCTTTCATGGACATGATCACTATTTATATATATATTTCATGGACATGGTATTTACTTGATATGGTGGCCATGCTTTTCCACACTTGAGTATGGGTATACTTGCTTCAATAAGAGATTCATCCAATTCCTTATTTTCTATTGTATATGCTTTCCTAATCCAAAATCTGGTCAATTCCATCTATTCCCACTCAATAGCTTCTTCCATCATAGCATATAATGCATTTCAACCATCACCTCCCCTTCCGACCTCACACATAAAGGGAAACATAATAGCATATTTTGCAATCGATATGCCTTTGTTTGGCCTTCATCACTTTCATATTTATAATTGTTAGCAACGATACACTAGAAACTCTATTGAAAAATCCTTCTTAGCAATATACTTGCACTTTATGCTCATTCTATGAGCAAGTACTTCCCTTTTCATTCATCAAAGACGTGAGTACACTAAAAAATGACTAAAAGTATATAAAAAAAAGTGTGAAATCCATGTTCTCTTGAGAGAGGTTTATAGGAAACCACTTTTCTAACTCACATAATCGCATGGAAGACAATATTAACAATATTGAAATGGTATAAAAGTGATCTACTTGAAGGAGAATGCTACAACCTATATTGTTACATCAAAATTATTTTCCGGCTAAAAGTAATCATGGCCATTATATATATATATATATATATATATATTATCTTAATCTTGTAATTTTTCTTGTAAATTTTCTTCTCGCTTTTCTTGTGATTGAGGCTTAACACATCTTGGTATTCCTCTTCCTTGTGTGGACAAGAACATAGGAGATGAAGTAGTCTTAAGTGTCCCAAGGATGGAGGAATGTAAACAATGGTTATAGATAGTGTGGACAATAAATTTGTGTATACTTTTGTTATTTTGTAATTGACTTTAACAAAAATGGATATATATCTTCTTTTCCTCCCCTAAATTTGGATTTATTTGTATCTATCTAATATCTATTTCAGCATTTAGTAGTAGTCCTAACTATCCTAATAAATGTTAGTTAGAGTAGTTATTTTATTGTTGCTTATTATTAGAGGAAGATTGTTTACTTCATTATGTTCAAGTCTACAAGTTTGAGTAGGAGAAAACATAATTTATGAAGCTTGTCTCGAACCAACTATCCAACTAGATGAATTCATCATAACGAACTAATAGTTATTTTGAAGTTTACATAAGTTACTATAGGGAAATATGAATACTATTCTTTGAATTTTTAATATATTATCGTTAATATTAACTATAAAATACATCAGTTTTATTTGCAACCATTTTTTTACTATATAAAATACTTCAATATTTATTAAATTCCCTAAAATTATATATACCTACCTACCTAGATGAATACTTGAGACTAATTTCAACTCTTTTTCTCCAATTTCAATAATAAAAGAAACAAATTTTAAATAAATTTAAATATAATTAAAATTCTTAAAGTTTAACGATTAGTACAATATTTAATAAATAATAAGTTTAAATGTTCATAGCATATAAGAACCATTACAATGGGAAGCCAATTATCAATGAGAATCCTTTACTACAATAAGTTGAATATCTACAAGGGAAGAGAAGAAGACTTGAAAGGGCGTGACATTTCTTAAAAACTTGTGCAATAATGTATGGGAATAAAAAAATTGCAAATAGCATATCTACAATATAATAAAAATATTAAAATAAATCATAATAATATAAATCATAGCTTAATAATATTATTTTGCATACTTTTCACCATAATTTATAGATAAGAATTGTATAATAAAATATAACCTTAGTTCTCATCGTGATTAGTAATTTGATTTATTTAGAAACAAAAATATCATATTTAAATTGGGAGTTAAATATTTAAATTTTTATTTATTATAGTTAAATATTTTAAATCAAATAAATTATGTATTTAAAGAGTAATATTGTCATTTATCATTCATCATTCATCATTTCCAATTATATATAAAAATAAATTAAAAGTTATATTCAAATGGGATTTCAACATTTAAATTTTGGTTGGAAACATGAGTATTTTATTTTATTGATATGAATATTGACATCCTGGATGATGATGATGATAAATTGCATCAAAATACAAATTTTCATGAAGGTAATAAAATGTTTCTAAAACATTTAATTTAGACACTAATATTAATTATAAATATATAATAAATACAAATAATAGTTTGTTCGAATAATTAAAATTAATATCAACAAATTAATTAAATTTCAACATAGTTCACAAAATCAATTCATTAAGCTAAACTATATGTTTATAAGCGATAGATGATTTTTTTTTAGAATCATGTCTTTTCTTTTTTCTCCAAAACATAAAAAGGAATGAATATGATTTTAAGACAATTTAAAATATTGACATTATGAATGGATAGTAAAATATACAGAACTTAGATTTGTCATTTACATAATATGGTGTTACAAAAACTGTCTATTTTTTTAATTTGACACTAATTACAAATAGATATAAATGCTAATAGAAGCTTATCTCAACCGCTATAATGGAATGTCTACTGAAATCTTCTATTATTGCAATTTTCACAAACTAAAATGTAGAAGAACCGTGTTCATTTGATGCAAGAATGTCATTCCATGTTTCATTTTCATTTCTAACTAAGTTGAACATGCTTTGTGTTAGGTTCCCATTTTGTCTATTTTTGACTGTATATTTTTCCATTGTATTACCCTCTTCAACCCTTAAGTGAAAGCCTTTGCTAAGTGTTTTGGCTTAATCACTACAAAAGGTACAGAATAACTTTCCTCATTACTACATGTTTAATTATTTAACACCTAATCATGCTATATTTATAATTATTTCCTGAAGTTGATTAAAGTGTTGACTAATTGATGAAACTGCCTAACTGGCAGGATCACATTCTGTCGTTGCTGAAACAGCGGAAACAGTGCAAACTGTGAGGCTAAAACAGCAAGAACAGCATGAACCTCGATGTTGAAACACCACGAACATCATGCACACTTTGAGGAACATTTGGGATTTGCGTAACAAATCTGCATCGGCAAAAGAGTCTGGCCGATTACTATATTGGTCGTAATGATCATGATCCTCATGGCTGTAACAATATTTTGTTACCAAGAACTGGCTTTCTTATTTTTGGTACAAAAGGTTGAAACCGAATGTATGAAAATCTGTTGTAATAGATGTCTCCTCTATAAAGAGGAGACATCTACATTAGAGGGGGGGTGACAACTCGTAACACAGAACTTGTAGTGCAGGGATGAGACTGAATCACTTTCTGTAATATGGTTTATTGGCAGATGAATACAATTCTGTTCTGAGCATTTTATTTTAGTTCCTGTGTTCTGGGGAATCTTGTGAGAAGGACAGGGCCCACCTTCATCACAAGATTCACCCATCTTCTTTTTGTTGTGTGGTGTGTGTGTGTGATTTCTATTTACATTACAGTTATTGCTTCTAATAATATTTACTTTTGGTTTAACTCTGTTTTCCTTTTAGCTAATTGATGTTGCATATGAGTACCTCACGGGTGATTAGGATTCACAGAGTGTATGTGTGAACTGGACAACAGAGGCAGGTGTTGAAAGTCCTTACTCCGAGGATAGGGTCCTGATCCTTTGTTGCAGGACAGCCATCACTTCCTTTTGCAGACTTGTTTCTTTTAAGTTATTTGTTCTTAGTTGATTTTCTGCAATAGGCTCTAACTACAGTAACTGCTGTAACACAGGGTAGGGATTTCATAAGATAGTAGATTGTTCATACTATAGCTTTTAATACCATTAAGATTGAGTGCATACATTATGTAGTCACCTTTGGAATAATCAGACTTTCCCGGGTTGATAATTAATGCGACACTCGACTGTTTTATCATTAAACAATTAAAGTGACCAACATTTTGGCGCCGTTGCCGGGGAAGGCGACTGAAGATTTTAAGGGTATTAACATTTTTCTTTAGAAATGAAGGATGCATGAGAGGACGCAAGAACGTTAAACATTCAGGCGACAAAGGCAAGGGAGGAGGAAGAAAAACTTTTATTGACGATATTATTTCAAAAGCTGAGACATCCCAGAGGTTAAGCTCTCGGAGGCCACAGACCCAACACTCTTCCTAGACAGATTTTCAGACATAGGAAGTAGTGGGGTCAGAGAGGGTTATAGGATCATCAGAATATACTGAGGAACTGGTGGAAGAAGACGAACGATCAGTGGAAGAACCAATAGAGGAAGTTAAGGTGGAGGAACCAGTGCAGGACATTGAAATTCCAACAGAAAATTCTGAAGATCGGGCAAGTGCATCAGGAAAACAACCAAAGGAGGATAACAATGAAGTAATTTTCGGTGGAGGTCGCAGAATAGAGGGAAGGGGAGAAAATTCTCTCTCCACCCTGGAATTCCCCATTGGAGATCTCCCCAGAGGAGCAACTCCTATGAAGAATATCCCACTTTCGGCATTACCCAATTTCCATGGGTTATCCACAAAAGATCCTGGTGAATTTCTTTTTGAATTTGATATGCTGTGTAGAAGCTATGACTATGTTAATTCTGCTCAGAAATTAAAATTGTTTCCAACAACATTAAAAGGGAACACATTAAGATGGTTCACGAGCTTGGGAGCTCATGTGATTACAACATGGGACCAGATGAAGGAGAAATTTTTGGCTAAATACCACGATTATTGTCGAACAAGAGAAAGGAAGGAGGAATTATTCAAGATGACTCAGAAGGAGGACGAAAGTCTAGAAGACTTCGTGGAAAGGCTACAATATAACTTACAGCGATCTGATCATCCTGATATGAGTAAGGATATTCTCAAATCAATACTGCTAAGAGGGGTACGAGATGATTGTTTAGATATGTTAAATATGCTTGGAAAAGGAGACATATCTAAGGAATCCTATGATGAGATTATCAATCTCTGTAAAAGATGTTTGAGAGAAGCAGCAAGCAGACCAAAGAGAAAAGACAGTACATACTGAAGAGTCCAGAAATCCACAAGTGGAGGAGCAACACAGGCCGAAATAGGTAACTTACTTGAAGAATTTAAAACTGAAATGTTAAGCTTTTTTACTTCACAAATTGATACCTTGCAGGTTAAAAAGAAGCAGGCAGAAGCAGAAGCTGCTCTGGCTATTTTTTGCTCTAAATGCAGGGAGAAACACCCACTAAGGGAATGCCCCCTTGACAAGGTACCAATCTGCACTATCTGTGAAAAGGACCATGAGACTCAACAATGCCCTTCTTTGCCAGGAATAAAGGCAGCAGTGCAGCCAACTGAAGAAGATGCTGAAGCAGTGTACCTCCTCACACAGAGAAGACAATTGAAACCATGAGGACCAGGTACGAATTCTAACATGTCGTTTAATCGTTGGAATAATCATCCTCCTTTTCAAACAAATTACCCACCCTTCAACCAAATTCAGTACCCACACCTTAATCAAATGAATTTTCCACCCATGCAGTAATCAAGCCCTCCTTTTGTTGATCCTACGATGTGGAATCCCTGGGCTTTACAACAAACCTATTTTAATCAATGGAACCCGAATTGGATAGCTCCACAGATCCCATTTCCAAACCAATTACCTCAGTATCAGCAATCTCTCTCCTTACCATCAAATGCCCCACCTAATAATCAAACAATAAGACCTTAGCTACCTGTACAACCTAACCCCAACCCGAATAATAATAAAGCTCTGCAAGTAATTGATGTTCAAAACCAACTAGTTTACCCTATGCAATGCAATGACATTCATTTACGCTCAGGAAGAATACTTGAACCCATTATTGATGACATCACTTCTGATTCTGATAAAGAAGAAATCAGAAAATAAAAGTCATCTAATGCTGAAACAGTTGGATCATCCTCTAATGACAATGCTGAAATAGTTGAAACATCCTCTAAAAAGACTGCTGAAGCAGTAGAGCCACCATTCCCTGAGCCACCTGCTTTTAATCTATTAGGAGAACTGCAGAATTTATATGTTAAAATTCCACTCTTACAAGCACTAAGAGATGTACCGATTTATGCCAGAACTGTTAGAGATATTTGTATTAAGAAACCTGGGAGAAAAGCTATAGACCCCCTCACAATTCATGTGATGGGTGATCTAGCTGCTATAATGTTAGAAAAAAATCCCCCTGTGAAATATGGTGACCCTGGTCACCCTACAGCCACAGTTCAGGTTGGTAAAACCTTTGTTTCTAGAGTTCTGGTAGATTTGGGTGCTGCAATAAACATCATGACACTTGAAACAGCACAGTTACTACAGCTAATTTTTTTTATTAGGGAAACCCCAACCATTCTAGAGCTGGCTGACCGCTCCACAATCAAACCTGAAGGAGTCATTGAAGACCTGATAATTTCAGTCGAATATTGGAACTACCTAGCTGATTTTGTGGTATTATAGACCAAAAATAAGTTGGGAGGTCATCCATTGATTTTAGGGAGACCTTGGTTGGCTACAACAGATGCCTTCATTAGCTGTAGGTCAGGTTCAATGACAATTTCTAATGGATGTGAAACCAAACAACTTACTCTGTACCCTCATGCCACACCTATGATAAACAATGATAATTCAGTATGATTAGATTATGAGGATGATGAGACTCAACCCATTTTGACTGTCGGACAAGCCCTAAGTTTTAAAGATTCAACCGAAGATGAATTAATTAGTAGTTTTATTTCTGAACCTTCTTCGGTTAACTCTGAAATACATGATCAGTTGACTTCAATCTTGGAATCTGAATCACAGCAGAATCTTAAAACTGAAGACTTATCTCAGACATCAGCTGACACCCCCTCCAAAAGTATAGCAGTGGAAATCGAGCCTGGCAAAACATTAAATATAAACCCTAACTTAACAGATGCTGAAACACAATAGTTAATGAAGTTACTCCACGAGAATAAACAAGCGTTCGCATGGGATTACATAGATATGAAGGGAATTTCTTCTGAATTGTGTACTCACCGAATTTATATTAAAGAAAGATCCCGCCCAGTCTGCCAACCCCAACGACGAATGAATCCCAATTTAAGGGAAATTGTGAAAGAAGAACTTCAAAAACTGTTGAATGCAGGATTCATATATCCTATATCTGATAGTGAATGGGTTTCACCATTAGTAATAGTACCTAAGAAAAATGGAAAATGGAGAGTGTGTGTGGATTATAGAGCTCTGAATCAGGCTAATCAAAAAGATCATTTTCCTTTACCATTTATTGATCAGGTGCTAGATAATTTGGCAGGTAAGAGATTCTTTTCCTTTTTGGATGGATTTAGTGGTTATAATCAGATCAATATTGCACCCCAAGATCAAGACAAGACCACTTTTACTAGTCCATGGGAGACTTTTGCCTATAAAGTTCTTCCATTTGGACTATGTAATGCCCCAGCAACATTTCAAAGGGCGGTGATAGGAATTTTTTCTGATATGCTTAATGATTCCTTAGAAATATTTATGGATGACTTTACTCCTTATGGTGTGACTTTTGAAGATGCTTTACAAAATCTTGAAAAAGTACTTAAACGGTGTATAGAAGCACATCTTGCCTTAAGTACTAAAAAATGTCATATGATGATGAATCAAGGTATTGTTTTGGGACACTTCATTTCATTCCTAGGAATTCAAGTTGATCCAGCTAAGGTACAAGTAATTCAGACTCTGCCTATCCCAGAAACACAAACTGATGTGAGAAGTTTTTTAGGACATGCTGGATATTATAGAAGATTTATCAAGGATTTTTCTAAAATAGCTTCTCCTTTGTTTGTGTTACTTATGAAAAATGCTAAATTTAAGTGGACTAATGGTTGTGAAAAAGCATTTAATGAACTTAAACATCAATTGTCTACAACTCCCATTTTAAGAGGACCTGATTGGGCACTCCCCTTTCATATATCCTCTGATGCTTCAGACACTGCAATAGGAGATGTCTTGGGTCAAGAAGAAAACAATCTTCCCTATGTTATCTACTTTATTAGTAAAAATATGACCCCTGCTGAACTTAATTATACAGTCACCGAGAAAGAATTCTTAGCAGTTATTTATGCTATTAACAAGTTTCGGCATTATATTACTAGTTACACTAATTTTGTGCATACTGATCACTCGGCCATTAAATATTTAATGAAAAAATTAGTTACAAATGCTCGAGTTACCAGATGGTTATTTTTATTACAAGAATTTGATATCACAATTGTAGATCGACCAGGTAAAGAAAATGTAGTTGCTGATTTTCTTTCTCGGTTAAAGACTGATGAAAATATTCCAGTAGATGATTCTTTTCCTGATGAATATTTATTTGCAGTATCTGCTCACTCACCTTGGTATGCAGACATTGCCAATTACTTAGTTGCAGGGAAACTACCATCACACCTATCGCACAGAGAGAAAAGAAAGATCATTCAGCAAAGTGCTAGGTACAGCTGGATAAGTGGGTGTCTCTTTCACACAAGACTCGATCAGGAAATTCGAAGATGCATAAGAGAAGATGAAGTTTATGATATATTGAAGGCTTGCCACGATGGCCCTTGTGGAGGGCATTTTGCAGATAAAAGAACAACACACAAAGTTCTCAGAATGGGTTATTATTGGCCCTCACTTTTTAAGGATGCAAATAAATATGTTAGGGCCCGTGATAGTTGTCAGAGAATGGGCCAGCCTAATCACAGGGATGAAATGCCACTTAACCCCCAGGTAATACTTGAACCTTTTGAAAGATGTGCACTAGATTTTATAGGTCCCATCAATCCTCCATCCAATCAAAGTGTTTATATACTGGTTTGCAAAAATTATATGACTAAGTGGGTAAAATCTATGGCACTCATCAAAGCTAATGAAGAATCAGTGTTAACTTTTCTATTTGAAGAAATCTTTGTTAGTTTTGGTTTTGCCTAGAGAACTAGTCACAGATGGAGGACCTCCTTTTAATTCTCATGGCTTCAAAGATATACTCCAGAAATATCACATTAAGCATAAGATGACTACACCTTATCACCCCCAAGCAAATGGGCA
Organism: Pinus tabuliformis; assembly: GCA_031772625.1. Classification (NCBI taxonomy): domain Eukaryota; kingdom Viridiplantae; phylum Streptophyta; class Pinopsida; order Pinales; family Pinaceae; genus Pinus; species Pinus tabuliformis. Next base: position 1,057,097,991 of record CM062805.1, read on the forward strand.
AGTGGAAAGTACAAATAAAGTCATAGAAGCCATTTTAACAAAGACAGTCAAGGAGAATAGAAGGGACTGGTTTCAAAGGTTGCCTGAAGCATTATGGGCTTACAGAACTACTTGGAGGAACACTACGGGTTTTTCACCTTATGAATTAGTCTATGGTAAAAATGTTGTTTTTCCTATGGAATTTGAGATCAAAACCTTAAGGACTGCTTTAGCTGTTAACCTTGATTTGACTGATGCACAGACAGCTAGGTTGCAGCAGCTTCAGGAATTGGATGAAAAAAGGTTGGATGCCATCCATCAAACAACCATGATACAACAACAAAGGACCAGGTGGCATGAAAAAACTATTAAGCACAAGCAGTTCCAAAAAGGTAATTGGGCCTTACTGTATGACTCTCGTTTTGAAAAATTTCAGGGGAAATTAAGAACAAGGTGGCTAGGACCTTATGAAGTAGATGTTGTTTTTCCAAATGGAACAGTCAGACTCCTAACGATTGATGACAACAGAACACCATTATTAGTGAATGGGTATCGACTCTGTTTGTATCAACGGCCTATTTCTAAAGAGGATTTCAAAGCTACTTGCATGACATACATACACTATAACTTTTTGGGGAAATCTGCTATCCCTCAATGCACTTAATTTCCTGTTTATATATTTATTTTTAGATTAGATTTCTTAACTAATAATCCCTGTCAAGGGTTGCCATGTTAGAATTAATTATTTTGCAGATCTTAGCTTTGGATGGTGGCTGATACACCAAATCCCACTGCTTAAACACCAATCTTTTATATTTTTCCTAAATATCATCATTCTTACTCCCGAGAATGAACTATTATTTCAAAAAGAAATATATCATTCTTGATTCAAAGGAATCAGCCATTTATCTTGTTAATAATACCCCTTCACTACTACTTCTCGTGAATAATAAAAAAACCTAGTGGATAAAAACCCTCACACCTTACAAATCCTTTTTGATCATTAACCTATTAAGGATGAGGTAACACTTTTTCGGTGTAGCAACCAAAGGTAATTGTAAAGGTACGCATGTTATGTGTGAATATTAAATTGTAGATAATGAGGAGATAGTTGACATGACCGCTAAAAGCGTCCTACTGCCAACCATATCATTCAGTCGCAGTTAGGGGGGATTACCGAAATATTGTAATCATTATAGGACACACCTATCACCGCCATCCCTATTCCTCCCAGTTGTGTCTAATCCACCTCACTTATGCCTGACCACATCATAATTTTATTTTGCAACGTTCTGCTCTGTTTCGACTTCGGCAACTCGGCTCTGCACTCTGTATTTTGCCTAAAACAGTAACCATGGGTGGAGATGCTGTTAGACATGAACTGAGATTGACGGCATTACTGGAACTTTATCTAGACGCATACCAAATCTTCCTTCAGGCAGGATGGGTGGACTATTTTAGAAGACTTCCGGAATTTGATTTGCAGCAAGTTCTCGAATTTGCATGCAACTTGAGGGAGGGGTATTATATTGTCCAAGGGGTCAGAATTCCAGTAAGGGAAGAAGACATAGCACACGTTTCAGGGCTTCCAATCAACGACATTCACTGGTTCAGTAGGAAGCATCTTATTCTCAATGCGCAGCAAGATTTCCTGCTACCTGGGGAGCAGGTGGAAGCAAAAGGCAGGGGTGTTGCGCTTCGGTCATTAACACCGCCTTAGCCAAAAGTTGCAGAACTCGTCAAGCACTACTTCACTTGCGAGGGCCACTACCAGGTAGTCTATCAACATGACTTTGTCTTATTAAATCATTTGCGGCATGGTCGTCTAGTAAATATGCCTTATTATCTCCTTGGATGTCTAAAAAATATGGCACATTACACTGCGAACGCTAGGCATCAACTCCTCTGTCTCACACACCATCGTTTGGTCCAACTCCTGATAAATAGAGGCTTCGCTCTGCATAACCCGCCTCCCCCCATTAACCCTCCCCAGCAAGCTGAGGAAAATCCTCAGCAAAATGAAGAAAATTCCCAGCAAGAAGTTGAAACTCAGCAACCAGCAGCAGGAACACCCCAATTAAGCACTGAAAATCCACTGCACTCCTCACCCCATGATGAAGCCGAACCATCCACTCCCATAGTTCACATCCCTACCGATGATTCAGACGAGGATACCCTCATCACTTTCCTAAAAAGGAAAAAGCAACAGAAAACTGCAACCCCGTCAAAAAGAAGAACCAGGGCCTCAGTAAAGGCAACCACTAGTCCTGATGATTCCCTGAGTAAAAGTCCTTGCAAGAGGAAAACTACTGTCTCTCCTGGTTCCCTACCTCGGCAACGAACAAGGTTGTTTGCAGCAACCGAGGCCGTTCCTCCTATTATTTTAAAACCCCGTATTTCCCATAGCCCTGAACCTTCACCTCCTTCACCCTCAGATGCCGAAATTCAAAGTGTTCACGATTTTGTAACATCATTTTTCTCAACAGAGGCAGTTGTTCCACAAGAACCAGCTGCCGACAAATTCAAACCAGACATCCAAGCTGATATAGGACATGTGGCTGTTACACAAGAACCAGCCACAAACCCAATAGGTGAAACACAAGAACCACCAATTTGGGAGCAAAAAGAAGACGACCTGCATGTGGCTGTTACACAAGAACCAGCCATAGACCCAATAGGTGAAACACAAGAACCACCTATTAGGGAGAAAAAAGAAGACAACTTGCATGTGGCTGTTACACAAGAACCAGCCACAGACCCAATAGGTGAAACACAAGAACCAGCTGTTGGGGAGCAAGAAGAAGATGCCCTAGGTGAAACTGATACACAAACAGACCCAATAGGTGAAAGACAAGAACCACCTGTTGGGGAGAAAGAAGAAGATGCCCTAGGTGACACTGATACACAAACAAACCCAATAGGTGAAACACAAGAACCACCTATTGGGGATGCACATGAGGAAGATAATGCTGAACAACAATTTTCTTTTCCTTTGGAATCTGTAACTGTAGAAGCCCCAGTCACTCTAGCCTCCCTACAAGAATAAAATGAGTTCTTAAAATCGGAAATTAAGGCCTATCATAAAGAATTAGCAATGGCTAGGGAAGCTTATAAAGAAGAACTCAACCTGTACATGTTAGCTCAAGTAGCATCTCAAGCTGAAAAGAGTGTAGAGAAAGAACAATACAGTGAATAAATGTGCAGTGAATGTCGGGATATCTATACTCAGGCAGAATATAAAATAATTGCAGTCCCATTGATTCGAGCTAGCCCTGTTACATTTAAAAAGGAACACCCTGCTGTTCCACAAGAACCAGCAGGGTCTTCAAGGATTTCAGAGGAAGAAACAGAACCACTCCGGCCTACCCAAATTATCGATGAGCAAGAGGAAGCAGAACCACTCCGGCCTACCCAAGTTAGTGATGAGCAGAAATCTAAAGAAGAAACAGAACCACTCCGGCCTACCCAAGTTAGTGATGAGCAGAAATCTGAGGAAGAAATGGAACCACCCTGGCCTACCCAAGTTTCTGATGAGGAGGAACCAGAATCAAAATCTTTTACAACTGTGCCTATACAAACTGAACCTCCCTATGTTAGTGATGCTCATGCACAGACTTCTACTTTTCAAGAATTAAGCTACACATGGAAAGCAGAATATGATCTTTCCTAAGGAAAGGCATTTCAATAGCAGAAAGCATTATGGTTTAATTATGCCTATAGGAATTGGGAAGCAATGGAATAGTCTAGTGCATAGCACAAAGAAAATAAGCAATTAAAAGACAGACTATCCCTTATCCTTGATCTGGTCCAGCGCTTATTGGCTTCAAGAAAGCCTTCTTTTAATTACTCTGTATTCTTGAGAGAAAGCTTGGCGTTCCTCCAATTGAAAGCAATAAAGGATGGCAGACCACACCAGGTCTCTACACCACAACAATTCATTGAAACTTTTGCAGAAGCACCAAACAATGATCAGAATTTGTTGTGTGAATTCTATCTTCATAACAAGGCTATGCCTGAAGATAGAAAGATTAATTTACTTCCTATTTGTGGTGATATTCAAATAAGAGCTTTTATTTCATTTTTGGACAACCAATTCACTTGGCAGAATGCTTTCATGTCTGCACACCACAATGAGGAGAACTGCCTTCTCTGGATTCGTCCAGAACCACAGAATGCAGCCATCTTCCTCATGGAACATCAACGGAATCTACGAGAGACAAGCATGACCGATCACATTAGGAATCTACAAGCACCAGTCTTGGAAGACTGCCAACATTATGTCAAAGCTAAAGGACCTTTGGCCATAAAAGCAAATGAATTTTTCTGGGAACAATGTCCCAAAGAAAGAAGGGAATACCATCCCTACAATCCCCTCAATCTGCAGGCAGCAATCTTAAGGATACCTGCTTATGTAAAATACACGAGACAATGTGCTGAACGGTGGATTGGGTACCGTTTTCATTTCCCTCTCTTATAGCTTCCTGGAGAACAATACAAGGCTCAATTTTCATTGACTAAAAAGGAAGAATTGGCAACATGGAAAAGCATTCAGAATGCCCAAGGGTTCAGAGACATGGCTGACAGCACTTTCTACACTTACTATATAAGCAATCTACATTGTTCAACCCAGTATTCTGATTCCGATTCAGATTAGGCATTACATGCGGACATGCAACATTTTCAATTGGGGGGGATGTTAGGTTCCCATTTTGTCTATTTTTGCCTGTATATTTTGCCATTGTATTACCCTCTTCAACCCTTAAGTGAAAGCCTTTGCTAAGTGTTTTGTCTTAATCACTCCAAAAGGTACAGAATAACTTTCCTCATTACTACATGTTTAATTATTTAACACGTAATCATGCTATCTTTATAATTATTTCGTGAAGTTGATTAAAGTGGTGACTAATTGTTGAAACTGGCTAACTGGCAGAATCACATTCTGCCGTTGCTGAAACAACGGAAACAGCGCAAATTGTGAGGCTGAAACAACAAGAACAACATGAACCTCGATGCTAAAACACCACGAAAAACATGCACACTTTGAGGAACAGTTGGGATTTGCGTAACAAATCTGCAGCGGCAAAAGAATCTGACCGATTACTATATTGGTCGTAATGATCATGATCCTCATGGCTGTAACAATATTTTGTTATCAAGAACTGGATTTCTTATTTTTGGTACAAAAGGTTGAAACCAAATGTATGAAAATCTGTTGTAATAGATGTCTCCTCTATAAAGAGGAGACATCTACATTAGAGGGGGGGTAACAACTGGTAACACAAAACTTGTAGTGCAGGGATGAGACTGAATCACTTTCTGTAATATGGTTTATTGGCAAATGAATACAATTATGTTATGAGCATTTTATTTTAGTTCATGTGTTCTGGGGAATCTTGTGAGAAGGACAGGGCCCACCTTCATCACAAGATTCACCATATTCTTTCTGTTGTGTGTGATTTCTATTTACATTACAGTTACTGCTTCTAATGATATTTACTTTTGGTGAAACTCTGATTTCCTTTTAGCTGATTGATGTTGCATGAGTACCTCACCGGTGATTAGGATTCACAGAGTGTATATGTGAACTGGACAACAGAGGCAGGTGCTGAAAGTCCTTACTCCGAGGATAGGGTCCTGATCCTTTGTTGCAGGACAGCCATCACTTCCTTTTGCAGACTTGTTTCTTTTAAGTTATTTTTTCTTACTTCATTTTCTGCAATAGGCTGTAACTAGTGTAACTGCTGTAACACAGAGTAGGGATTTCATAAGATAGTAGACTGTTTATACTACAACTTTTAATACCATTAAGATTGAGTGCATACAGTACGTAGTCAACTTTGGAATAATCAGACTTTCCCGGGTTGATAATTAATGTGGCACTCGACTATTTTATCATTAAACAATTAAAGTGACCAACACTTTGTCTCGTCATCCTAGAAGTGAATGCATTCCCCCAAATAATTTTTGAGGCTTTCCAATACCATTACCATATCTCTCATAGTTGATCGTTCATTAGGTGAATCTTTTGAACAAATCAAACCAACTTGTAGCAAAGAAAGTAGGCATTTGTATGCACTATTTTTCACAAATTCATCTCCATCCACCTCGTTTAAAAGTTGGTGATCCATTACTTCCTTCACACTGTTTGGAAAGGCTAGGTTCACCCACTTCTGAATGTTAAGGTCTCCAGAAAACATGTCATTGGTTGGTCGTTTCCTTGTAAGTATTTCTAATAAGAAAATGCCATAGCTGTAAATATCTCCTTTGGTAGACATTGACTCACCTAATCCACACTCTGCATTAAAGATAACCTTCATCAAATTTTACTCAACCAATCCATATAAAATTGTTGATGATACAAATTCACCATTTTTATCATCTTTATTAGGATACAAATGCTCCTCCAAGCTTCCATTTGACATAAATTCGAACACCAATGCCTTGAAATCAGGGTTGGAACATGAGGTTATGATCCTCACCAGATTTTGATATCGAACATTTTGCAAGACACTACATTCAACTGTAAAACCATTTTCAACCATGTCATTTTGCAAATGGAAAACTTTCATAGCAACAACGGTGCCATCTCTCAGAGTCCCTTTATAGACAGAACCAAAATTCCCTACTACCAACAAGTTTTTCTCGACAAATCCATTAGTTTCTATTTGAAGCTCTTGATACGAGATCCTTTTGTGCTCTAGCTTTTGCAAAATGGAATTTGAGGAATAAAAGTTTTTCATAGACATATTCCCTTTTCGAAAGAATCTCCAAAGTAGACAACATAGCATAAAATAAATTGCTCCACTCACTGGCAATAATATTATTTTGACAAATGCAAAATAACCTCTTGGAGTTTTACATGCAAGTGAAATGATTGTGGTCCACAAAGGCTAGGATTCCCGATTAAAGAGACAACAGTCTTTCTGTTTGAAAAAATCCCTCTTTCTCGAACTTCCCCTGTGACATAGTTAAAAGACAAATTAAAACTTTGAAACATTTTTATGTTTTGGACATCACCAATCACCCATCATGGAAAATTATTATTATTTCATTAGATGGGATGAATCCAATGGGCTTCCACGAAGTGTTTCTTTTAATGATAAAAATTACACCACCATCTCAGAATTTATTTTTACTACTGAATCCATTATGAACCATTAGTTATTTGAAATTAGTTTAATTAAATGTACTTAAGGTTTTTAAAATTTATGTATTCAATGACTTTTGATAATTGAACCATTTCTGATCGTTTGAATCATTCCATCGATTGCTTGTCCTTTCTCACAAGAAAAAATGTTCAGCAAATTTAAAACCTCAATATTTCTTATAAAAATATCAATATCCCACCTGAATATTTCTTACAAAAATCCTCATAAGCTGAGGAAAAAATATCAATATCTTACATAAATATTTCTTACAAAAATCCTCATAAACTGACAAAAAAATATCAATATCTCCAGAAGAAAAAATTATATATATTTTAATTAATTATAAATGTTAGACCAACCTAGATCCATCTTAACTCCGAATCTATCAAGCGCCGAGAGGGATCAAATCTCTTGAGGTGCAAACCAGCCTAGATCCATCTTAACTCCGGATCTATCAAGCGTCAAGAGGGATCAAATCTCTCGAGGTGAAAACCTTGTTATTGAGTGAAAAACTTGAGGAAATGTTTTCACCTCGAGAGATTTGATCCCTCTTGGCGCTTGATAGATTCAGAGTTAAGATGGATCTAAGCTGGTTTCAGTTGTGTGCGGCCAAAGAAAATCTAACGAACATATGATTAATTTTATCAATAATATGTAAATTCATTTAATATTAATATAATCATTTTGAATATGTTAAATATGCCTAAGATTAATCTATCATTTTAATTTTAAATTTTCTTAGTTGCCTTAGTTTATTGAGATGATAAATATTCTTAATAAATTTAATGAGGAAAAATGATAAAATAAAATTTTGATTGTAAAGTGATAATGTAATAGTGTTGAATGATAGAGAATGTGAATAATAAGAATATAGTCAATTACAAATAGTCTTCATTGTGTTTAATCTGAAACTATTTTCTTTTACTATCCATATTGTCACCCTTGTTACTTTTGTCATCTTTTCATATCGATTATATGAAAATGATAGGTTAAATCGTAAACCATTTAAATATTTAGCTCAAGCTATTGCCATAAACATCATATCTTGTCTCTCTTTCTCTCCAATATTAATAGGGTCAATTACTATAACACAGAAATTAATGTACATTGTCAATAACTTTTGTGCTTACATTGAAATCAATGCACAATATTAATCCAATCACTTTAAAATTAATGTACCGTCATACATCCGAATACATCAAATCAGAAATCAACATCTAAACAGAAATCAATGCATCTAATGCACCCAATCAAATAAGACTAGAAAACAACATTTACATTGAAAACAATACATCTAATGTAAGAAATCAAACAAGATTAGAAATAAGCATTTACACCGAAATCGATGCATCTAGTGCAAGTACGAAAATAGGATTATAAAAAAAAATCCTATATTGAAATAAATCCATCTAGTGCAAGTAAGGAAATAGGATTATAAACCAAAATCTACATTGAAATCAATGCATCTAGTGCAAGTAAGAAAATAAGATTATAAACGAAAATCTACACTGAAATCAATGCATCTAGTGCAAGAAATCACCATCTACATTGAAATAAATGCATCTAGTGTAAGCAATCAAATAGGATTAGAAATCACCATTACACAGAAATCAATGCATTTAGTGTAAGCAATTAAATAGAATTAGAAATCATCTACATTGAAACCAATGCATCTAGTGCAAACAATCAAATATCATTATAAATCGACATCTACACTAAAATCGATGCAACTAGTACAAGTAATCAAATAGGATTAGAAATCACCATCTACATTAAATCAATGCATCTAGTGCAAAAAAAATTCTTCGCTCTCTCCCCCCTTCATCTATATCTATATCTCCCTCCATCTCTCCCTTTTTGTCTCTCTATCTCGAACCCCTAAACACACACACTCTCTCACTCCATATCTATCAATCTCCCTATCCCTCCCTCCCAGTCTCCATCTCTCTCTTCTTCCCTCTCTTCACTTTCCATCTATATCTCTATCTCGCTTTGTCTCTCTATATCACTCCCAAAACATACACTCTGTTTCTCCAATCTATCTATCTATCCCTCCTTCCTCCTCTCTCTCTCTCTCTCTCTCTCTCTCTCTTCCCCTTCTCTCCCTCTCCCTTGCCTCTATCTCTCTTCCCTCCTAATGTCCTCTCTCCCTCTCTCTATATCTTCCTTATCACTCCCTCTCTATCTCTCCACCTTTCTCTCTCTATTTCTTTCTTCTTACCTCCCTCTCTCTCCCCCTCCAAATCCATCTCTAATTCCCTCCGTCTCTCGACTCTCTCACATCCTCTCTCTCTTCCTTCCTCTCTCTCCCTTTCTCTCCCGCCTCTCTCTCTCTCTCTCTCTCTCTCTCTCTCTCTCTCTTCACCCTCCAACTCTGTTACTATATCCCTGCCTCTCTCCTCTCTCCTTGTCTCCCCCATTCTCTCCATCTCTTTCTCTTTGTCTCTTTATCTCGCCCCCAAAGATACACACTCTCTCTCCATCTCTCCCTTGTCACTCCCTCTCTCTCTCTACTTTTCACTCCCTACTACTCAGAAGCCAAATACTCAAAGTAAAAATTATATGTATTTTTAATTAATTATAAATGTTAGAGTATTCAAAACCAACTACTCAAATGTCCTGTCAAATTTGAGAAGAACAAATTAAATAAATTTTACAATTTAGTCAATTATTTACCCTTAACAATTGATGGAGTGTCCACACAAAACCCACCTATCCAATGTATTTCTAGAAGGCCTTTTGACAATACACTGTTTAATTCAATAACAATAAATTTTCACTTCAAAAGTGAATTAAAAGCAAAAATTAAAAATGAACTATTTTATTTTATTGCACAAAGTAAGTTATATTTAATTTGCCCATTTGTCTTAAAATTTTGAATATTTATTATTTTTTCAAATGAGTCAAAAAATTTAAATTCAAAGTTAACCATTTTCTTGAAACAATCAAATCTTCATAAAACAATAATTAAAATGGATAACCTATTTTTTTAGGTGCAGGTATATCTAATTTATTCAACCTTTTTAAAAAGTGGATAACTTATTTTTTAGGTGAAGATATATGTAATTTATTTAACCTTTTTGAAATTCTAATGATTTGATTTTTTTCAAATGAGTAAAAAATCTTAAAAGCAATATTTCCATCAATTATCAACCACATTGTAAAATAATTATTTACAAATATCCTCTCAAAGTTGAGAAGAGAATTATGGACATTTCTATCAAAGTTGAGAAGAAAAATTATATGAATTTTATATTTTAATTAATTATTTTTGCTTTATGATAAAAGGAATGCCAACTAAAAATGTTAGACTTTTCAAAACCATTTGTCCAAAATTTATATAAATTCTATTTTTTACTTAATTATTTATCCTTGATAATAGGAAGTGTAAGTTACAAAATCATTACTCAAGTATTAAATTTAGTAAGGCTGAAAACTAAGAGATATATACTTGTCATATCATTAAATTAAAATAATTCTATAAGTATGAGTTGTGGAAATTTTAAAATTTTTTATAACTTATAATTAAACACGAATCTTAAAACATTATTAAATATCACTCATTTTATATTATTATGAAAAACACATTATATTAAATAACTATAGAAGTATAAATTATTTACAACATTTATTAAATTCCATTTGTGTATATATCCTCTGATGAATACTTGAGATTATTTTCAACAGTTTTTTTTTCCAATTTTAATAATAAAAACAAAAAAATTTAAATAAATATAAATATAATTAAAATTCTTAATGTTTACCATTAATACAATATTTAATAAATAATAAATTTAAGTGCCCATAGCATATAAGAACCATTACAATGGGAAGCCAATTATCGATGAGAATCCTTTACTATGAGAAGTTGAATATCGACACGGGAAGAGAAGAAGCCTTGAAAGGGCGTGACATTTCTTAAAAACTTGTGCAATAATGTATGGGAATAAAAAAATTGCAAATAACTTTCTTATAATATAATTGAAAAGGGCGAAATTATTCAAATATATAATAAACCATAGCTTCATAATATTATTTTGCATGTTTTTCACCACAATTTATAGATAAGAATCGTATAATAAAATATAACCTTAGTTTTAATGGTCGTTGGTAATTTGATTTATTTAAAAACAAAAATATCATATTTAAAATGAGAATTCAATGTTTAAATTTTTATTTACTATAGTTAAATATTTTAAATTAAATAAATTACATATTTAAAGAGTAATATTGTCATTTATCACTTTCGATTATATATAAAATTAAAATAAAAATTACATTTAAATGGGATTTCAACATTTAAATTTTGGTTGAAAATATAAATAAATTATTTGTAATTGAACTTTAAATAAAAAATCATTAGCTAATGTTGTAAAGAAAGAATATAATATTTTTTTTCTGATTTTTTATTTTATTGATATGAATATTGACATCATGGATGATGATGAGGATGAATTGCAACAAAATACAATTCTTTATGAAGGCAATAAAATATTTTTAATACATTTAACTTAAACAATAATATTAATTACAAATATATAATAAATATAAATAAAAGTTTGTTTGAACAATTAAAAGTAATATCAACAAATTAATTAAACTTCAACATAGTTCAGAAAATCAATCATTAAGCTAAAATATATGTTTATAAGCTATAGGTGATTCTTTTTAGAATCATGTCCTTTCCTTTTCTATAAAAACATCAAAATAATGAATATGATTTTTAGACAATTAAAAATATTGACATTATGAATGGATAATAAAATATACAGAACTTAGATTTGTCATTCACTTAATATGGTGTTAGAAAAAGTGTTTATTTTTTAATTTGACACTAATTACAAATAGATATAAATGCTAATAGAATCTTATCTCAATCGCTACAAGTTCAAAAGAAGTTGTCATTATACAAACAATGGAAAGTCTACTAAAATCTTCTAGTATTGCAATTTTCACAAACTAAAATGTAGAAGAACCATGGGCATTTGATGCAAGCATATCATTCCATGTGTCATTTGCATTGCTAAGCAAATTGACCATGCTTTGTCTCATCCTCCTAGAAGTGAATGCATTTCCCCCCAAATCATTTTTGAGGCTTTCCAATACCATTACCACATCTCTCATAGTTGGTGATTCATTAGGTGAATCTTTTGAACAAATCAAACCAACTTGTAGCAAAGAAAGTAGGCATTCATATGCACTATTTTTCTCAAATTCATCTCCATCCACCTCGTTTAAAAGTTGGTGGTCAATTACCTCCTTCACTTTGTTTGGAAAGGCTAGGTTCACCCACTTGTGAATGTTAAGGTCTCTAGAAAACATGTCACTGGTTGTTTGTTTCCTTGTAAGTATTTCCAATAACAAAATTCCATAGTTGTAAATATCTCCTTTGGTAGACATTGACTCACCTAATCCGGACTCTGCATTAAAGATAACCTTCATCAGATTTTACTCAACCAATCCATAAAAAAATGTTGATGAGAAAAGACAAGTACAAATCTAGCATTCTGAAATGACATACGTGGTGCGACATAGCCCACGGTGCCTTTTAAAGCAAGTGTTGAAGTAAGTGGCTCGATAGCGGCTTCATTGATCAATCTTGCAATACCAAAATCAGCTACATGCCCTAACATGTTTTCAACTAGAAGCACATTGTTGGGGTTTAAATCACAATGCACTACTTGCACAATAGAATCATGATGAAGATATTCGAGTGCATGGGCCACATCTATTGCAATGTTCAATCATGTTTTTAGTCCCATCTGACACTCATATTCACCATTTTTATCATCTTTATTAGGATACAAATGCTCTTCCAAGCTTCCATTAGACATAAATTCAAACACCAAAGCTTTGAAATCAGGGTTAGAACATGAGGTTATGATCCTCACCAGATTTCAATGTCGAACCTTTTGCAAGATGCTGCATTCTACTGAAAAACCATTTTCAACCATGTCATTTTGCAAATGGAAAATTTTCATAGCAACAATGGTGCCATCTCTCAAAGTCCCTTTATAGACTGAACCAAATTTCCCTGCTCCCAACAAGTTTGCCTCAGTGAATCCATTAGTTGCTATTTGAAGCTCTTGATACGAGATCCTTTTGTGCTCTAGCTTTTGCAAAATGGATTTTGAGGAATCAAATCTTTGAATAGGCATATTCCCTTTCGAAGGGAATCTCAGAAGTAGACAATATAGCATAAAAGTAATTGCTCCACTCACTCGCAATAATATTATTTTGACAAGTGCAGAATGACCACTTGGAGTTTTACATGCAAGTAAGTGTAATTCTTTTGGTCCACAAAGATTAGGATTTCCGATTAAAGACATAGCAATCTTTCTGTTTGCAAAAATCCCTCCTTCTCGAACTTCCCCTGTGAAATAGTTGAAAGACAAATTCAAGCTTTGAAGCATTTTTAAGTTTTGGAGAGGGGCAACTGGTATTGGACCTGATAAGGAGTTGGAAGAGAGATCGAGGCTTGCAAGACTCTGTAAATTTCCAAGTGAGTTTGGAATAGATCATTGGATGGCATTTTGAGATAAGTTCAATAATTGTAGTTCGCTACAACCTCCAATTGCAAGGGGAGTTGTCCCAGTTAGTTGATTGACAGAAATGTCTATAGCTTGAGCCATTGTAATTTTACCAATCTCCATGGGTAAGGAACCTTCTAATAAATTCCATGACAAATTCAAATAGAATTGGAGATGAGAAAGTTTCGCAATTTCATGTGGTATACTTCCTACGAGCATATTGTGAGACAAATCGAGCAATTCCAAATTTGTACAATCTAGTAAGTTGGAAGGTATGGTTCTCGATAAATAGTTATGATGAAGATGGAGTCTTCTTAGTTGTTTAAGGGGTGCAAGGGAATTTGGAATATTTCCAGAAAGAATATTTCCACTAATGTCCAAGAGACCAAGGTTTTGTAAACTTTCAAAGTGGTCACGGATGTTTCCTTCTAATCTGTTGTTACCTAAACACAATCTTTCTATTTTTTCAAGCTTTCCTATGTTTGGAATGGTACCATTTAAAAGATTTTCACTTAAATTTAGAAAGGATAGGCTACTAAGATTGCCTATATGTGGAGGGATGTTTCCTTGTATGTCATTGTTTGATAATGACAAGTGAGACAAATTGGTAGAAAGTCTTCCTATGTCAAGGGGCAAAACACCACCTAGTTTATTGTTATGCAATTTTAGTGACTATAGGTGAGAGCAATTGGTAAGAAATACAAGAAAGAGTATGTTTGTAGTGTTTCCACTATCAAGTTGATTAGAGTGCAAGTATAATTTTTCCAAGAGGGATAACTTACCTAACTCTATAGGGACACTCCCACTCAAATTGTTATAACTTAAATCTAGCCCTATGATTTTGGAACAATTTCCAACAGAATCTGGAATATTTCCACTAAGTTGATTTCCCCACAAATAAAGTATATTCAAATTATGCAATTTTGAAAAAGATGCAGGAATAGATCCTACCAAATTATTTTCATATAGCATAAGCATTTGTAAGTTGACAAGCAGCCCTAATTCTTGTGAAATGCTACCCTTGAGATCGTTGGTTGCCATATCTAAGTAAGTCAAAGTGGATAGATTGGAAAACACATGGGGAGTGGGGGCTGAAAATTCATTTTGACGAAGGTCGAGCGATCGCAAACGGGAGAGTAAAACCAACTGTGGCGGAATGGGATCAACGAGATAGTCAAGGTAGAAAGATTACCGAACGAAGAGGGAATGGTACCTCCCAGGTAAAGTTGCTGCACATGTGGGGGCGAACCCAACTACTCGGGGATATTTCCAGTCAGAGCATTGTAGGAGAGCGCCAAGTAAACCAAATTTCTGCAGCCCCTGAGTTGACTTGGAATGGCACCGGTGAAACTATTCTGATCAAAACGCAAATGTTCAACAAATTCTCAATATTTCTAATAAAAATATCCTAAATATTTCTTACAAAATTCTTCATAAGTTAAGAAAAAAAACACATTGCTAAATTATATATATATATATATATATATATATAGATATATATATATATATATATATATATATATATATATATATATATATATATATATATATATATATATATATATATATATATATATAAAAGTTAGATCATTTAAAGTCACTACTCAAAAGTCCAGTCATATTTAAGAAGAAGAGATTATATAAATTTTACAATTTAATCAATTATTTGTCCTTAATAAGTGATGAAACTTCTACACAAAAACCACCCATCCAACATATTTCTAGAAGATTTTTTAGCAATACACTTTTCAATTCAATAATAATAAATTTTCACTTCAAAAGTAAATTAAAAGGAAAAACTAAAAATGAACTATTTTATTTTATTTTATTTTACAAAATAAGTTATATTTAATTTGCTTATTCTTTTTAGAATTTTGAATATTTATTATTTTCTTCAGACCAATCAAAAATTTTAAATTTTAAATCTTAAATTAACCATTTTCTTGAAACAATCAAATTTTCATAAAACAATACTTAAAATGGATAACCTAATTTTTAGGTGAAGGTACATCTAATTTATTTGACTTTTTAAAATGTAGATAACTTGTATTTTAGGTGAAGATATATGTAATTTATTTAACCTTTTTTAAATTCTAATGATTTGATTTTTTTCAAATGAGTCAAAAATTTTTAAAGCAATGTTTCCATCAATTGTCAACTACATTGTAAAATAATTATTTACAAATCTCCTCTTAAAGTTGAGAAGAAAATTATCAACATCTCTATCAAAGCTAAATTATATGAATTTTATATTTTAATTAATTATTTTTGCTTTATGATAAATGAATGCCAACTAAAAATGTTAGACTTTTTGAAACCATTTTCCCAAAATTTATATGAATTCTATTTTTTACTTAATTATTTGTCCATATATTTCTAGAAAGCCTTTCAACGGCCTGCTAAATATTTATTTAATAATATTAGTCTTTTATTTGAAAAGTGAATCAAAAGTGGAAGCTCTTAATATATAAGAAGCTCTTAGTTAAAAATCACAAAACCTCAATATTTCTTACAAAATTCCTCATAAGTTGAGGAAAAAAATATCAACATCCCAAGAAGAAAGAATTATATATATTTTAATTACTTATAAATGTTACACTATTCAAAACCAACTACTCAAAAGTAAAAATTATATCTATTTTAATTAGTTATAAATGTTACACTATTCAAAACCAATTAGTCAAAAGTCCTCAAATTTGAGAAGACCAAGTTACATAAATTTTACAATTTAATCAATTATTTACCTTTAACAATTGATGGAGTGTCCACACAAAAACCACCTATCCAATGTATTTCTAGGTGGTCTTTTGACAATACACTGTTTAATTCGATAATAATAAATTTTCACTTCAAAGGTGAATTAAAAGCAAAAATTAAAAATGAACTATTTTATTTTATTGCATTGCATTGCATTGCATAAAGTAAGTAAGTTATAATTAATTAGCCTATTTGTTTTAAAATTTTGAATATTTATTATTTTTTCAAACAAGTCAAAAAATTTAAATTCAAAATTAACCATTTTCTTGAGACAATCAAATCTTCATAAAATAATAATTAAAATGGATAATCTAATTGTTAGGTGAAGGTATATCTAATTTATTTAAACTTTTTAAAAAGTTGATAACCTATTTTTTAGGTGAGTATATATGTAATTTATTTAATCTTTTTGAATATTCTAATGAATTTATTTTTTTTCAAATAAGTCAAAATTTTTAAAAGCAAAATTTCCATCCATTATAACTACGTTGTAAAATAATTGTTATCAACATTTCTATCAAAGACGACAAAAAAAATTATGTGAATTTTATTTTTTTAATTAATTATTTTTCCTTTAAGATAGAAGGAATGCCCACTCAAAATGTTAGCCTTTCACAACCATTTGCCCAAAATTTATATGAATTCTACTTTTTAATTAATTATTTGTCCTTGATAATGGGTAGAGTGCCCATTGCAAAAACCACCTGCCAAATATATTTCTAAAAAGCCTTTCAACAACTTACTAAATATTTATTTAATAATATTAGTCTTTTATTTGAAAAGTGAATTAAAAGTGGAAGCTCTTAATTAAAAATCTCAAAACCTCAATATTTCTTACAAAACTCCTCATAAGATGAGGGAAAAAATATCAACATCCCGTAAAGAAAAGATTATATATATTTTAATTAATTATAAATGTTAGATCATTCAAAGCTAGTTACTCAAAAGTAAAATTATATATATTTTAATTAATTATAAATGTTAGACTATTCAAAACCAACTACTCAAATGTCTTGTCAAATTTGAGAAGAACAAATTACATAAATTTTACAATTTAATCAATAATTTACCCTTAACAATTGATAGAGTGTCCAGACAAAAACTATCTATGCAATGTATTTCTAGAAGGTCTTTTGACAATACACTCTTTAATTCAATAATAATAAAATTTGACTTCAAAAGTGAATTAAAAGCAAAAATTAAAAATGAACTATTTTATTTTATTTTATTTTATGGCACAAAGTAACTTATATTTAATTCGCCTATTTGTTATAAAATGTTTATTATATTTATTTTATTCCCAATATATATATATATATATATATATATATATATATATATATATATATATATATATATATATATATATATATATATATATATATATATATATATATATATATATATATATATATATATATATATATATCTTATTCCCAAAATAAACATACCTATGTACCATAAGTCTGAGATACTTAGTAAACCCTCAAGTCTAAAAGGAACGATAATATTTATAAATGAAGATCTCATTCTAGAAGATCAAGTAGAATTGAGAAAGGAGGTTCAAAAGGTAAAGGAAGCTAGGAAGGAAGGAAAATGGGTAATAATCAGAAATAGAAAAGCCGTTATTCGAGGTAGAAACCAAAAAGATAATAATAAATAGCAATTCAACATGCTCTAGATTCTTTCGTGGAACTATTAGGGCTTTCCATGGAACAAAGGCCCCAAGCTAAGTTGGGTCTCGAATGATGTTGATATTATTTTGCTTGTTGAAACTTGGGAGCACGAAGAATCTAAGGTCCTTAACATAGATGGATTTACATTATGGTCTACCTCGAATAAGCGATCCTCCCGTAGAGGCATTGGGGGTATAGCTTGTTAGATTAAGAAGAACATCTCTCCCCATGCTAGGATTTATAAAAACAACCCTTACAACCAATATAGTTGGATAGAAATTATTGACATTTATGATAAGAAGACCTACATAGCAATCTATTATTCCTCCCCATCAATTCTAACTTCTATAAGAAAAAGAATCTAGATAAAAATAGCCCTTACAATGGTTTAGAGAATGATATTTCTAGCCTAAGGAATGAAGGCAATATCCTTTTAATGTGTAACTTTAATGCTCAAACTTCAAGCATCCAAGCTATTCTTCTAAGAAATCATTCCAACCCTAATCCTCTTTGGTCAGATGAAGACCTTCCTCTAGCTATCCAGTACAAAAGGAGCTCTAAAGACCTCGGGGAGAATTTGTTTGGGTCGGAGGTAGTCAAGCTCTGTAGTGCTCAAGATCTCATAATTTGCAATGGCCTAAAGAAGTGGCCCGCATCCATGGGCTTGGTAGTAGCGTGGTAGACTATGTTATCTCTGATCTCCCTCTATACAATGAAATAACAAATTTTGACAATGTAAACAATCATGAACCTGACTCTCATCATAGGCCTTTACTTATAACTCTCAATCTTGTCATGCATAGAGA
The DNA here is from genome assembly GCA_031772625.1 of Pinus tabuliformis. Taxonomy (NCBI): domain Eukaryota; kingdom Viridiplantae; phylum Streptophyta; class Pinopsida; order Pinales; family Pinaceae; genus Pinus; species Pinus tabuliformis. Next base: position 1,057,116,887 of record CM062805.1, read on the forward strand.
TCCCATAGAACATAATCGTTATAGCCAAAAAAAGTTAATCAGTGATAGAAATAAAAAAGATCACTTTCAAAATGAATTAAAAACTAATTTGCTCCTTTATTTAGTATAGACAACATAGAAGATCTCTATCATAATTTTTATACAACCCTCTCATATTCTATGAACAAGTTATCAATTGATGTTTCAAGTAATAAAAGATATCTATATTTGTTGGCATTGATACACTCAAAACTCTATTGAAAAATCCTACTTAGCAATCTACTTGCACTTTATGATCATTCTACGAGCAATTACTCACCCTTTTCATTGATAACGCTATGAGTGCATTAAAAATGACTAAAAATATATAATAAAAAGGTGCGAAAACCATGTGCTCTTAAGAGAGGATTATCAGGAAACCACTTTTGTAACTCATAGAATCCCATGGAAAACTAATTAACCATATTGAAATGGTATAAAAGAGGGCTACATTAAGGAGAATGTTACAATATATATTTCTACATAAACGTCATATTCTGGCTAAAAGTAATCATAACCATTAGATCCTATGGTATTTTTTCTTGTAATCTCCTTAGAAATCCTCGTTTTTAGAAATTTTCATCTCCCTTTTCTTGTGATTGAGGTCTAATACATCTTGGTATTCCTCTTCCTTGCATGGAGCAGAACGGAGGAGATGAAGTAGTCCTAAGTGTCACGAGGATGGAGGGATCTAGACAATGGTCATAGATAGCATAGGTAGTAAATTTGTGTATAATTTTGTTAGTTTGTTATTAATTTTAATAAAAATGGAGATATATCTTCCCTCGCCCCCCCAAATTTGGAGTTATTTGTATATATCTAATATCTATTTTAGCATTTAGTATTAGTCCTAAATGTCCTAATAGAAGATAATTAGAGTAGTTATTTTATTGTTGTTTATTATTTGAGGAAGCTTGTTTGCTTCATTATGTAAAGGAAAATGGGCAATAATTAGAAATAGAAAAGCCGCTATTTGAGATAGAAACCAAAAAGATAATAATAAATACCATTTCAACATGCTCCAGATTAATTCTTGGAACTATCAGGGCTTTCCATGGAACAAAGACCCCAAGCTAAGTTGGGCTTTGAATGATGTTGATATTATTTTGTTTGTTGAAACTTGGGAGCATGAAGAATCTAAGGTCCCTAATATAGATGGATTTACATTATGGTCTACCTGGAATAAGCGATCCTCCCATAGAGGCATTGGGGGTATAGCTCATTACATTAAGAAGAACATCTCTCACCATGCTAGGAATTCTAAAAACGACCCTTACAACCAATATAGTTGGATAGAAATTACCGAAATTTATGATAAAAAGACCTACATAGCAATCTGTTATCCCCCCCCATCAATTCTAACTTCTATAAGAAAAAGAGCCTAGATAAAAATAGTCCTTACAATGGTTTAGAGAATGATATTTCGAGCCTAAGGAATGAAGAGAAAATCCTTTTAATGGGTAACTTTAATGCTTGAACTTCAAGCAACCAAGCTATTCTTCTAAGCAATCATTCCAACCCTAATCCTATTTGGTTAGATGAAGACCTTCCTCTGGCTAGCCAATACAAAAGGAGCTTTGACGACCTCAGGGAGAATTTGTTTGGGTCAGAGCTAGTCAAGCTCTGTAGTGCTTAGGATCTCATAATTTGCAATGGTCTAAAGAAGTGGCCCAATTCTAGCCAGATGACCTGCATCCATGGGCTTGGTAGTAGCGTGGTAGACTATGTTATCTTTGATCTCCCTCTATATAACGAAATAACAAATTTTGACATCTTAAACGATGTTATGAAACCAGCTGAAGAAAAGATAGAAAAGATAGATCAAAGCCTTAGAATTCAGCCTCTTCGAGGGGGCAACCTCCTTTACATTACATAAATGAACAATTCTTCGATGATACAAATGACAAAACCTCCTTTCTATATATAGGAGTCTAAGGAGTCACAATATAATCCAGCCGACCTAACAATAATAATATAAATCCATAAGAATAACAATAGAGGGATTCTATGGGGCACAAAAATAATAATATGGGGGTAATAGGGGCACAAAAATATAAATAAGGGGTATAACTACAGTAGTAATGGGGTAATCACTAGTATTATAGGGACCCAACATGCCCCTCTCCTTCAAAAAAGTGTTGTCCTCAACGCTTGAGTAGTTCTGGATACTTCTGCATAAAATTCTCATCCTCCCATGTGGAATCTTCAGCGGATAAGTTCTTCCACTCGATAAGATACTCTGAAATTGATCGATTTCGTAGCTGTCGAGTTCTTGTTTCTGTGACTGCTTCCGGTTCCAATATAATTTTTCCTTCCTCGTCAAGTTCTGGCAATATTGTTTGAACTGGGAGCTTGTCGCCTATAACCTTCTTTAAACATGAAACATGGAAAACTGGGTGCAATCGAGAAGCTGCAGGAAGCTCCAATTTGTATGCCATAGTACCAATCTTTTCCAACACCTTGTACGGACCGTAATACTTTGGTGATAATTTATTATTCTTCTTAGCTTGCTTTAGGGACATTTTCTTATATGGTTGTAGCCGTAGGAATACCCAATCACCTACATCAAAACTTCTTTCACTGCGATGTTGATCTGCCTGTTGTTTCATTCTATTTTGTGCCAACACGAGGTTATCCTTTAAGAGTTGGAGGACTTGTTGTTGATGTTCGATGTGATGTTCCACTGCTTGAACCTTAGAATTTTCTCTTAAATATGATGTGATTGATGGTGGTTGGTACCCATAAAGTGCCATAAATGGGGTCATTTTTGTTGCTGTATGGAAGGAAGTGTTATACCACCATTCAGCCAGAGGAAACCATTTGACCCATTGTGTCTGTTTATCAGATACAAAGCAACGGAGATATCCTTCCAAACAATTGTTTACTATCTCAGTTTGCCCATCAGATTGAGGATGATAAGATGAGCTTTGAGCTAATTGAGTACCCAGACAAGAAAATAATTCGGTCCAAAAATTTCCAGTGAAAATGGGATCTCTGTCACTTACAATAATCTTTGGGTTTCCATGTAGCTTTTGAACTGTTTCCATAAATGTAGTAGAAACTGTACTGGCTTTAAATGGATGTGATAATGCACAAAAGTGTGCATACTTGGTAAGTCTGTCAACTACCACCATGATGACACTCTTTCCCTTAGACTTGGGTAAACCTGTGATAAAATCCATTGAAACCTCCTCCCAACGTTAGCTTGGAATGGATAAAGGTTGTAATAGACCCGGTGTCGTAATTGTTTCAACTTTATTTTGTTGGCAAACCAAACATTTCGCCACAAACATTTGAATATCTGATTTAAGGCCATCCAAAAAAAATTCCTTCTTAACCCTGTGGTAAGTTTTTAAAAATCCTGAGTGCACTCCTAAGGGAGAAGTGTGCAATTCCATAAGAATATTTTGTTTTAGCTGGGAATTCTTCCAGAGGTATAAGCAATCTTTGTACCATAACGAATCATTTTGCCAGCTAAATGTATCAGAAGTACTAGAATCTTGTTGTAGCTTTCGAATAAGTGCCCACACTTCCTCATCATCCTTCCATTCCTCATTTGCTTCGTTTATCCAATATGGTTGGATAATAGAAATGGCACACAACAATGCTTCCATATCCTCATCCTTTCTTGAGAGTGCATCTGCCACCACATTTTGCTTCCCTTTTTTGTAGATGATTTCAAAGTCATAACCCAACATCTTTGTGACCCACTTTTGTTGCTCTTCAGAGGATAATCTTTGTTCTAAAAAGTATTTAAGGCTATCATGATCCGTTTTTACCTTGAAGTATCTTCCCATTAGGTAGGGTCGCCATTTGTTAAGTGCATGGAGTATTGCCAACATTTCCTTCTCATAAATAGCTTTACTTAAAAACTTTCCCTTGATTGGGCGACTTTCAAAAGCAATGGGTCTTTTATCTTGCATTAGAACAACACCAATTCCATTTCCTGAAGCATCACATTCCACAATAAAGGTTTTTGTGAAGTCTGGTGTAGCTAAGACCGGTGCTTGGCACATTGCCTCTTTAAGATGTTTAAAGGCCTTTGTTGCTTCCAGAGTCCATGAAAATGAATCTTTCTTTAATAATGTTGTTAGAGGTGCTGCTATTCTCCCATAATTCTTAACGAACTTGCGATAATACCCTGTCAACCCAAGAAATCCTCGCAGATGCTTTATGGATGTGGGGATTTTCCATTCCTTAATGGCTTTAATTTTGCTAGGGTCTACCTTAACTCCTTCATGAGATACAATATGACCCAAATATTCCACCTCCTCGACTCCAAAGAAACGTTTGGATCTTTTTGCATATAATTGATTCTCCTCCAATAGTTGTAACACCTTGTCAACATGTTCAACATGATCCTTCCAAGACTTGTTGTAGATTAGTATATCATCAAAAAATTCCCCGCTCCCAACAAGTTTGCCTCAACAAATCCATTAATTGCTATTCGGAGCTCTTGATACGAGATCCTTTTGTGCTCTAGCTTTTGCAAAATGGAATGCAAGGAATCAAATCCTTGCATAGAGATATTCCCTTTCCAAAGGAATCTCAAAAGTAGACAACATAGCATAAAAGCAATTGCTCCAGTCATTGGCAAAAATATTATTTTGACAAGTGTAGAATGACCACTTGGAGTTTTGCATGTGGGTAATTGGAATGCTTCTGGTCCACAAAGGCTAGGATTTCCAATTAAAGACACAACAATGTTTATGTTTGTAAAAATCCCTCCTTTTGGAACTTCCCCTATGATACTGTTGAAAGACAAATTCAAACTTTGAAGCATTTGAAACTTCTGGAGAGTGACAAATGGTATTGGACATGAAGGAGTTGGAAGAGAGATCTAGGTTTGGAAGACCTTGTCAATTTCCGAGTGACTCGGGAATTGGCCATTGGAACACATTTTGAGAGAAGTTCAATAATTGCAGTTCACTACAACCTCCAATTGCAGGGGGGATTGTCCCGCTTAGTTGATTGATAGAAATGTCTATAGCTTGAGCCACTATAATTTTACCGACCGATCTCCATGGGTAAGGAACCTTCTAATAAATTCCGTGACAAATTCAAATAGAATTGTAGATGATAAATTTTTGTAATTTCATGAAATTTACTTCCTGTGAGCCTATTATGAGACAAATCGAGCAATTCCAAATTTATACAATTTAGTAAGTTGGAGGGTATGCTCCCTGATAAACTGTTATGATGAAGACAGAGTCTTCTCAGTTTTTTAAGGGGTGTAAGGGAATTCAGAATCTTTCCGCAGAGAATATTTCCACTAATTTCCAAGAGACCAATGTTTTGTAAGATTTCAAAGTCATCGTGGATGTTTCCTTCTAATATGTTGTTACTTAAATACAATCTTTCTATTTTTTCAAGCTTTCCAATATGTGGAATGGTACCATTTAAAAAATGTTCACTTAAATTTAGAAAGGATAGGCTACTAAGATTGCAGATATGGGGAGAGATGTCCTTGTATTCTATTGTTTGATAATGACAAGTGAGACAAATTAGTAGAAAGTCTTTTTATGTTGGGGAAAAACACCACTTAGCTCGTGAAATTTTAGTGATTGGAGTTGAGAGAAATTAGCAAGAAGTAAAAAAAGAAAAAAAGAGAGTATGTTTGTAGTGTTTCCACTCTTGGGCGATAATGCCGGTGAGATTGTTGTTTGGAGAGCATCAGGATACTCGAATTTCTGCAACCACATGGAATATTTCCTTGCAATTCATTATCTGCCAACTGGAGCTCCCTCAGATGAACGAAGCGTCCCAATTGAAGCGGGATATGACCATGCAACGCATTGTGTGGCAGGAGGAGCGAGCAGAGAAATGACAGATTGCCGAGCGAAGGAGAAATGGAACCGCGCAGATCCATGTCAGCGAGGTCTAGGGACGCCACTCTGTTTGGATGATGGTGGCTGCGGTAACACCATACCAGTTGCACAAGGGATTGGTGGGACTCCAATCTGCAATGGAATGATGTGGATCGCTAGTAATCAGATTCTTGAATGCTACCAGGGATTGTCGATCATTCCGGAATGAGTGGGTGGGGGTGAAGCAAAAAATGAGGAGCAGCAACAGCTTCGGATTTGTGACTTGCCCTGAGCGTTAGTTTCCATGAAGATAGGATGAATCCAGCGAGTTTCCACGAAGTGAGTTTTTTTAAGAATAAAGGTTACGTCACCATCTCAAAAGTTATTTCTACTTCTGAATCAGTTATGAACCATGAACCATTACTTATTCGATAATTTAATCATTTCCCATCATTTCGATCATTCCATCCATTGCTTGTCCTTTCTCACAAGTGACAATGTTAAGGCAAATTAAAAACCTCAATATTCTTATAAAAAATATCTCAAAACCTCAATATTTCTTTCAAAAAAAGTCAATATCTTATTTAAATATTTTTTACAAAATTCCTCATAGGTCTGAAAAAAAAAATATCCACTGAAAAATTATATATATTTTAATTAATTATAAATGTTAGATCATTCGAAGCGAATCACTCAAAAGTAAAAATATATATATATTAATTAATTATAAATATTAGACTATTCAAAAGTCTAATTAAATTTGAGAAGAAAAAATTGCTTAGATTTTACAATTTAATTAATTATTTTTCCTTAACGATTGATGAAGTGTCCACACAAAAACCACCTATCCAATATATTTATAGAAATCCTTTTAACAATTGGAATCAATTTGCAGCAGTCTCACTTGTGTTCTTTAATTCAATAATAATAAAATTTCATAGAAAAAATTAAAAATGAACTAGTTTCCCCTGATTCGGCTGACGGATAAGGTAATGCGTCGTAATGACGGTGTCAGAGGAATGATGGAACAAGGACAAGTCAGTATAGCTCGCATGATAGCTCAGAGGTATGCAGAAAGGCACTGTCGTTTTGTAATGAAAGATGGCAGAAGGAATGTTAGGTCAGAGAATGGGGGGAAGGACGATGATAATGGCACGACGAGACAACAGGGTGGTGGTATGTGGAAGTATAAAAGGAGTAGAGCAAAGAGGAAGGATAGAAGGTGAGGGAAGCATGGAAGGAGCGGGATGAGGGAGCCACATCGTACACCAGCGAACAAGGATTCTGCTACCGGATAGAAGGCAGCAGGGAGATGGCTCGAGCAAGTCGTAGAAGAGGTCGAGGATGTAGTCGCGGTCACCAAGGATAGAAAAGCAACTGCCTAGAACCGCAGAATAGTAGCACCCACAGTAAAAGGCAAGGTCGTCGATCGATGAACGAAACCATTCAAAAAGTAGCCACAGATTACATGAGAAATAAAGATGAAGGCATAAGAAAAATAATTGAAGACATGGAAGCGAAAGTGAAGGAGGAGGAGTCTGAGGAGGAAATGGAAAAGTAGAGGGGTATGGTTTCGGACTTGGGTAACACAAGGGGTTGAATGGTTGAGTATAAGCAAACCCTACACTTGTATTGGCTTATGAAGAAGCTGCTATGCAAGGCAGTAGAGCGGATCTCAATGGGCATGGCCCTAATAACAAGAGGCATGCCTAATTATAAGAAAGACATGGAGACCATACAATTTCAACTCTGCAGGCAAGACATGAGATTGGATTGTATCGAGCAAAACACCCCAAGAGTAGCAAACAGGGGACCTGTTCATGGGGGTTCAGCAACAAACCCAGCAACGGTGGAAATCGACCAGGAAGATGAGGGTGACTTAACTTAGCCTCATTCTGTTTTTAGCTTAGCAGTGTGCTCCTTTTCAGTGGATAGTATCTTTTATATTTCTAAATGTCTATAGAAACAGTAGATAAAAACTCTATTTCTAATTGTATTTTTTACATAGCATGGCTAGAAAGACTACAGACCTACCAATTTTGGATGGCCTATGTTATTTTTAGGTGGTTCATATCTTGGTTTCCCATAGGGCAAGTTGTGGCCACCTATGTCATATATGTGTTCTCACTTTGGCGCTTATAAATAGAAAAGGAACTACCTAAACTTACAAAAAAAGAAAAACGAACTATTTTATTTTATTTTATAGCACAAAGTAGGTTATATTTAATTTGTCTATTCGTTTTAAAATTTTGAATATTTATCATTTTTTCAAAAAAACAAAAAAATTCAAATTCAAAATTAATTATTTTCTTGAAACAATCAGATCTTCGTAAAATAATAATTAAAATGGATAACCTAATTTTTTTGGTGAAAGTATATCTAATTTATTTAACCTTTTCTAAAAGTGAATAACCTATTTTTTTAGAGAAAGATATATGTAATTTATTTAACCTTTTTGAAATTTTGATGATTTTTTTTCCAAATGAGTCAAAAATTTTAAAATCAAAATTTCCATCCATTATAAACTATGTTGTAAAATAATTGTTTACAAATCTCCTCTCAAAATTGAGAAGATAATTATCAACATTTCTATCAAAGTTGATAATTTTTTATGTGAATTTTATATTTTAATTAATTATTTTTCTTTTATGATAGAAAGAATGCCTACTGAAAATGTTAGACTTTTCACAACCATTTTCTCAAAATTTATATGAATTCTACTTTTTGATTAATTATTTGTCCTTGATAAGAGGAAGCGTAATTACAAAATCATTACTCAACTATTAAATTTAATAAGGGTGAAGAATAAGAGATATATACTTATCATATCATTAAATTAAAATAATTCTAGAAATACCAGTTGTGGAAACTTTAAAGAAAATTACAATTTATAAATAATCTCCATTCTTAAAACATTATTAAGTATCACCCATCTTATGTTATTATGAAAAGAGCATATATGTATATATATATAATCATGAACTATATAATTATATATAGTTGTAGTTACATGTAGTTATGCTATGTCATATGTGTGTTAAATATTATGTTAAATTTATATATACTAGTTATATTATATATAATTTTATGTTTTATTATATAGTTACATTATTTTATATATATATATATATATATATATATATATATATAATTTAATTAAATAGCAAAAAAATCTTGTTTTGGATTTTTAATTTATTTAATAATTTTTTAAAGTACAATTACTTTTTAAAAACAAATTACTATATTCATTATTAATAAAAATATATAAAATATAAATTAATTTATATCTGAAATAAAAAAATGAAATAAACTTTCTTATTTGATAATTAAAGGTTCATCATGAGCAACAATATTCATCATGTTATTTTTAAGTTCTTAATTTATTTGTATTGGTTATAGTTCACTTGTTTTCTATTTGGAATTTGTTTGGGTATATTTTTGGTCAAATTTGTTTGAAATCTAAATTGCATTTAAAAAAGATAAAAAATCAAAATTTTTGAATTTTTTTCACTAAATTCCTAAGAAAAGAACTTTAAACCTATAATAATTAAAAAATAAAGTTTTTACTATAGAAAAAAAAATCATAATAAACATGCTATCATTGCAATTATTAAAAAATAATACAATGAAATGAAAAACAAATTAAAACCTAAATTATTGTTTTTTTGGTGGTTTTCAAATGTTTTCCTAGTGGTTTTCTAGGTTTTTTTTTTATGGTTTTCAGGGGTTTTCTAGGTGGCCTTTTGTGGTTTTCATGGTTTTTTTGTGGTTTTTATATGGCGGGTTTTTATTTCAAATTAATCTATTTTATTTTTCAATAAAACTAAAATAAAGGAGACAAAAAGATAAGAAACCTACCTTGGCTTGAGCCTCTAGGATGTTGGTGGGGTCATTGGGTAGCTAGATCTAGCTCCTCTATCTGGGTTGAGCTTATAAATCCTCAATTAAGCTCCTTCTTCCTCACAGTTTGTGCAAAATGGCTTGCACAGATCAAGACTGGGATTTTGATAAGAAATAAAGGGTCAATTGAGCCATAACGGTCATTCGAGCGATAAAGTCCAATCAAGCCCTAAGGCTTGATCGAGATCTTACCTTGGGTTACACAACAACTCAATAAGGGTTTGTTTTAAAACTCAGTGTAGTTGTTTCTTAACCCTCAAGAAGCTCCATCGAACGCTTGAAAAATGGCTCAATCAAGCTCCCTTTTTTCACCTAAATGTGTCCTCCAATTTCCGAAAAGGGTAACCCAACTCCTTGCATAAAGCTTATGAAACAACATTTTCTACAAAATTTCTATAGAATAATAATTTTTTTAAAATTTTTCTAGAATTTTTGTATAAACAATAATTTTTAACAATTTTTTTATTGGAAAAGAAAAATAATATTTTCTTTGAAATATTTATAAAATAATAATTTCTATAAATTTTCCATAAAATTTTTAATTATTAAACTTTTTGAAATAATGATGATTTGTTTTTGTTGAATAAGTTAAATTTTTAAGTAGCAAAATTTCGATCAATTCTATAGTACAATAATTTCTTTCAAAATTAGATAATAAATAAATAAATAAATAAAATAAAATTTTAATTTCTTTCTAAACCCCTAAAATTTTCTAGAATATCTATCAATAACTACCAATTTAAAAATGATTTTATTTTATAATTAATTTACTTTAATATATAAAATTAGTCCCTTTATCTTTAATATATATATAACTAACTATTTATATATTTAATAACTTTTTAACTAACTATTAATTTATATTAATTTATCTTATGATATATTTGTTTATAGTCCCTTTAACCTCGATTTTAATAAGAAAATAACTAACTAACTATTTTGATATTTATTTGAATTAACTTGATTATTAAAATAAAGTTCTTGCCCTTAATCCGGTCCAACTAACTCTATCCTGGTCAAATTTAGCAGTCAGTCAATATAGACGTTGCTTGGTCAAGAAATATAGTCATTGGATGTTCTGCTCTCACTATTTAATATGCACAACTAGATCTGATTCTTCAACTTGTCCTGACAATGAACCACATTTGTTGGTTCGAAACACGTCGACAAATGAAATTTCAAGTGATTTACGCCGAAAAATATCTCATAAATTTACTTATTCGATAATTCAAAAATTCTTATAAATTTACTTATTTGATAATTTATTTATTTGTCTTATTTAACAGTAATAAAAATGTATTTGAAAATGGAATTAAAGGTAGGAAGACATAAAGTGTCCTTTAATTTACATATTTGAAAATTTCATCATTCATTAATTTTTTTAAATGAGTTAAAAAAAATAAAATCATAATTTCCTTAAAAACAACAATGATTTCCATGAAATTTCCATGAAACAATAATTTTCAACAAAACATTTCATAAAACAATATTTTCTATAAAATTTCTATGAAACAATGTTTTCTACAAAATTCTAGATAACAATAACTAAAAAAAAAATGAATTCGAAAGAAAGAAATGATAGTTCTATGAATGTTATAACTAATTGACTATTTGGACTTGATGATGAGGTTCCTTTCATGAAGATTGTTAAAGAATAAGCTACATTCAAATTCTTTAGTTTTGGTTTTCTTTTAGTGTAGAGTTCTGAAGGGAGATTGGTTTGTAGAAATAATGAGTGGGAAAGATGACCACTTGAGGGGGAGGGGTGAGAACCTCTCGCTAAAGTATGTTGTAGTTGGTAAAAATCATGAAGGAGAGGGAGGAAGGGGGGGTATCCTAAAACCCTTGGCGTTGGAAGCTCATCCAAAGAATATCCAATTATATGGGCGCAATGGCAGTTGAATCTTAGAGGAAAATACATTACCAAAGAAGCTCAAAACCCAAAATTTGTAATCCCACCAAAAATCTTGTAGAAGCATAGAAAGAGTATGAAGGACCATGCCTTCATCTACAAGTTTATCGGGAGCTAACCGACAAAAACAATTTATAAAAAATAGATAGAACAAAAATGGAAATCGAAAGGGGAGGTGGATCTAAGGCTTGGGCCGAAAGGATTTTTTATGGTGACTTTCTATAATATAGAGGACAAGGAAAGACTATTTGAAGGGGGTATATATTTAATGAGTAATTTTGGATTATACATAAGGAATTATTTAACCCAAACAAAGAGGAGTTTATTGTGGGTCCAGTCTTGGTGAGGCTCTACTCTCTACTAGTTGATTTTTATATTCCAGAAATCTTGGAAGAAATTGGTAACTCCTTGGGAAATTTTGTCAAAATTTATGAGGTCACTGGAACAGGAAAGAGCATGACTTATGCTAGAATTTGTGTCTATATGAATATCTCTCAATCTCTACCTGAATTGATAGATCTGAAGTATAAGGGGGAAATTTGGTCTCAACCATTGGAACATGAACATGTTCTATTAAGATGTTACTATTATCAAAAAATGGCCACCTGTTCCTAGATTGTCCTATGAGAAAGGATGAAATTCAAGAAGAAGGCCAACAAAGGTTGGGTGATGGATTCATGAGGGTGCCCTTCCATCATAGAAATCTAAGGGGTCAAAGATCGGAGGTGAAAGAGAACCCTTGAAACAATGAGAATATGTTTTCTAGCCTGGAGAATATGGATGAATAATTTGTTCTGTCGAAGGATATAGCTATGGAGGAGTTTCCACTAGAATCCACTAGTGACAAAAAAGTAGAAAAGTGGAAGTCCCCATAAGACAAAGCCCCACCAGATTGCTTTGTCTCCTTACGTGGGACTAGTGAAGTCTTATCGATGCTTGAGGAAAGCCCAGATTCTTTTACAGAGGAAGGATTTCTAATGGGACTTATCAATTGTTGGGTTTAAAAAGACCTCTCATATCTTCCCTAAGATCAAAAATAAATTTATGTGTAAGGGTATTTGTGTTGAAAAAGCAAAGGTTTTGCGACAGAGATCAGAGACAGAGGGCCAAGAGATATAAAGGGGGAGAAGGATAAAGGAAAATAATCAATGATCAAATAAGTGAAATGAAAAGGTAGAAAGACAATGAAGGATCCACTCTCTGTAACCTAGAATAGAGAAGAAATCAAGAGGAGTTGTTGTGGAGAAAAAAGTCAAGAGTCTAATGGCTAAAGGAAGGGGAGAAAATTTCTAGTTTCTTCCACAAATCAATGATTAAACATAGGAATAATAACTTGATAGTATCCCTAAAAGGTAAGCATGGGAAAAGGAATCTTATTCATGAAGAGATTGAAGATGAATTGGTGTTCCATTTTAAAGATATTCTGCACGAGCCTCCTCAGAATATGTTGCAAGCTATAAATAAGATCACAACCTACATTCCTAAAATAGATATTAATGATCAGAATGAAGTTTTTATGTGGAGGGTTAATTTTTAAGAAGTAGAGTTTGTGGTGAAGGAAATGCAGCAAAACAAAGCCCCATGTCCAGATGGTTTCACTTTGGAATTTTTCAAGGCGTGTTGGAACTTCTTGGGTGAGGAGGTTTATGAAGTGGTGGAGGAATCCAGGAAATCTCAAAAAATATATAAAGGGTTGAATGCTACATTTTTAGAATTTATTCCTAAGGCTGGTAAGACTAAAGAAACTAATGGATTCAGATCAATATCATTGTATAATTTCATTTATAAAATTATTTCACTTGGTATAGTGAATAGACTGAAGCCCTTGTTGAATCAACTAATTAGCCCTGAACAAATTGGTTTTGTGGAAGGGCATAATATCTCTGATGGAATTTAGTTCCAGTGCAAGAGGTGGTTCACTTTCTAAGATCGAAGTTGTATCCAAGTATGATGATAAAACTAAATTTCTCAGAGGCATATGATAGGTTGAATTGGGATTTCCTCTTGTAGGCTTAAATGCTTACGATTTCTCATGGCAATGGATTTCCTGTATTAGATCTCTTGATTCATCTCCATTTTTATCTATATTGATTAATGATTCTCCATCAGTCACTTGTAATCCAACTATGGGTCTCTAGAAGGGAGATCCTTTATCCCCCTTTTTTGTTTATCTTGACAACCGAAGGTTTAGGGAGACTTTTTAAAGATGTGGTTTCTAGGGGAAAGCTTAAGGGTCTGAGGATATTCGGGGAAGACCTTCGCATCACTCCTCAACAATTTGTTGATTATGTGTGTCTATTCGTGTTGGATAATTTCATGGAAGCAAGATCAATTCACTCTCTATTGGAAGTCTTTATGTAAGAATTAGACGCTCTAATAAATAAAGAGAAGTATAACATTTTATTTTTTAATTGCAATGTCTCAGTTCAATGGTACTTGGCTAGGACTCTAGATTCTAGGATGCATCCTTTCTTTCTAAGTATCTTTGAGTGCCTCTTGCACTTAATTCAAAGAAGCCAGTATGATGCCATGAGATGTAAGAAAAATTGGCAAATAAAGTTAAGAATTAGGCCTTCAGAGTTTTAAATTTAGTCGGGAGAGTGGTGTTAACAAAGTCAGTGTTACAATCTATTCCTCTATAGAAAATGGAAGTGATGCATATTCCAGGAGATACCATCAAGGAAATAATCATTGTTTGGAGAAAATTCCTTCGGAGAGGTGATAACAAGACTAAGAAGTGGGCATTGATGGTGTGGGAGAAGCTTTGTTTGCACAAATATGTTGGCAGTTTGGGCTTAAGAGACCTAGAAGCCTTATGTGAAGCACTGGGGGCTAAATTATGGTGGCCATGGGGGATGGGTGGTAAAAAAATTCAGAGACATGTATGGAAGAGAAAGTATAAGCCCCAATCTACTCAGGAAGCTTGTATTCAAGATCTCAATTACTACCCTGGATCCTAGTTTTGGATATGGGCATAAGTGAGTATGAAACTAATAAGAGACCATGCATTTTGGGAAGTGAGAAAAGGGGATATAACCAGGATTTGGGAGGACTCATGGTAGCATCTCCCATGACTATCGGAAAATTCAAAGTGGGTGGGGATAGAAAAATTTACTAAATGAAGGGGAGGCCAAAAGATGGTGTGTTTTTGGAAGGAGAATTGTGATTCTTGATTTTGTTGAACCTATAAACTTAAGGAGGATTGGGAAGGTCAATAGGGAGAAATGCCTTGGGATAGTTTTAATAAATAATTTGTGAAGAGGCAAGTTCAGATAGCTCATGGCCATGAAAAATTTAGGTGGGGTTATAATCTAATTGGTATGTTTACTTTTAATGAGGCATATGTCACCTTGGTAGGATATAAGGAATTAGTGAAATATTTGCTTTGGAAGGTGGTATTGTCTTGCAATATTTGGCCAAAGGTAAGCCACTTCCTTTGGTTGTTGGTGAACAACAAAATATTAGCATGGGACCAAATCATAAGGAGAGGTTTTCTAGGGCCCTCTATATGTTTGTTGTGCCAATATCAAGAGGAATCAATAGAACATAGGTTTAATTCCTACCTATTTGTGGAGGAAGTTCGAAAATTGATTTAGGAAAATTTTGGTCAAATGAATCGAAACAAGGAAGATGTGGGCCTGGGACTTAGTCAATGGAGAAGAGTAAAATTTTAAAATCCCATCAGTAGTAGAGAATGGGAATTGGCAAGAGGATATTATGAACATTCTAGGAGGAGAGGAATGTGAGGATATTCAAGGATAAGTGTAGAAAGCCGAGAGACATAAGTGCTATTGTGAAGAAATATATTTGAGAAAAAATTATGGTGGTTCCATGGTCTAGTGACAATTGGAAAATGTGAAAAGGGGATGCAAACATTATGAGAAATATGGATCTGAGTGTGGATATGATATTGTTCAAATCAAGGTTACCCATAAAGATGAGAAATAGTGAAGCAGCAAGATTCTTCCCCGTGGAAGGTTTCATCAAACTAAATTTTGATGGTGAATCAAAGGGAAACTTGGGTGTGGCAGGTTTGGGAACTGTGATTAGAGACAACAACTCCAATGTAATGAGAGCGCTCACTCAGAGTTATGACTCCATTAGTAATAACATGATGGAATTACAGGCCCTCAAACATGGTCTCGTGATTGCAATAAGAGAGGGTTTCAAATTATTGCAGGTGGATGGGGATTCATGCTATGTAATTAATTTCCAATAGCACTTGATCATATGTCAACCACCAGAGAAGGTAGTTAATAGCTGAAGATTGGAAGCGCTGGTTTAGAGCATTAAAAGTTTGATTAGTTTTTTTTATTATATAACTACTCATCATTCAAGAAGATATGGTAATAAGGTGGCATATTTTCTTACCAATTTGGGTTGTCAGGGAAGAGAGGTGGACATAAATGATTGTTGGCCCTCCATGTAGATTATGGTTAGAAGGAGGACCTCAATATTTTGCTAGCATGTGATAGGTGGATCCTTGATGGGGGTGCTATGAAGGGCGACAAGGGGCTTGGGTCTTTGTGCCCACCACCATCGATTTATTAACAAATATTTATAGATGGCGTATGCACTTGGTACTTGGCATGAAACTCTCCTATTGGTGCGGGGTTTAGGAGGCAATGGAGTTGATAATAGAAAGCATTAGTGAAGTTGATGATGGTAAAGATGAGGGTTATTAATTACTTCTAGTTTATGAAGGAAGTGGAAGTCATTGATGGAAATTCCTTAGCGAGGTGTTGAATCCCTAGCTTATGTGGTCCTATGATTCCTCAGTCCTTGCAGTGAGTAATTCCACATCCCAGAGTGAAGATCTTGAGTGCTAGGTTTTCAATTCTTGGTCACCAGATAGTTTTTGTCATCTCGATTATATACGGGAGGGGAGTCGACGACCCCCAATGACTCTTTTCTACTTGTATATGGAATTGGTAAGCCTTTTAGCCTTCTTTTGGTCCCCTTTTCTCTTGAGAAGTCAAGTTTGTTTAATTCTTATGTGGCTTTAAGTTATTGGGGTCCTAGATCTTATTTAAGGGATGGCTCATTTTTTTTAAGGTTTGGGTCTCTATGAAAATTCTACCCTTGTGGGGGTTGTGTTCTTTGAATTTGAGTCTGCTTGGTATAGTTAAATTGAATATTTTGAGTTCAGGTATTGTCAGGGAGTCTTGGAAAACAAGTTCTATTGTGTGTTGGAGTCGATGTTGGGTTATCTCTCCCTAGGCTATTGGGTATTATAGTGTCTAAATTCTAGTGTTTTATTTGGGGTGCTCAATGTTTAAGGGGTTTGAGTCTTTGGCTGAAAAGGAGCTTCCCATTTCCGTGGGCTGTCATTCTATGTAAGAGGTTAATACTTGTGGCTAGTGATTCTATGATGTTGTCCTTTGGTGGTTCCTAGTTTTTGATAGTGTTGATTTGTGTCAGTAGATTTGTCCACTTGCATTTAGAATTAATCCATACAAAGAAGTAAAGGAACCCTCGTGTAGTCTGAACATGCCAGTGAGGCAGAGAGGAAGAAGCAGGAAGGGTGGATGAGAAAGAGTCTAACAATGGAAACATGGGGCCAAGTTGTTCACCCATGACTCAATGGTGACATATTATAATGGTGTTCCCCCAAAGATGCACTGGGAGATTCGTGAGTTGGAAATCAAAGATGGGGAGGAGAGGCATTCCTTCTGAGACCCAATGTTATTGGAGAACATGTCCAAGTGGGTGCATGGCCCTACTAATATGATGGGAAGGAGCAAGAAGTACCTGAATTAAATATCATTGCAAAAGTAGATGAAGACACTTCTGGGGTTGGTGTTAAGGACAATAAAGTTGAAAAGTACAACATTTTGGCCTCCATCGAAGATGTGAAAAGGATATTGCAGAACCCAAGGTTCTATGTGGACAACATAGATACTTTCTTTATGCATGTGGAAAGTCGCATTCCCTGTGACTTTGGGGGGGGATACATTTATCCCCCAGGCTTTAGTGCTCGGGCCCCAACCGCCATCTCCTCCTCTAAGGATGAGTAGCTGGGACAAACGTTGGAGTGATTCCTATTGATGTCAAGTTTTATGGTAGTTCCTTGATCCCAAAATAATATTTATGTAGCAAGGTTAGGGCCATGGGGTTTAGGTTTTTGGTCTCAGTTTGAATGCAATGGTTGGATAAAAGATTGGGGCAAGGGAGTTCAACTCCTGGTGCATGCTTTCAATGCTTAATTTATGTGGATTATAGATACTCTTGGCTTGACATTCGATTAGTCTTCACTGGGTTTGTCAGTGACGGTGATGTATATCCTGAGGTTAGGGCTCTCAGCCTCACTAGAGGCTTCTTTTGTGTTATGTCATGTAAATTATGTCTTGTTTGTCTATGCAAAGAGTATGAAATCTCAATTTATATGTAGTGGTATAGTTTTATGGTCTTTTATGGAAAATATTGAGTTGTTTTCCTCCCTCTATCTATTTTACTATCAATAATACAATCTAAATCTTTAAAGTAATAATTTTTTTTAATTTAAAACAATAAAAAAATGTTTTTGTGAATTTTCTATAATAAAAAAAATTAACTTTTTACAAGATTCCTATTAAATTTTTGAAGAAAAAATATCCATATTATCAATATTCCTATCAAATTTGAACTTGAGTAGAAACAAATATCATTATTTCTATCGGATATGAGCAAAACAAAACTATAAAAAAATTATGTTTTAATCAATGGTTTGTTCTTTTTAAGAGGTGGAGTAAAGCATTCAAAACCACCTATCCAAAAGTCTTATCAAATTTGAGAAGAAAACATCATATGAATTCTTTAATTTAATTAATTATTTTTCATTAATAATCATTAGAGTGCCATTAAAAAATACTATTTACCTAATGTATTCCTAGAAATCCTTTCAAAGACTAACTATCTAATTTAATAATAAATTTTTTCTTTTAAAAGTGAAAAAAGTAAAAAATAAATAAAAATTGGATAATTTTATTTTATTTTTTCCACGGGGTCAAGTTATATAATTCACTTATCAAAGAGATTTAGAACAGTCGGTGAAGGAGCGTGTTGTTAAGGTTCTTCGTAAGCAAATGGTCACTGGTTCTAGTCTCGCTGATACCAAAAAATCCAGCATGGTTACTAGTGGTGTTGCTCAGGCCAGGTGTGATCCCCGGGTGACCTTGATGGCTTAGATGCCCCTGAGTCGTGAGTCATGGCCTCTTAGCCACAGAGTAAGAGTGATTTTCAGGAGTCACCAACTTATCAACCAAAAAAATATTTATCTAATTCACTTTCTTTTCAAAATTTTCATAATTATTTTTAAATTATTTAAAATTTTTAAAACCAAAAATAACTATTTTCTTAAAATTCCCATGAAATAATAATTAAAAAAAAAAAAAATCATAAAACAATAATTTATAGAAAATCTCTATAAACGAAATATTTTCTACGGAAAAATTAATTTGATTGCAATTTGTATAAATTTTTTTTTTTTTTACAATTTTAATAAACCAATAACGGTTAATAAAATTTTATTTAAATTTGAAAAAGTAAAATATTATGAATTCTACATTATATATATATATATATATATATATATATATATATATATATATATATATATATATATATAGATATATATATATATATATATATATATATATATATATATATATATATATATATATATATATATATATATATATATATATATATATATTTTAATTTTGTTTGGAGTGAACTATATTTACTTTGCAAAGAAGGGATTACATAAAAAATTATCATAAATCATACTAATATATCATAAGGGAGGTCATACCATAACAAAAAATGTATCCATCAAAGGTATAGAAGAGACATCATGAAACTAACAAAACTAACACCACACAGGCTTAAGACAAGGCACTAGTATATCTAGAGACATATAGAGTCAACTACAAAGGAGAAACCAAGAACTCAAATCATAGCATAGTTAAGGAAAAGGCTCTGAATTAGAGCCTGCCATAGGGATAATGGCTAATAGATGTATTGGAGATTTAGTAACTACTGGAGGGATGCCAAGATGTTGCTAAATCCTTTCCAACCTACGATCTATCTTCTTCAACCTACGATCAGAATCATTCAGGTGCCCATGCGTGTGATATGGGGATTGTAATAGGTCCATTAGGGAATCATGGCAACCTAATAGGGTATGTCCCAAGAGAAACTTTATTTTCTAGTACAAATATAATTTTTGCACATACTAATTAAATCTTCCTCTCGTATGTCTCATGTCAAGGATCCATCCTATCCACTCTGCCAACACTTTGGAATTTGAGAGTGAATTTCTTTGGGTAGAAGCTTTTCGTTTAGATTGGGCTAATTCTTCATGCATGTGCACCAGAATCTACTCACTATATCTAGTTGCAAAACCTACTACTCTTTGATGTATAATGGAGTTTCCTTGACAAGCATGCTCCTCATAATAGGTAGCCCTTATTTATGCTCTTTCTCCCTTTTGAGGCATGGTGAAGACAATACCTTGGGTCTATGCTACAAGGATTGAAATGCACTGGAAAATCGACCCTTCTCTGACCTAGATCCACCTCAAATTTGAATGGTCAAAACCTAATTTATGCATGGCCTAAACAGACACCATCAGGGGGTATTTATAGCAAGGTGGACACCTATTGATGGAGCTTCCAAACTTTTTCCTCTTCTTTGCTAGATTCCAAGAAGCCACAAGCTTACACTTCTGCTAGCTAAAATGGTTTGGACTAAGATGAGGGACCTCAAATAGTATACAAATCCACCACCCAACCCACATAGAGACAAGAGAAAAAATATATAGGCTCCACCCAACTCACATAGAGGCTAGAGAAAAAATACAAAACCTCCAACCAATCCTTACAAGGGATTGATAGTCGATACACTAGCCAAGAATAATGGATTCCCACATAAAAAAAAAACCTTCCACTCAAAATGTTCTCATACCATAACTAGTGACCCCATACCATACCATAACTTGATTCCATTTTCATCATTGGTGGAAGTTCTCGCCTCTATTAGTGGTTATTGCTCATAAGGTCTCAACTCTATTTCATGCAGATGCAAGAGGCATACTTATTGAAATGTTCTTCTATATTTTGTCCAATACATTCAAAACCATCTCCTTGTTTCCACTCATGTGGGATTATGGGAGATGCATTAGTTATTTCCTTCTAGTGGGTCTCTTCTCATTAAATTTGGCATATTTTCTCAATGAAGAGATTTAGAGATTTTATAGTACCTTAGGACTTGTAGCTATCATTGGAAGGATCCCCCACTATCAACAATAGGAATACATCAATGTCCCCTCATCTATAGATTCTATAAGTGTTTGATTCTAGCTCATCTATTCACACTTTTTTGAATTTAGTTGGTACCTTTATGCCTATTACCATTATTGGTGGGTTTTCGCATATATTGATTGTATACATTAATGACCAATAACCAAACAATGTCTACTATATTTGATTATCTTATTTGTTCAAATATCATATCGTTTTTTATTTAGTAGGCTTGGATTGAAGACCTTGGATCAATAATAGCATTCCATCTTTATGCTACTGCCTAAGCTACAAAAATAAATGCCAGTTACCTCTATCATGTTGGTACCTTTTGAGGATTAATTTTGCTATTTCATTGTTCCAAGGCTTCATTCTAATATGTATGTAGACATACATCCATTATTTATTTGTTCATTCTTATGATCATGGTTTTTCCATTGTTATACCTGTCATAACTTAACAAAATCCTTTATATGATTCTCAATATTTTATGTTGGTTTTGTGTCACCTGATTTTGGATTGGCATGTTCAAAATTGGATGTTTTTGAAGTTGTGATTCCTCTACCTAGTAATTAGGTGGCAATGACTATCCTGTAGAATTATCGTGGCTCATCAATAGTAATGTTGCAGGTTCATTGTAGATTTCCTATAGCTATATAATATTTTAGTTGTGAGATTCATGTAGCTTGCTTATGACACAAGATTATGAAACACTTCAAGGAAAGGTAAGTCTGGAATCTAATAAAATTTCCACCCAATAGCTGAAAAAATATGAAAAAACATATTCTAATAATTATGTTTTCCAAAATTTCATTTTACATATCAAAAAGGGTGGAAAACACTAGAAAAGGTAAGTAAGTTGTATGTGCGAAATTGTTAAAACTATGTAAAAGGGGTGGACATGCTAGATACCATCATCTCCCACCAACTAATATTAGTGCATGTCCCCATGAAATTCGATTTTCCCCTCTTGATTTGATGACTTTGATTATGGAGTGATCAAGAAAATAGTGCTCTAATGATAGGAGCGGCCTTCTTATTCCACTTTATAGTAAACCAAATTTTGGTAACTAATGGTCCAAAATATTCCCCATATTTTCCTTCCTATCTAGGGTTCCATAAAATGGGTAAATTAAGTTTTAGTTTAATCCAATGATTTCCATGTTATTTTAGACAAATAATGTATTTGTAAAATTAATCTAAAGTTATTTTTCATAGGTACAGTCCATGCACTTGGACTAGTTTTCTTTCCCTGCGACATTGGTGATCCAAATTTATGAAGGAATGAAATGAAATACAAATTTAAAATAGAAAAATAGAGACACAGTGAAACTGAACTTTAATTAATAAACAACAAATGTTGAAAATTGTTTACATGCAAAATGAAACTAAACTAGCACGGGTTATGGTAGCTTATCTTTGAGAAGAGATGTGATGGCTAAATTCCTTTGAACTGTGTTATAATGAGGTTTAGAGGCATTTTTATAATGAAGAAATAATGATAAACCATAAACATTCAAAAACCTAACCCTAAGAGATGAAGCACCAAAAGGTATTGGCCCCGATGGGGTTAGTTGGAATGTCAACTTCATAGGGCCGTAACTTTGGCATACAATATTTGTTTGATAGCATAATATCCCATTAGAAATTTCTATCCAAGTAAAAAATATTTTGACTACAAATTTAAGATAAAGCCTCACAGTTACCCATTTCCCTAAAAACATTGTTTAAGGCCTCAAAACGGCTCCAGAAGTTCAAGCCCTAAAAACTGCAAAAAATAGAAGATGAACAAAATAAGAAATCGCGTTGAAAAATAGGAAACTGATAGAAGAAAATGATAAGGGAGCAAGTGGAATAGGAAAGTGGCCACAAATATCCCACTAAATCAATCTTCCCCCCTTTGGAATTAATGGTCCCCATTACATTGAATTCCTCCATGAAGTGAGGAAACTTCTACTGAACTTGTTCCTTTGTGAGCCTCTTGCCTTGGTGTAGGAGTTGGTCATCTTTCATAACCTGATATGGTTGAATCCTTTGTTGGAAAGTGTTCTTAATTTTTGTTTCCATGATCTGATCAGTTGTGGCCAATTTAATGAATTTTGGGTTGATCTCTGTTGGTGTCATTTTCTCAACAATATCTGGTGTGTTCAATAATGGTGGAAAGTATGGTTGAAGGTGGTCCACATTGCTTACTGGGTGCATGCTAAGGAATGGGGGGATAGTTAGCTCAAAAGTGTTGTCACCCACAACCTTGGTGATTGTGCAAGGCTCACATTGGAGTGGTTGAATCTTGTGATGGGTTCCAGAAAGGAATTCCTTCTATAAATGCAACCAAACCTTGTCACCCACTTGAAACTTATGTGGCATACGATGTTGATCATGATTTTTTTTGTACTTAGTATTGGATTTATCTAGTATATCATGAACCTACTGGTGGATGTTTTGAATGTGTTCAATAAACTTGATGGCTTTATTAGATTCAAATTGAACATGTGTAGATTTTTTCTGTGTACTTGCAAGAGGCATTGCAATATCAATGGGACACAAGGGTTCAAATCCCAGACCCACGTGGAAGGGGTTGTGGCTAGTTGAGATATGGAGAGATCTTTTGTAATTGTGGTTCACACAGGGGCAACTCTCATCCCATGTTCATGGATGCTAAGAATTGTACATGCATAATATGTGCATTATTGCCTTGTTGACGACCACTATCTAGCCATCATTTTAGGTGGGGAATCCAATCGACTTGGTGAGGTTGGTGTCCAAGAATGACCAGAGGGTCAACTAGAATGTGCTTAGTAAATTATATTTCTCTCTGATATAATGGTCTATGGGATCCCAAAATTTACCCATACTGATTAAAAGAAGATCTTTGCAGTGGCTTCTACTGTGATACTCTTCTTGTAGGCAAGTAATATGGCCATCTTAGAAAATATATCAACAACCAAAAACACATTGTCAATACCATGTTTGGTAGAAGTAAGGCTAGACATATAGCCCCTGGATATGGATTCCCAAGACTGACTAGGAGTAGGTAGAGGAGTGTATAGGCCTTGCCTCTTAATGGTTGGCTTAACAATGACATAGGATGTGCAAGACCTGATATATTTTCAAATATCTTGTTAGAGTGTTGGCCAATAAAAATACTTTTGTAGTATTGCCACTATATTCTCCACACCAAAGTGCATTGTGAATTGACTATAATATGACTCCCAAATCAGCTTAGCACACTTGCTTGAATTAACAAAAAGATGACCCAGATATCACAACACTCTACTTGAAGGCCTAAGTCTTGAACTGGACTTCCCTCCATCAACATCTTGTAGTTGACAACAAATTTTGAGTCATTTTAATATAGTTGTGGCCATCCAGAAGTATCATGGTGACAAGAGTTGAGAATTATCGCTAGTTCCATAATCAAGGGCCAACTGAGCTCATATGCAATGTGATTGGTGCTCCATTTCTTGTATTTAATGTTCAAATGGAATTATTGCAGGTATGTGGACCATTTCTAATGGCGATCATTTTATAACTTCCCTTATGTTCATATAGATTGAAGATCTATGTGTATGATCATCTCCTTCCCATGAATATATTATTTCTATTGTTAGTAGACCTTCATGATAGAATACATTTCCTTATCATAGGTGAGGTAGCTTCGAACATTATCAACAAGGGTCTCATTATAATAAGGCATTAGATTCCCTTACTGAGTGAGGACTACAATAAAACATACTTAGAGGAATATGTCTCAATCTCATATGGTTGTTACAGGTATGGAAAAGTGAGGTTTGTTGCAGACAAAAGGTGTTGTTTCATTTCATTGAATTCCTTTTGTTGTGAATCAAACAAAAAAAAGAACTTTGCTTTTTCTCCACCCTTGGTAACTTGACTCAAGGGCCAAGTGATATAAAAGAAACCAAACACAAATTTCCAATAGAAATTAGCAAGGCCTAGGAAATTGCAAATCTCTGTTAGATTCGTAGGGGTTGGCCAATCCTGAATGAATTGGATCTTAGATACATCCAAATGCACACATTTCTCATCAATTATGTAGTCCATATATTGGGCTTGGTCCATTCCAAAGGAGTATTTCTCTAAGTTGGCACATAGCTTGCACTATCACAGTGTTTGAAGGACATGTCGAATATGTTGCAAGTGCTCTACCCAAATCTTGTTGAAAATGAGGATATCATCGAGATGTAAAACCATGAACGAGTTTGTGAAAGGTTGCAAGATTTCATCCATCAACATCATAAAAGTTTCAAGGGCATTTGTCAACTCGAAGGGCATGAAAAAGCACTCAAAGAGACCCTCCTTGAACCTGAAGGAAGTCTTACATACATTCGTGGGTTCTATTGGAAATTGGTGATAGTCGGACATCAAATTCATATTGATGAAGTACTTAGCCCCATTAAGCTATTCAAGAAGGTTATCAATCCATGGAATTAGGTATATGTTCTTGATTATCATTTTTTTCAATGCTCAATAGTCAATGCAGAGTCTCCAGGTCCCATCATTCTTCCACACAATTACAATTGGGATCCCACAAGATGATTAACTTCGTTGAATGTGCCATTTTTGTAGCATATTCTAGATCTGCCACTTGATTTCTTCATTTTCTAGGAGAAATAAACAACAGATTATCCCATTAGGTAGCGGTGCACTGAGGATCATATCGATGAAATGCTTAGTATGAAAGTGCAAATTTACCCCTGTGGTGAGGATAAGATGTCCCTATACTCTTCGAAAACATTGTCCACTTACTTCTACTGCATGGAAGAACCATTTTTAGAGGTCATGGATGTGGCCATGATCTTCCACTTACTTTGAGAGTGAATAAGAAGAAAAAAAATCCCAATCTGGGAGACGATCTTACTACATTTCTTAGTAGAGATCAAAGAAATGGAGGTAAATGGGGCTACCTCTAGTATCCTATATAGTTTTATACCCAAAGTGATAATAATAGTACGAGATATGGAATCATACACAACATGACACATCTACAAGTATGGTTGGCCTATTAAAACATCACAAACTTCAAGGGGGAACAACATCCCAAAATACCTCTTCCATGAAAGGCTTGATGTTGTAGGGTGGGAAACATTTTTGGTTGACATGCAGATCTTGCCCTTGGTGGAGCCACCCAATGGTGTATGGATATAGGTGTGTTGTTGTCGAAAAGCCAAACCTCTGAACAACCTTTACCGAGATGAGGTTCTTCTGAATCCCACTATTGATAATGAACTATAGAAGAGCACCCTTCACCTACATCTATCAATGGATGAGATGCTCACCCTCCTATGAATCTTCGCACTCACTTTTCTTAACCTTGGTGGTGGCAATGATAGGTTGGTTTTTGCATCAATTATTTGTTTCCTTTTGTTATGTTTTGGCTCAGATTCAAAGCGTGCATATAACTCTGAAGATTTCATTTCAACCACCAATGAATTCTTTGTGTGGCATTCACTTCTGTTGTGACTTGGGCTCTTATGGAACTCACAACACTTTCATGCGTCTTTATTCATCTTCCCATTGTTATTCTTTCGTTGCAGGTTAAATGAGTTGTATTGAGTCATTCCACCTTGGCTCTATCCTTTGATATATTGTTTTGGGGTGCCCTTTCCCTACTTTGGGTTCACATATCCAAAGTCCCACTTATTCTATTTAAATATCTACTCAATATTGATAGCATATTAGTATGTTGCACTAGGCAAGGAGATGTTCAGGAACTCCATTTTTTCTTGGATGTATTTATGCAGACAACCAAATGTACTTGAGCACCATATGTTGCTCAAAGTCCTTGATACCTAGCTTCGTGCATAGGGTATGAAATAAATTCGTGAACTATGACACTTCTTTATCCCTTTCCTGTGGTAGTGTGGTCCATTTTACGTACTTGTCTTCATATTTCCTAATAGGTTAATATTTTTCCTTAATAACATCTCAAAAAAGCTCTCAAGAAGGTGCGACCAAAAATAATGAAGATTCCTACTCTTCCCTTTTCTCTCAATATGTTTCCCACTTTTCCTTGACATGGGGGGTGGCCTTAAGGAGAGAAAAAGTAACTTTTTTCTCTATCGGAAAAATTATGGACCGAAAAAATCCTTCCAGTAGATTTAACCATTTACCTAGATCATCTGCGTATATTTAACCTTCAAACATGGGAATGTCAAAATTAACTTGTACCTTAAGGGGGTAGTGCCTCCAAAGTGACTAGCAGATGAAGATGCTTCATGCATTAGTATTTACCAAAGTATCTAGGAAAAATTATCTATCATTGCATTCCTCTATCACTCAATGGATTCGATGAGCAAAAATTTGAAAGGATATTCTAATCCCTCGTGTTTCTTTTATTCTTCCATGGGATGCCATTAGGGTCAGCGGAGACAGTCTTGAAAGCGTTCAAGTAGTTTGAGTCCCAACTCCTTATACCCTGACCTCATTGGGGACATATACAAAAAAAAAAGAAAGAGTAGACTGCTTTGATAACATTGATCTAGACTTATGAAAGAATGAAATGAAAAACAAAATTAAAACAAAAAGAAAGAGATACAATGAAACTAAAATTCAATTAATAAATAAATAAATGTTAAAATTTGTTTCCATGTAGAATGAAAGTAAACGAGCTTGGGCGATGGTATCTTATCTCTAAGAAGAAATGTGATGGATACATGTCTTATAAATTATGTTACAATGAGGCTCGGAGGCATTTTTATCATGAATAAAAAATGAGAAACCCTAAATATCCAAGAAACTAACCCTAAGACATGAAGCACCAAAAGGTATGGGCCCCAATGGGATTAGTTGGAATGCTAACTTCATTAGGTCTTAACTTGCATAAAATATTCATTTGGCGTGCATGATAGCTCATTAGAAAGTTCTATCTAAGGAAAAAAACTTTCAATTGTAAACATGAGTATTTCCTAGTTCCCCAAAAAAAAGTTCAGGGCCTCAAAACGGCTCTTGAAGTTCATGACCCAAAGATTGCCAAAAATCGAAAACTGTTGAAATAGGAAACTATGCTGAAAAATATGAAACTAATAGAAAATAGTGCTAGGGGTCCAAGTAGAATAGGTGGGTGGCCACTATATCTACTTGGATCAATCTATTTCCTCCAATATAGTCTAAGATTATTTTATTCATTTTCAATATTTAGAAACCTAAAAAAGGAAAAATATTCAAATATGATAAAAATGAGAGAGGGAAACAATAATAAACATCTTTATTTAGTCAACAGTTGTTTTGATTTGTCTCTCCCTTGAACAAAGAACCAAATTTTGAGTAGTGTACTCAAAATTTTAGGTTTTAGTATATAATCTTACGAAGATGAAGATTGATTTTTGAGTTGATAACTCCTTCAACTAGTTAATCTTCTAGTCACTATGGAGAGTTTCTTAGTGCCTTATGTGTCACAAATTAATATTTTTGTTCCACTTTGCATCAAATTCCACCCAAGTCACCATTTTTTTGTGTTTATGATCGAGGTAAATTTTATCATGTGTCATCCATTCCTCATATTTTCTTCACTTTCCATGCCATCCTTCCTAGTTTTCAAGTACCATCATTTTCGATGTTCTTTACTCATGTCAGTGTGGAAGGTCACTACTGACCTCTTATTAGTGGGTAATATCTCATTGACTCTAACATATTACTCTAAGAGTTTGACCTAGATCCAATGGAACCCTAGGACTATTTTTGACATTGATATGTTACATTATGCATAGATGATAATGCATCAACAATAACTAATTGAGTCATTTCCCATGTGTTTAAAAACAAGTGGTTTTTTCAAACACTCAAATTCATGTTATAACTCATATTCCACTTTCATGATTGGTGGAAGTCCTCACCTTTATTAGTGATTTTCATTAGTGGCCATTTCTCATAGGGTCTCAACTCTCTTTCATGCACTATTCCATATAGTGCTTCCAAGAGGCATACTTGACATGTTCTTCTATATTTTTCCAATACCTTCAAAATAATCTCCATATGTCCACTCATGATAAATGATGGGAGATGCATCAAATTTGTCACATTTTCTCTAGGAATGAGATTTAGATAGTTTATATCACCTTTAGGACTTGTAGTCATTAGTGGAAAGATCCCTCACTATCCTCACGGGAATAAATCAATTTCCCCTGATCTATAGGTTCTACAATTGTTTAACGATGGATAATTTATTCATGCATAGTTGAATTCAATTGCTACCTTGATGCCCATTATGATTATTGGTGGGTTTTTAAATCTGTTGATGGTATACATTAAGGACCAATAACCAAAAAATGTTAGATCTAAGACTTTTGTGATCCATAATGTAGATATCAGTCTTTCAGATTAATCACATCGTTAGGATTTGATTAATCCTAATGATGTGATTAATCCGAAAGACTGATATATAAACCAAAATTTTTTTCCCATGTTTGATTAACTTATATATTCAAATGGCATATAATTTTACATTTAGTGGGTTTGTATTAAAGAATTCTAACCCAGAGTATCATCCCATCTTTCTGCTGCTACCTAAGCTGCAAAAAACAATACCAATTACTCATATGACATGGTACTTTTTGAGGATCAATTTTTCCATTTCATTGTTCTAGTTACCCTCCTAAAACATATTGAGACATATATCCATTACACATTTGTTCATGCTTATGATCTATTTTGACATGGATCCACTATATTTGTTTTCATGGACATGATCATTGTTTTTATATATATTGCATGGATATGCAATGAACTTTATTTGGTAGGCATTCTTTTCCACACTTGAGCACGGGTTTACATTCCTTATGAAGGAGATTCATCTAATACCTTGTTGTTTATTGTAGGTGGTTTCCTACCGAAATCTAGTGAACTCCATCTATTCCTACTTGGTAGCTTCTTCCACCATACAGTAATTCATTTTGACCATCAACTCCCCTTCCAATTTTGCACATTAATTAAAATCTATTATAACATATATTATAGTTGGGATGCATTTGTTTGGCCTTCATCCCCTTCATATCTATATTTGTTAGCATTAATACACTCAAAACTCTATTGAAAAATCCTTCTTAGCAGTCTATTTTCACTTTATTATCATTCTATGAGCAAGAACTCACCCTTTTCATTGACCAAAACTATGAGTACAAAAAAATTACTAAAAATATATAAAAAGGTCTGAAAACCATGTGCTCTTAAGAGATGATTATAGGGAAACTACTTTTGTAACTCACTGAATCCCATGGAAAACAATATTAACCATATTGAACTGGTATAAAAGAGACCTACTTTAAGAGAATGTTAAAATATATATTGTTACAACAAAATTATATTCTAGCTAAAAGTAATCATAACCATTATATCCTATGGTTTTTTATCCTAATCTCCTAGAAATCCTTGTTTCTAGCATTTTTCATCTCCCTTTTCTTGCGATTTAGGCCTAACACATCTTGGTATTCCTCTTCCTTACATGGAGCAAAACAGAGCAGATGAAGTAGTTCTAAGTGTCATGAAGATGGAGGGATCTAGACAATGGTCATAGATAGTATGGATAGTAAATTTGTGTATACTTTTGTTATTGATTTTAATAAAAATGGAAATATATCTTCCCCCCACCCCCACCCCCCAATTTCTAGTTATCTGTATCTATCTAATATCTATTTTATCATTTAGTAGTAGTCCTAACTGTCCTAATAGAATTTAGTTAGAGTAGTTATTTTATTGTTGCTTATTATTTAAGGAAAGTTCTTTTCTTTACTATGTTCAAGTCTACAAATTTGAGTAGGAGCAAACATAATTTGTGAAGCTTGTCTCCTACCTACTATCCAACTAGGTGAGTGCCTCATAACCAACTAATAGTTATTTTGAAATTCTCATAGTCTACTCTAGAGAAATATTAACATTGTTCTTTGAATTTTTATTATGTTATGGTAAATAATAACCACATGATACATAAGTTTTATTTGCAATAATTTCTTTACTTTATAAAATGTTTAGGATATTTATTTTATTCCCTAAAATTTTGTATATATATACTTTCTCATTAATGCAGATTTGTGCCTACTTCAACTTTTTTTTCCAATTCTAATAATAAAAGGAATAAATTTTAAATAAATTAAAATATAATTTAAAATTATTAAAGTTTAGCGATTTGTAATAAATTTTTAATATTTAATGGATAATAAGTTAATTTTTTAATTGCATTTAAGAACCCTTACCATGGGAAGCCAATTATCGACGAGAGTCCTTTACTATGGGAAGTCAAATATCTACATGGGAAGACCATCAGACTTGAAAGGACGTGGCATTTCTCAAAAACTTGTGCAATAATGTATGGGAACAAGTATATATATATATATATATATATATATATATATATATATATATATAGCGTTTCTAAAAAACATGTGCAATAATGTATGTGAACAAGTATTTAAAGTTTACAATAATTAATGGATAATAACTTAAGCTTCCTGCCCCTAAAGATGAGTGAAGCATTCGAACAAAATATTGGTCTCTTCAAACAAAACACACAAGATTCTAGAAGTTCTAAACAACATTAAGTTAAAGTTTTCATCACATTTAAGAACCATTACCATGGGAAGCCAATTATCAACAATAGTCCTTCACTATGGGAAGTTAAATATCTACATGGGAAGACGAGCAGACTTGAAAAGATATGGCATTTCTCAAAATCTTATCCAATAATGTATGGGAACAAGTATATATATATATATATATATATATATATATATATATATAGCATTTCTCAAAAACTTGTGCAATAATGTATGGGAATAAGTGTTAGTATATATATATATATATATATATATATATATATATATATATATATATATATATATATATATAAATGTCAGATTTATCAAAAATTATAATATATCATAGTTTCATAATATTAATTTTCATATTTTTCATCATAATTTATAAATAGGAAAAAAGAAATGTATAATAGGGTAGAATTTTAATTCCAATAGTGATGCAATCACTATAATTTGGTTTATATAAAAACAACAAACATATTTAAAATAAGAGTTTTATGTTTAATTTTTTTTATTGATTATAGTTAAAGAAATTAAATAGATTAGATTATATGTTTAAAAAGAATATTGTCATTAGGCCTAAATCGCAAGAAAAGGGAGATGAAAACTGCTAGAAACAAGGATTTCGAGGAGATTAAGATAAAAAACAATAGGATATAATGGTTATGATTACTTTCAGCTAGAATATAATTTTGTTGTAACAATATATATTTTAACATTCTCTTAAAGTAGGTCTCTTTTATAGCAGTTCAATATGGTTAATATTGTTTTCCATGGGATTCAGTGAGTTATCCATGGATAATATTTTGAGAAATGCCATATCTTTTCAAGTCTCATCTTCTTATGTAGATATTTGACTTCACATAGTAAAGGACTATTGTCAATAATTGGCTTCCCATGGTAATATATTTAAGCATTGGTTTTCAATTTCAATTACATAATAAACAAACAAATAAATAAGAAATGTATTTAAACGAGATTTCAACATTTATTTTTTTGGTGACTATATCATCAAATCATTTAATTGAATTTTAAATAAAAATTTATTCATTAATGTTGTAAAGAGAATGTATTTTTTTTTTTTGTGAATTTCTTACTTCCTTGAAATGAATATTGATTATGACGATAAATTGCATCATAATGAAAATATTCATGAGGTTAATAAAATGTTTCTTAAAAAAATAATTTAGACATTAATATTTATTAAAAATATATAATAAGTACTAATAAAATATTGTTTGAACAATTAAAAGTAATATGAACAAGTTAATTAAACTTCAACATAGTTCACAAAATCAATTCATTAAGCTAGAATATGTGTTTATAAGTGACAAGTTATTTTTTTTATAATCATATCCTTTCCTTTTCTATAAAAACATAAAAATAATGAATATGATTTTAGGGAACTTGATTCATTGGAGAAGGCATACAGGTTGGAAGGAAAAGTGGAAAGCAAAATTATGACAACAAGGAAGTCTATCACTTACAACTATAAAGATGGAAGTGTTGTTTCTCCTAGCCTTCCACAACCTACAAGTTTGACACCACAACAATTGGAAGAAAAAAGAATGAAAGGGCTTTGTTACAATTGTGATAAAAAATACATTAAAGGTCATAAGTGTGCTAAGAAGAAATTATTTTACATAGATTGTGAAGAGGAGGAAGATTAGGATCAAGAAATGTCAAAAAAAGAGGATATGCACCAGGAACCAACCCTAGAAAAAGAACAAATGAATCCGACAATATCTTATACTACATTGGCAGGAATTACCACTCCTCAAACTCTCAAGATAGAAGTACATATCAAGAAGAACAAGGTTCAAGCAGTGAGATATCAGGAAGAAAAGGCTCAAAAAACATCAAAAGAAAAGGATAATCACTAGGAACCAACCCCAGAGAAAGAATAATGGATCCGACCATATGTTGTAATGCATTGGTCAGAATTACCACTCCTCAAACTATAAAGATAGAAGGACATATCAAGAATAAAAAGGTAATAGTGTTGATTGAGTCAGGGAGTACCCATAATTTTATTCATTGTAAGATAGCCAAGGAATTTAATTGCTTCCTATATCCAGCACTAGAGTGTCAAGTGACGGTTGCAAGTGAAGGAACCATAAATTTCTCTAGAAAGTGCCATAATATTCAAACTATCTATGGGACATTATGTATTGAATAGCCCCATGCTTTGCATTGGGTGGTGCTGATGTTGTACTAGGAGTATAATGGCTACAATCCTTGGGTACAATAGCTTTTGATTTTCAAGAACTTTTCATGATTTTTTTTTTAAAAGGAAAGGAATTTGAATTAAGATGTATTGCATGGAAACCGGGAAAGATAATCAGCTCTAATGGAATGACAAAGCTTCTAAAGAAAGAACAACAAGGTGTAATTGCACAATTATGTTCGATAAAGGTTCCCACATTGAAATCATCTATTTCTCCAGATCTCCAAAAAGTTTTCGACAATCATTCCAAGGTATTTGAGACTCCAAAAGGCCTTCCACCTATTCGTGATCATGATTATACTCTTCATTTGATTCCAGGAAGTGTTCCTCCAAACATCAGACCTTACCTAATGGGAAGGAACTTAAAGGTAAAAACGGATCATGATAGTCTTAAATACTTTTTAGAACAAAGATTATCTTCAAAAGAACAACAAAAATGGGTCATAAAGATGTTGGGTTATGACTTTGAAATCATCTACAAGAAAGGGGAGAAAATTTTTGTTGCAAATACACTCTCAAGAAAGGATGAGGACGTGGAAGCATTTTTTTGTTCCATTTCTATTATCCAACTAGATTGGATAAATGAAGAAAAGGATGAATGCAACAATGACGAATAAGTGTGGGCACTCATTCAAAAGTTGCAGAAGATCCCGGTTCAAACAATATAGCCAGAACTTGACGAAGAAAAAATAATATTGGAACGCAAAGCAATCACAGAAAGAAGAAATCGATAGCTACGAAATCGATCAATTTTAGAGTATCTCATCAAGTGGAATAACTTACCCATTGAATACTCCACATGGGAGGAAGATAATGTTATACAAAAGCATCCAGAACTACTCAAGTGTTGAGGACAACACGTTTGAAGGAGAGGGGCATGTTAGGTCCCTATACTACTGGTGTTACCCCTTATTATTATTAGTGCAACCCCCTTATTATATTTTTGTGCCCATGTAGTCCCCATATTGTTACTATTGTGCCCCATAGAAGCCCACTATTGTTATTTTTGTGCCCTTACATTATTATTGTTATGTCGACTCTGATTATATTATGACCCCTTAGACTCCTATATATAGAAAGGAGGTATTTTCATTTGTATCATCCAAGAATTGTTCATTTTTGTAATGTAAAGGAGGTTTCCCCCTCGAAGAGGCTTATTTTGAAGGTGTTGATCTCTCTTTTCTATCATTTTGTGAGCTGGTTTCATAACAATCTTCTTCTCAACAAGTCATCTAGGAGGTCGTGGATTCACCTAATGATCATCCTAGGGACATTATGCCTCTTCATGCCTCTAGCATTCTTGACTTCGAAAAGGTATAGACTGGCAAACCAAATCTTGAATTGACCCAAGGGGCATCTCCCTGCCCCTCCTTGGAAGTGCCACCCATGGACCGAGTCAAGTCTTGGGTTTTTAATGTTGAACTTTCTAATGAATTTTCCAACTCTCATCCGCCTATTGATGAGTGTCCTGTACCCCCTTTATGTCTTGATCATTTGTGTCAAGGAGCTCCACTAGCTCACAAGACCACTCACCTTATATTTCCTGGGTCATTCTAGATAATGCTATGGTTCTAGGTGTTCCTTGACATCATTAACATTTAGGAATCAAGCAATTCAACTTTCTATGTCATGGCCCCTTCATGGTGTGCCATATGGTACCTCCACTCCTCCATGAGTTCATGTATGGGAATACTTGGCATGTGCCTGACAGTGGACACACTTTGACATGATCTTTAGGCTAATTTACGCTCGTACATATTGTACATAAGAGAATGTGTAATCCTTTTATCTCTTTTTTGGTGTGTGCGATCTCTTTTCTAGTCCATCATATATGCCAAAAATCCAAAAATTTATAATTTTCAAACAATAAAAAAAATATATGGTCCTATTTTTACCAAATCCATGTTCATTTCTATTATTTATGTGATTTAACCATGGATCTAGCCTTCCTAGATGGTTTTTAGAAGATCTGGTGGCATTTTTTATTGCAACACCCGTTGGACCTTAGGTGTGTTTCTATAAACTTGGTATATAGGAGTAGCTCATATACGATCATCACTAATGCATTATTGACCGTTAGTGCCATCATTATGCCTTAGTTATGACCCCATAAAGTTGTAACATTAGCCGTTCTTCTTTATGTGTGTCGTAGCTTGATGGTAGAGCTCACTTATACATGGCTACCGTATACTAGCACCCATTTTCCGTTAGGGTGTGCATGCAATCTCTTATCCATTCTCTTTTTTAGAATCCCTCCTCCTGACCACCCATGTCTTGGAATCTGAATCTAATGTAATCTTCTTTTTCATATTTATGGCCTTACCGTAGGAGGTTTCTACACTTTATCCCCTGTGATTGCCACTTTTTATCAGCCTAGTTACACACTATGAGCCTTGGTTTCCTCATTCCATCATCATCATTGACTACTCAGCCTATCAATCACTTTCACTTGGTTTTTTACCCTTTCTTGGAGGGACCGTTGTGACGAGTGGTCTTATAAGCTTGCCTCTTTACCTTTACATGTTTTGATTGGTTCCACCATGACCAGAACTAGTTGCTACCATTTATACCACTCGTTCCTCTAGGTGTTTCCTTTAAGCTCTTTTCATACTCCTTAACTTAGAATAAAATTTTGAGTGAATTGTCCCCTTCATGCTTGTTAAATTACTTGAAGGGATGTTTATTCAGTATAAGTTTAACCCTTTGTAGTTTAAGTAGACTAGTTATGAAAGATGAATACTCTAGTACTTTGTGGCTAGAAGGTTCTCCCTTGTATTGTTTTATCTCCTTTTCAGGATCGGGGAACTAAATTTATGAAAAAGGAACCTATTGAGCATACTTTTCTTCTCTCACGCATTCATTAAACCATGAAGGAGACCAAAAATAAAAAATGGGAAGGGAACGCTTATTTTTGTTGGTCATCAAAATGGCTACTTAGG
The DNA here is from genome assembly GCA_031772625.1 of Pinus tabuliformis. NCBI lineage: Eukaryota > Viridiplantae > Streptophyta > Pinopsida > Pinales > Pinaceae > Pinus > Pinus tabuliformis. The sequence goes on from CM062805.1 coordinate 1,057,153,518, forward strand.
TCACATTTCCCTTGAACATGGAACCTGTCTACATTGTCATCTTATAATTGGGTTTTAGCTTGCCTAGGATCCATACCATACATATGAGTCTATCTACTCCTCTGGCCTATTAATCTTCCAATCATCTGGAGCATGCTTCAATTCCTCCTGCCTTGTTGAACGATATCATGTGGTGCTCATTAGTCGTTCTTCCTAGTCACTCTTGTGTCATGTTATTACATGTTCAAGGGAAGTCTTAGCTTGTGTTGGCCATTTGTAGTTTCTTTTTTACCTTTTTGAGTTAGCCATCCTTGTATCAGTTGTACTTCATTATCTCATGCCTTCATTTATTTACTACATCATCTTGGTCTATTCCCTATCAATTGATGGGGGATACATCATGGCCCTCCTTTGATAGATATTCTTCTGTCAACTTTAGCTCATTATCTAGGAGCTTGATCTAGGAACCAATAGTAACTTAGAGTTGCATGCCTTAGTGGAAAATTTCCTTATGATCGAAAGTGAATTTACATCATTATCTCTCGATCATTCGATTTCACGAATGTTCAACACCAACTCATATATTCACACTTAGTGGAATGTACTATGTACCTTCGGGTCAATTTTTATTATTGGTGGGTCCCCTCACATCTATTAATGGTATATCTCATTGACCGGTAATCGAACAATTTCTACCATGCTCAACATCAACTCATCTATTTGCATGTTGTAGATTCGTACCATCGGGGTTATTTTGAAGATTTTGAGTTAGGGAGTTTGAGTTTGTGTTGGATTTATGTATTCATTATGTACATTGAGGACTACTCTAAGACACCTCCCATATGTTATGTGTCCATAGTCCTACTGACATATACTATGACATAGATCCAAACTCTATTTTCTAGTGGCTATGATATTTTTGATTTGTCACATGGATCCACTATGTATTTTTTATGGCCATGTCCTAGCATTTCATGTCATGGATCTGTAGTGTATGTTTGGTGGCCATGTTTAGTTTTCTCTTTATGATCGAGCATGGGTATGCCCACCTTAGAGATGTTATCAGAAGAGTTGAGACTTCAACACTTTATTTCCTATGATCCAACTTCACAGTCTTGGCTCCTTCCTCCCATTTTGAGCTTTGGGTTTTGTTGTAATGCATTCCAGCCACCGGTTTATCTTTTGACTTCATGCATTAGGGGGCATCACTTATAACCCTATTTTCCACTCCACTATAATGAGAGAAACCCAAATTCAACTTACCTCGATTTATAGCTAAAATGTATCCCCTTTAACCTTTTCTTTTACTTATGTGAGATTTATTCCAATATTACATGATTGAATAATTTCTCATAATTATTTTGTCACAATTTTCTAACTTTGAGATAATAATTATTTCATAATTGAGATAATTGAGAAAAAATCCCATAATTGTGAAAAACGTTTCTAGAGTTTGTCATTCCTAATGAGATCAACTTGACCCACTTGTTTATGAGTTGGTTAGGGGTCCATTATTGTAGAAGTTTCCTAACTTCTCAAGCCCATAGGTGTCTAGATACTTTCTCACAAAGGATAGAATGAACCTATAATATCTCACTAAGAGGAAAGGGGTTTAGAGAGAATATCCATATTATAGCGCGAGAGCTTTGTTGTATTGGGAATAGGATACCATGCTACAAGTTTGAGAAGATGATCTCATTTGTGTGAAGGTATACTTATTGTATTATTTAATTTTATGATCAATGAAAGTGAATGTTCGCTTCCTGTAAATTTGAATTTATGATAAGTTATTCATGCCTATGTTTATTTGTTTATGCTTACAGTCCTTTACAAAAGGCCATTTGTGCTCCTTGTTGGGAGGTGGTTGTGTGTAGGTTCTAAATATATTATGGAGGATGGGATATCCTAGTTGGAACGAGGATTCTATGCATCAAACACAACATTTTTCACTAATCTGTGAGGATTACAGGTTTCATCTCAAACCTGATTTAAGAAAATGTATGCATGAATGCTTGGATTGGATCATATGGTTTGGGATATATTTTCTTAATTTATTTTCATAACATACTCCTTTATATGGTAGTTTTGTCAGGTCCATAAGATTATGGATCAATAGATCCTAGTGGTTATGTGTAATTTTCCATAAAAACATGAAAGAGGCATACTTATTGATATGTTCTTCTATATTTTTTTCAATGACTTCAAAACCATCTCGTTGTTTCCACTCATGTTGGATGATAGGAGATGCATTAGTTATTTCCTTCCATTGGATCTCTTCTCATTGAATTTGGCATATTTTCTCTATGAATGAGATTTTGAGACTTTATAGTACCTTAATGCTTGTAGTCATCAGTGGTAGGATCCTTCACTATCAACAATAGGAATATATCGATGTCCCCTAATCTATAGATTCTATAATTCTTTGATGATAGCTCATATATTCACACATTTTTTAATTTAGTTGGTATCTTGGTGCCCATTACCATTACTGGTGGGTTTTCACATCTTTTGATTATATACATTAATGACCAATAACCAAATGATGTCTCCCATGTTCAATAATCTTATTTATTCAAATAACATATAGTTTTTTCCTTAGTAGCTTTGGATTCAAGACCTTCGGCCAATAGTAGCATTCCCTCTTTATGCTATTACCTGAGCTACAGAAAGGAATACTAGTCACCCATATGACATTGGTACTTTTTGAGGATCAATTTGTCTAATTCATTATTCCAGAGATTCATTCTAATATTTATTGAGACATACATCCATTGTGTATTTTTTATGCTTATGATCATGGTTTTTATGTTTTTGTAATTGTCCTATCTCAATAACATCCTTAATATGATTCTTGATAATATATTTTAGTTCTATGTCACTTGATTTTGGTTCCACATGTTCAAAATTGGATGTAGTTAAAGTCATGATTCCTCTACCTTGTAATTAGGTGGCAATCGCTATCCTGTACAATTCTTTGGGTTCATCAATATCAAGGTTGCAGGTTCATTCTAGATTCCCTATAACTATGTAATAGTCTGGTTGTGGGATTCATGTAGCTTGCTTCTGACATAAGATGATGACACACTTCTAGGAAAGATAAGTATGTCATAAAATCAAATTAACACCAAATATATGAAAAATATGAAAAAACATATTCTAATAAATAAATTTTCTAAAATTTCATTTTACATACCAAAAAAGGTGGAAAACACTAGAAAAGGTAGGTATTGTGTATGTGGGAAATTGTTAAAACTATGTAAAAAGGGTGGAAATGCTAGGTTTCATCATCTCCCCCGAAATGATATTAGTGCATGTCCCCATGCAATTCTATTTTTTCCTTCTAGTTTGAGGACATTGATTATGGAGTATTCAAGAAAACAACACTCTAGTCATAGGAGCAGCCCTCTTCTTCCACTTTACAGTAAACCAAATTTTGGTGAATAATGGTCCAAAATATTCTCCATATTTTCCTTCCTCTCTAGTGTTCCATAAAATGGGTAAATTAAGTTTCAATTCAGTCCAATGATTTCCATGTTCTTTTAGACAATTAATGTATTTGTAAAATCAATTTAAAGTTATTTTCATAGGTATGTTCCATGCACTTGGAATAGTTTGTTTTCCCTACGACATTGGTGATTTGTATTTATAAAGGAATGAATGAAATACAAACTAAAAATAGAAGCACAAAGATACAATGAAAATGGAATTCAATTAATAAATAGCAAATGTTCAAAAATTGTTTACGTGCATAATGAAAGAAAATTAGTCCAAGCTATGATAGCTTATCTTTAAGAAGAGATATGATGAATACATGCCTTCTAAATTGTGTTACAATGAGGTTTCAAGGCCTTTTATCCATTAGAAAGGTTTATCCAAGGAAAACAAATTTTGTCTACAAAAATAATTCTTTATTTGGTTTGCTAAAAAAATGTCGTTAAGGGCCTCAAAATGGCTCCAGAAGTTTAGGACCCAAAAACTGCCAAGAATAGAAAACTGTTGAAATAGAATTGTGCTGAAAATTAGGAAATTGATAGAAAAAAATGTTGGAGGTCCAACTGGACTAGGTGGGTGTCAACCAATATCGACCTAGATCAATCCTCCACCCTTAGGAGGTAATGGTCCCTATTGTGTTGAGTGTCTCCCTAAGGTGAGGAAACTTATGATGAACTTGGTCCCTAGTGAGCCACGTACCTTGGTGTAGGAGTTGGATGATGTTGAAAACCTCATATAGTTGAATCCTTTAATGGAAAGTTTTCTTAATTTGTGTTTCCATGATCCAATCATTTTTGGCCTGTTAAATGCAATCTAGGTTGAGCTTTGTTGGTGTCATCTACTCAACAATCTTTGATTTGTCCAACAATGGTGGAAAGTATGGTTGAAGGTGGTCCACATTGAATATTGGGTGTATGCCAAGGAATGGGGGAATACTTAGCTCGAAAGCATTGTCACCCCTAGCCTTGGTGATGGTGGAAGGCTTGTATCAGAGCAATCAATGATTCCAATGGGCTTAGGAAAGGCTTTCCTTCTACAAATGCAACCAAACTTTGTCGCCCACTTGAAATTATATGGGACCCAATGCTAATCATGACATTGTTTGTATTTAGTATTAGACTTATCTAGGGTATCATGAACTACCTAGAAGATGTGTTGAATGCATTCAAAAAACTTGATGGCCTTATCATCTTTAGATTGAGCATGTGCAAATTTTGTCTGTGTAGTTGCAAGAGGCATTGGGACACAATGGTTGAAATTTCATGCCCACCTAAAAAGGGTTGTGGCATGTTAAGCTATGGAGAGCTCTATTGTATTTGTTTTGTGCATGGGGGATACTCTCGCCCCATGTTCATGGATGATTAGAGTTTTACATGCATAATATGTGCACTATCATCTTATTGACAACCTCTATCTGGCCATTATTTTGAGGGTGGAATGTAGTTGACTCAGTGAGATTGGTGTCCAACAATGACAAGAGGCTTGACCAAAATACACATAGGAAATTTCTATCTTAATATGATATAATGGTCTGCGGGATCCCAAAATGTACCTATACTCATTTGAAGAAGAGCTTGACAATGGCTTTTGTTATGATACTCTTCTTGTAGGCAGCCAATATGGCCATCTTAAAAAATCTATCAATGACCACAAACACATAGTCATTACCATGCTTAGTAGAGGGAAGGTCAGACATATAGTCCATGAAGATGGGTTCCCAAGGGTGGCTAGGAGTAGGCGGAGGACTGTGTATGCCTTGCTTCTTAATGGTTGCCTTTCCAATGGCATGAGTAGTGTAGGATATGATATATTTTCTAACATCTTGTCATCGTTTTCGCCAATAAAAATATTTTTGTAGTACTTCCATTGTCTTCTCCACACCAAAGTCTCCTATGAACCAGTTGTAATCTCCTTCCCACATTAGCTTAGCATGCTCTCTTGAAGGAACACAAATATTACCTCGATAGAACAATAATCCATCCTAAAGGTGGAAGTATTGAATTAGCTTTCTTGCCATCAAAATCATGTAGGTGGTAGTGAATCCCAAGTCATTTTCATATAGTTGTGGCCATCCAGAAGTCTTGTGCCCACAAGTGTTGAGAATTATGCTCAGTTCCACAATTAGTGGTTGAATGGGTAGTCTACGATGTAATTGGTTCTACCTTTCTTTTATTTAATGTTAAATGGAATTATTGCAGGTATGTGGATCATTTTTGAAGCAAATCATTCTACAACTTCCATTGTGTATAAAATAAATTGAACAGGTTGGCGGTCCATGTGGATAATCGCCACCTTCCCCAAAATATAATGTTTACATTGTCGGCAACCCTACATGATAAAACACATTTACTTATTACAGGTGAGGTATCTTCAAATAGTATCATAGAGAATATCATTGTGATAGTCCAATGGATGCCCTTGTTAAGTGAGGAATGCACTAATAACATACTCAAAGGCATCTGCCTCAATCTCAATTGGTTGTTGTGTGTTTGGAAAGGTGAGGACTGGTGTAGAGAAAGGGCAATGTTTTAGTTCAATGAATTCATTTTGTTGTGACTTGGACAAAAAAAATCTTTTGCTCCACCCTTGGTAACTTGACTCAAGGGACAACTGATATGAGAGAACCCCACCATGAAACTATTAATGAAATTAGCAAGCCCAAACAAGTTTTGAAGCTCTGCTAAAGTCGTGGGGGTTGGCCAACCCTAAATGAATTGGATCTTATGTGGATCCACATGCATACCTTGCTCATCAATTATTTAGCCCATATTTTGGATATGATCCATTTCAAATGAACATTTCTCTAGGTCAGCACATAACTTGTGTTGTCACAAGGTTTGAAGGGCCCCTACCAAATATCTTCTAAGTGCTCTAATAAAACATCAAAAACTTCAAGGGGAAAAACATCACACAATACCTTACCCACTAAAATCTTGATGTTGTAAGGTAGGCGACACTACTGGGTGATGTAGTGATCTCACTCTTAGTGGAGCCATTCGATGGTGTATGGATACAGGTGTGGTGTTGTCGGCAAGCCCAACTGATTAATGACGTTTCTTAAGATGCTTTTCTTTTGACTCCCACTATTGACAGTGAACTAAAATGGAGCACCCTTCACCCACATTTGTGAGGGGAAGAGATGCTCACCCTCCCTCGGATCTTTGGGCTCACTTTTCTTAACCTTGGTGGTGGAAATGGTGGAATTGGGTTCTAGATCAATGATATTTTCCCATTGTAGGGTTACGGCTTAGAATCAAAACATGCATCTAGCTATGAAGCTTTCATCTCAGCCACTAGTGACTTCTTTGCATGACATTCACTTATGTTGTGAGTGGGGTTCTTGTGGAATTCATACCACTTTCCCATGTCTTTCTTTGTTTACCCATTTCTATTATTTGCTTGTAGATTTGATAGGTTGCACTAGGTCATTCCACCTTGGATTTTTCCTTTGTTCTATGGTTTCGAGGTTCCCTTGCCCTGCTTTGGGTTTGTAGATGAAAATTCCCACTTCTTTTACTTAAGTTTCAACTCGATCTTAATAGTATATTATTAGGATACACCAAGCAAGAAGATGTCCAGGAACTCCATTTATATCTTGATGCATTTCTGAAAATAGCCATTGTACTTGAGCACCAATAGTCACTTAGAGTCATTGATACCCAACTTTGTGTGTAGGGTATGAAATATATTTGTGAAATCTCACACTTCTTGGTCCCTTTCCTATCATAGTGTTTTCCATTTTATGTACTTGTCTTCATAGTTTCCAACAAGGTAATACTATTCCTTAATAACATCTCAGAAATAGTCCCAGGACAATGCAGCTAAAGATAGTGAGGATTGCTCCTCAACCCTTTTTTCACAGTAAGTTTCCCACCAGTTCTTGACATGGGGGGCAACCTCAAGGAGTGCAAAAGTAATATTTTCTCCATTGGAAAAATTATGAACTAAAAGATATCCTTTCAGCAAATTTATCCATTTATCTAGAGCATCTGCATCTATCTGGCCTTCAAATATGGGAATGTAAAAATTAAATAGTACCTTAAAGGGGGTGATGCCTCTGAAGTGACTACTAGATGAAGGTGCTTTGTCCATTGGTATTCTTCGAAGGATCTGGGAAAAACTATCCATCATATTGTCCCTCTGTTGGTTGAGGAATTCTTTGAGGGACAATTTGAAAGGATCTCCTACTCCCTATTTTTTTTCTTCCACCATGGCAGGCCGTCAAGGTCGAAGAGGATGGTCTTGCATGGGTTAAAGCAGTTTGAGTCCAAATTCCTTATACCCCAACCTTACTAGGGACATGCACGAAAATATAAAGAAAGATAAAATCGCTCTGATACCACTGATCCAAATTTATGAAGTAACAGAATGAAACACAAATTTAAAATAGAAACATGGAGATATAGTAAAAATAAACTTCAGCTAATAAATAGCAAATGCTAAATATTTTTTACATGAAGAATGAAAACAAACTAGCTACGACAATGGTAACTTATCACTATTAAGATATGTGATTGCTACATGCCTTCTGAACTATGTTATAATGAGGCTCTAAGTTCCTTTTATCACTAAGAAACAATGAGAAACCCTAAACATCTAAAACCCAACCCTAGGAGAAGAAGTGCCAAAAGGTATGGGCCTTGATGGGGTTAGTTGGACCATCAACATCCCATGGTCATAACTTTGGCATACGATCTCTGTTTGGTGTGAACAATAGACCATTAGAAAGGAATATCCTAGGAAAACAACTTTTGATTGCAAACTATATATTTTTCTGCTTCCCCCAAAAATGTCATTTAGGCCCTCAAAATGGCTCTAGAATTTCGCAACCTGAAAATTGCCAAAAATAGAAAATAGTTGAAATAGGATATTGTGCTGAAAAATAAGAAACTGATAGTGTTGGGCATCCAAGTGTAATAGGCAAGTGGCCACCAATATACATAGATAAATTAGTTTCCTCCATTATATAATATCACTATTTTATTCATTTTCAAGATTTAGTAACATGAAAAAGACAAAATATTCGAATATGATAAAAATGAGAAAGTGAAGAAAGAACAAACGTCTTTATTTTGTTAGTAATTGTTTCGATTTTCCTCACCCTTGAACAAGCAACCAAATTTTGAGTTGTCTACTCAACATTTTAGATTTTAGTATAACCTTAATAAGATGAACTTGATTTTCGAGTTGATTACTCCAACTAGTTAGTCTTCCAGCCACTATGAAGAGTCTGTTAGTGCCTCCTGTGTCACAAATTTATATTGTTGTTCCACTTTGATTCAAATTCCACCCAAGCCACCATTTTTTTGTGCTTATGATCAAGGGAAGTTTCATAGTGTGCCATCCCTTCCTCATAATTTCTTGACTATCCATGTCATCCTTCCTAGTTGTCAAGTACCATCATTATCTATGTTCATTACCAAGGAAAATTTTAAGGATAGAAATTTTTTTTGAAGTTTAAAACATTGGCGAATCTCACTAATCCCTAATATGCAAACTATAAAATGTGTATTGATATATTTTTAAAATTATTCAAACCTATAATGATTTTATATATAGTCTCTATATAATATTGGCGATTTTTGAGGTAAAATAATTTTATATTCTAAAATTTGGGCGAATCGTCTTTTATAAAAATTGGTAATTGGCGAATTGTTTTTTGGAAAAATCAAGGAAAATTAGCCCACTGGGCGAACATTAGCCCCTAAAATTTTCCATGTTCATTACTCATGTGAGCATGGAAACTCTCCATTGACCTTTTATTAGTGAGTAATCCCTTATTGACTGACACATTACTTTAAGAGTTTAACCTAGATTCAATGGAACCCTAGGCCTATTTCCAACATTGATAGGTTACTTTTTGCATAGACAATAATGCATCAATGGTTACTAATTGAGTGGTTTCCCACATGTTTAACAACAACAACAAAATTTAAACACTCAAATTCATGCTATTCCTTGGATTTTATTTTTAGCATTGGTGGAAGTGCTCACCTATATTAGTGGTTGTTCCTCATAGGGTATAAACTCTCTTTAATGCGTTATTCCATTTAATACATTTGAGAGGCATATTTGTTAGTATCTTCTTTTATCTTTTGTCAAAGACCTCCAAAACAATATCGTTATGTTCTCTCATGTTAAATGATAGGAGATGCATTAGTTCCATCCTTTAAATGGATCTCTTTCCATCGAATTTGCCAAATTTTCTCGAGGAATGAGATTTAGAGACTTTATAGTACCCTGAGGGTTTGTAGTCATTAGTGGAAATATTCGTGACTATCAACCATGAGAATACATCAATGTACCATGATCCATAGTTTCTACAAGTGTTTGGTTATATCTCGTCTATTCATGCTTGCTTGAATTTAGTTACTACCTTGATGCCCATTACCATTATTAGTGGGATCTCACATTTGTTGATGGTATACATTAATGATTCATAACCAAATAATATCTCCCATGTTCAATAAGGTTATCTTTTCAAATGGCGTATAATTTTACCCTTAGTGGGTTTGGATTGAACACCTTAGGCCAATAATAGCATCCCCTCTTTATGTTATTGTCTGAATGACAAAAAAAAATACCAATCGCTCATATGACATCGATACTTTTTTAGGATCAAATTTTCCAATTCATTGTTCTAGCTATCATTTTAATGCATATTGCGACATACATCCATAGTGTATATGTTTGTTCTTATGATCTATTTTGTCATGGATCCACTATATTTATTTCATGGACATGCAATTTACTTGATTTGGTGGCCATGCTTTTCCACACTTGAGCACGGGTATACTTGCTTCGAGAAGAGATTCATCTAATACCTTATTTTCTATTGTAGATGCTTTCCTAATCCAAAGATTGGTCAATTCCATCTATTCCCACTCAATAGCTTCTTCCGTCATATCATATAATGCATTTCAACCATCACCTCCCCTTCCAACCTCACACATAAAGGGAAATATAATATCATATTTTACAATCGATATTCCTTTCTTTCGCCTTCATCAATTTCATATTTATAATTGTTAACATCGATACACTGGAAACTCTATTGAAAAATCCTTCTTAGCAATCTGCTTGCACTTTATGCTCATTCTATGAGCAAGTACTTCCCTTTTCATTCACCAAAGATTTGAGTACAATAAAAAATTACTAAAAGTATATAAAAATAGTGTGAAAACCATGTTCTCTTGAGAGAGGTTTATAGGAAACCACTTTTGTAACTCACATAATCCCATGGAAAACAATATTAACAATATTGAAATGGTATAAAAGTGGCCTACTTGAAGGAGAATGTTATATACTTAGGGGGTATAATATGAGGTACAAAGGGAGGTACCCAAGGGAATAATGTAATAATGGGATGGGTCATAGTAATAAATAAGGTGGTTAACCCATATCATGTAAGGGACCACAAGTAGTTAGTAATAATGTAATGTGCCCATGGTATTAGATAGATGGTATTGAGGGAACCATGGTAATGACCCATGGTATTGTATGTATGAGGCCTATATAGAGGCTAGAGACTCCACGTTGAGGGATGTCAAGGAATATTGTATGAACAGGCATATGGCTTATGGAGTGTTCTCCTTCCTTAAGGATTGAATATATGGTGTTGCCCTACCTTAAAGGTTTGATATTAATAAAGAGAAGCATTTTCTATATTCAGATATTGGTATTTATTGGGTTTATTTGCATTGTCTTATATTTTCATATCAGATCTATAAAAAGTGGTATCAGAGCACTTTCTTAGGCAAAAGTGGAGAATTTTTTTAATTTTTTTTTGTAGGAAATTTCTAGGGCAGCGAGTTTCAGATCAGATCTATAACAAGTGGTATCAGAGCACTTTCTTGGGCAAAAGTGGAGATTTTTTTTAAATTTTTTGCAGGAACTTTCTGGGGCGGCAAGTTTGTAGATTAGATCTGTATGTTTTGGAGCAAAATCTGCAAAATATAATTGTAGATCTGGATTCCTTGTGAAAAAACACCCGATTTCAAAAAAAAAATGGGCCGAATCGGAGTCCGGATGAAGGAGATATTGCTGATATAAAATTCAGTGGTGTTGCAGATATTTTTTTGGGGCAACGAGTTTGCGGCACAGATCTGTACGTTTTGGGGCAAAATTTGCAAAATATAATTGCAGATCTAGATTCTTTGTGAAAAAATACCCGATTTAAAAAAAAAACAGTCGAATCAGAGTCCGGATGAGGGAGATATCGTTGATTTAAAATCAACTCTTTTTTTTCATAATTTTTGGTGACGGCGGGAGAGTTGCACCGTAGATCTGAAATTCCAGTGCCTAGATCTATATGCTTACCACATGGGAAGATGCAAAATGATTGTTCCATTTCCGAAAATAGGTCATAATATGGATTCTGAGAAATATTGACGGAATTGTGGCCATTTCAAATTTTTGCCAAAATTTTGTTGTGATGGCGGGCCTAGATAAGAGTTTGAGGGACGTGTACAAATTTGATGGCTCTCATCCAACTAGATGGCTAGCACAAATGGAGAAATATTTCAGATCGAATTACATCATGGATGATGCGACTCAGCTGAGTGTGGGAATCATGTACTTGGACCATGAAAGATGTGTTATAGACATTTTTGTGCCCTACAGCATTGAGCATGAAATGTCCATAATCTAAGGGATCCAAAGTCCCTAAACATGTTTTTCCTACCCCTAGAGGAACAAGGCTAACAAACCACAACAATTCACAGAAGTTCTCCACCAGAAACTGCTCAAAAACAAGTCAATTCAGGATCATTTCAGTGGCTACACTAGCTGTTTGCGCTGAATGTCAAAGCCAACACTGGCTACCTACGTTGAATGTCAACTGGAACACTAGCTACCTGCGTTGAACGAGAATGGACAAGTGGCAGGCTCATTTATCAAGGTGTCAAAACCCAGGAAGCTTCCAAAATGACACTTACCTCAGGGAATTCGACTGGTGATGAGTAAGAGGTTCCAAATATCCAAGTGGAAGCAAGAACCTCCAAGTGGACTCAAGAACTGACAGAGGGAGAGGACACTAGTCAGATCTCAAGCTGACTCATCCTCTCTCCAAACATCTATATATGGATCTCTCCTCCATGAGATCTAGGGGCTGGAATTTTGTTATTGCAAAGAATTGTTGTTGGTTTGAGATTGGAATCATTGGGTGCTTAATGCTTTGAAGGGGGTGAAGATAGGAATTCCATTCTCTGGGAAGGAGATGCTGGATTGAAGCCCTCTGGGTTGTATCTCTTCCTGAACCTTGTTATTCATCAATAAAGCTATCTTGGTTTCTCCGATATACTGATGTATTTTTTATGTATGATTGCATTAGTATGTTTAGTTTATTTCTAATCCTGAACTAGTTATGAATATGAATCCATGTCTTGTGTAGTGTTCTCTTCTTGTGATCTTGCAGAAACCTCTTGAAGCTGGGCGAGCGAGAAGGCAAGTAGCTGAGAACTCTCTAAGAGAAGAGAAACCTGATCGAGGGAAAAACAGAAGACACCGGTTAGTCCATCCATCTCTCTTCATTCTTAATTCATAAAGGAAGAATACTAGAATAGTTGTCTCTGTTTGTTGCTAAGGCACTGTCACACCTTAGGTGGATAGGATCGTCCTGCATAGGCATTTTTCTCCACAACAAATTAGCTTTCCTTGTTCAAGTGAAAGCCCTCAACAAAACTGTTCACCGAATGATTATTGATGAGGGGGCATCTACATGTATTATGTCGATGAGTTGCTGGAAAAATTTAGGATCTCCAACCTTGTCGCGATCTGCGACAACATTAAAAGCATTCGACGGAAGGACATATACCCCGTACGGTATCCTAAATAACTTGAAAGTTGAACTAGGGGGAAAAATAGTAGAAATAGATGCTGAAGTCATCGATGGGAATCTTGATTACAACATCCTACTGGGACGACCATGGATATATGCCATGGCAGTTGTTGTGTCAACCTGTTTTAGAAAGATTGCATTTCCCTTTCAAGGAGGAATTACAATCGTTGACCAACAAACATTTCTCCCCAATGGTTCTCAAGTTACTGGAAGCATTCCAATGATCCATGGAAGCAATCATTCGCTCCAAAATATCGGAGTAGGTCTCCTAAAAGACCCTGCCTTAATGGGTACTTTTGCCCTACCGCCTCCAAGTAATCTGGCGGAAGTGGCCACAGTGGAATATGAAACCTTCTATATCTAATGGGTTTGGACTCCGAGGGCGGTTCTTATCTCGTGTCAACCTCGTTAAAAAATGAAACAAGGAGTCATGGGGATAGTTATTTTACTGTGTCAACCTCATTAAAAAAATGAAACAAATCCCCTTTTGAAATCTCAAAGGTAAACCTTCATTCCAACCACTGAGTTGAATGTAATGAAGCTTGGGGGGCATGCACCTCGATTTGCGTTATTATGCTGGGGGCATGCAAACTTATCATCGAGCAGTTTTATCGTATAGTTCATGCTCATTAAAAAATAAACGCAAGATCCGAGCAGTTTTAATGCGGACTTCATGCTCGTTAAAAAATAAACATAAGTAATGAGCAAGTGTTTCCACCAGCGTTTAAGCTCATTTTAAAATAAAAAATGAACCAAATTCCCGGTAAATAACCACTGTGAATGTAATATCATCAGCCATTAAAGCCTTGGTCGTGTTTGCACCGTCACCTCCACTTTTCATTGGCCGATCGTTCACCTCCATATGATTGTTTACCCATTTTGAGGGACAGCTGCGAAGAGTGATTTCACCTAGCCATCCTTGTGACACTGCCGTGATTGGAAAATTCCAACCTGTACCTGGAATTAGCTGCTAACCCTGTTTATCACTCGTTCCTCAAAAGACGAGTCTTCTTTAAGCTCTTTTCATCTGACTCGTAAAATATGAAAAGATTGCTGAGTTTTGGCCTTCCAGCTCGTTAAAGCGAGCGAAAGAGTTATCCCTCCTCTAGATTTTAATCTTTTTGGACCTGAGGGATTATTGCACAAAAAGATCGAGCGCTCGTTTTATTCGGCTCGTTAAAACTATCGAAAACTCATCCCTTCTGTATTGTTTTATACTTTTTCGGACTTAAGGGATTAGATGACGAAAAAGGACTTTTGGAGTTAACTTTATGTACCTTTTCAGACTCTCTAAAAATGAAAAGGACTGAGTTATCCTTGTCGTTAGACTCGTTAAAATCATTAAATAGCGACAAACTTGTCTTTAGACGAGAACGAGTTTCACTATCGCTAGGCTCGTTAAAACATAGCGATGGGCTTGCCTGAAGGGCAGGTTATAGAACAAGCATATGTTATCCTCCTCAAGCTTGACAAAAATAAATAGGTACTGGTCAGTAATGACTGGGGAAAAATTGGGAGAAACTAAAGAAAACTTTGATGGTAGCAAGTCGCTCTTGAACATGACACTTTTCCTTCGTACCACAATCGGGTTGGGTTGTTTCATTCACCAGTCACATCCATGGTCTCGCCATACCATCCATATTTGGGGTAATTCTACCAATCCATCGCATCAGTGTCGCCATATGTTCAAGAGAAGTCGTTCAGAAAAGTCAACCGTGTCCATCCACTGCCATACATTATCCTTCATCCTTTCATGACCGCCACCCTAAATCATATGTCACAGATCGTTTTCACCTCCATTAAAATAATTAGCTCCGTTCCATGTCACTGATGTGGGATTCATTAAGGCCCTCCTTTGACGGATCGCTTCTTGTCGACATCAGCTCATTATCCAAGAAGTTGATCTAGGAACAACCCCTTCAGTACTTTGAAGCTTGCATGCCACAATGGCAAGTTTCTCACTTACGGGGACATGTATACATCAATGACCTTCGACCGAAAGATTTTGCGTGGTGTTCGACACCAAGTCCTTTATTCACACCACGTGAGTTGTACTGCAGTACCTTGAGGGTCATTATCATTATCAGTGATTCCTCTCGCGCTTGTTAATGATTTACATCATTGACCGATAATCAAGCGATGTCTTTCCATGTTCGACTTCAGAACATTTCTCACATGGATCGACTTGTACTTAGAGTGAAGATCGAACGAGTTTGAAGACCCCGGATCTAGTTTCATCCATCCAGGCTGCGATATATATTCAGGAAATATAAAGACATTGACATGTACATCATTGCAACAGATAATCATCCTACTCAAAGGATGATAATTTCATCAAAATCATCAGTCTACCATCAGACGATTGTCTGTTCTATGTACAGAAAAATGAATTTATAAAGCTGAGCATGGGAATGCCCACCTCAGCTAGATCATGAAAGCAGAATTAAAAATAATGTATTGTATTGTATCTTATTACAGGTCTCCTCCCAGCATTGGATGAACTTCGGATCCCCCTGATAAAGCATTTCGCCCGATAAACGACCTCATACTTTAGGGGGCAACTGTTATAGAAATTTTTGTGCCTTACAGCATTGAGCATGAAATTTCCATAATCTAAGGGATCCAAAGTCCCTAAACATGTTGTTCCTACCCCTAGAGGAACAAGGCTAACAAACCACAGCAATTCACAGAAGTTCTCCACCAGAAACTGCTCAAAAACAAGTCAATTCGGGATCATTTCAGTGGCTACACTAGCTGTTTGTGCTGAATGTCAAAGCCAACACTGGCTACCTGCGTTGAATGTCAACTGGAACACTAGCTACCTGCGCTGAACGAGAATGGACAAGTGGCAGGCTCATTTCTCAAGGTGTCAAAACCCAGGAAGCTTCCAAAATGACACTTGCCTCAGGGAATTCGACTGGTGATGAGTAAGAGGTTCCAAATCTCCAAGTGGAAGCAAGAACCTCCAAGTGGACTCAAGAACTGACAGAGGGAGAGGACACTAGTCAGATCTCAAGCTGACTCATCCTCTCTCCAAACATCTATATATGGATCTCTCCTCCATGAGATCTAGGGGCTGGAATTCTGTTATTGCAAACAATTGCTGTTGGTTTGATATTGGAATCATTGGGTGCTTAATGCTTTGAAGGGGGTGAAGATAGGAATTCCATTCGCTGGGAAGGAGATGCTGGATTGGAGCCCTCTGGGTTGTATCCCTTCCTGAACCTTGTTATTCATCAATAAAGCTATCTTGGTTTCTCCTATATACTGATGTATTTTTGATGTATGATTGCATTAGTATGTTTAGTTTATTTCTAATCCTGAACTAGTTATGAATATGAATCCATGTCTTGTGTAGTGTTCTCTTCTTGTGATCTTGCAGAAACCTCTTGAAGCTGGGCGAGCGAGAAGGCAAGTAGCTGGGAACTCTCCAAGAGAAGAGAAACTAGATCGAGGGACAAATGGAAGACACCGGTTAGTCCATCCATCTCTCTTCATTCTTAATTCATAAAGGAAGAATACTAGAATAGCTGTCTCTGTTTGTTGCTAAGGCATTGTCACACCTTAGGTGGATAGGATCGTCCTGCATAGGCATTTTCCCCACAACCAGATGGCAATGGTGGGAGTGTCATAAAAAATGCCATCCAAGGACAACTACTTGGCAGATGTTTGCAAAATCTATTTGTGACCACTTTGACCATAAATCTAATCTTGTGGGTCCTCTTACTAAGCTCACACAGACAGATACACAACCTAGCAAAGATTTTATTTTTACAGGAAAGAAGGAAACCAAGAAACCTAAAGGGTTATTTTCTACTGGTATCTCCTTATTGTAGGTTCATGGATTGATTCAAAATGAGAAAATCATTATTTCTATAAATCCTAGTTGCAAGCATAATTTTATCAATGTTAATTTGACAAAAAAATTGCAAGTTCCAGCAAAACACATTGAAAACACACAGGTGGATGATGAGGATGTTCAAGTGTATAAGGATTTGAAGACTTCTATGGATAAGTATGTGTTGCATGGTGATTTTTATACTTCAAAGATGGATAATATGGATGTTGTTTTGGGATATCGTTGGATGGAATTTGTGGGTACTATCAATATTAATGTGCAGAAGAAATTCCTGAAGCTCTGGTATAAAAAGAAGAAAATTACATTACAGGATATTTCCATCAATAGACAGGCAGAGTACATGGAGGCTGAAGCAGAAGATGTTCCAAGGACTGACATATAGGATGATGATCCAGTGATGATCGACAATCAAACACAAATAGAGGCTGAAGCAAAAAAGGTTACAGGTGCTGATACATCAGATAAGGGCTCAGTGGTTGAAGTAATATTGGAAGATAAGACACCACAGCAAGCATGAAAACATGCACCAGATAACACTCACGATCCAGTAAAGGGTGAATTAAAGAAAAAGACACTGTGGGTTAAAACTTCAACATATCATCAGCCACATCACCCCGCAAGAAAACAACCAACAAGATGGCAACCAATTAGCCACAAGGACAACAACCCCCGCATGACGGATTGCGAGGAGCGAAGATCCACCTACTACACATCAACACAGAAGAGCTGCCACGATCAACTTCCATCTCAAGCGAGCGAGGCACCAACGAGATCGAGGGTTCACCTTTCTCTTGGATGGCTAGATGCACGTGCATGGTACCAGTGGACTACTTTTTTTAGTAGATCTTATTATTTATGTTCTTCCCATGCTTCGGGGATGAAACATGTTAAGGGGGCTGGAATGTTATATAGCTAGGGGGGATAATATGGGGTACAAAGGGATGTACCTAAGGAAATAACGCAATAATTGGATTGGCCATAGTAATAAATAAGGTGGTTCACCCGTATCATGTAAGGGACCATAAGTAGTTAGTAATAATGTAATGGGCCCATGGTATTAGATAGATGGTATTGAGGGAACCATGGCAATGACCCATGGTATTGTCTGTATGAAGCCTATACAGAGGCTAGAGACTCCACATGGGGAGATGTCAAGGATTATTGTATGAACAGACATATGGCTTCTGGAGTGTTCTCCTTCCTTAAGGAGTGAATGTATGGTGTTGCCCTACCTTAAGGGTTTGATCAATAAAGTGAATCATTTCTATCTATTTAGATCTTGTTATTTGTTGGGTTTATTTCTAATATCATATATTTCTGGGTTAGATCTATAACAGAGAATGCTACAAGATATATTTTTATATCAAAGTTATTTTCCAGCTAAAAGTAATCATGACCATTATATTTTTTTTTATCTTAATCTCCTAAGTCCTTGTTTTTAGTAGTTTTCTTCTCCCTTTTCTTGTGATTGAGGCCTAACACATCTTGGTATTCCTCTTCCTTGTCTGGAGAAGAATAGAGGAGATGAAGTAGTGCTAAGCGTCCCGAGGATGGAGGAATCTAAACAATGGTCGTAGATAGTGTGGATAGTAAATTTGTGTATACTTTTGTTATTTTGTCATTGATTTTAATAAAAATAGATATATATCTTCTTTTCTTCCAATAAATTTGGATTTATTTGTATCTATCTAATATCTATTTTAGCATTTAATAGTAGTCCTAGCTATCCTAATAGATGTTAGTTAGAGTAGTTATTTTATTGTTGCTTATTATTAGAGGAAGATTGTTTGCTTCATTGCGTTCAAGTCTACAAGTTTGAGTAGGAGAAAACATAATTTGCCAAGCTTGTCTCTAACGGACTATCCATCCAGACAAATTCCTCACAACAAACTAATAGTTATTTTGAAATTCACATAAGCTACTATAAAGAAATATCAATACTATTTTTTGAACTGTTAATATATCACAAGTTCCTCATAACAAACTAATAATTATTTTAAAATTCACATAAGCTACTCTAAAGAAATATCAATACTATTTTTTGAACTTTTAATATATCAATACTATTTTTTGAATACATAAATTTTATTTACAACAATTTTTTTACTATATAAAATATTTACTATTAAATTCCATATATACTTTAATGACTACTTAAGACTACTTTCAACTCTTTTTTTCTAATTTCCATAATAAAAACAACAAATTTAAATAAATTTAATTAAAATCCTTAAAGTTTAAGGATTAGTACAATATTTAATAAATAATAAGTTTAAGTGTTCATAGCATATAAGAACCAAGATGCCAATTATTGATGAGAACCCTTTACTATGAGAAGTTGAATATCTACGCGGGAAGACAAGAAGACTTGAAAGGGCATGACATTTCTTAAAAGCTTGTGCAATAATGTATGGGAATAAAAAAATTGCAAATAACATATCTATAATGTAATTGAAAAGGGAAAAATTATTAAAATATATAATAGATCATAGTTTCATAATATTATTTTGCATACTTTTCACCATAATTTATAGATAAGAATTGTATAATAAAGTATAACTTTAATTCTAGTGGTGATTAGTAATTTGATTTATTTGAAAACAAAAATATAATATTTAAAAAGGGAGTTAAATGTTTAACTTTTTATGTATTATAGTTAAATATTTTTAATCTAATAACTTACGTATTTAAAGAGTAATATTGTCATTTAGCATTCATCACTTCCAATTATATAAATAAATAAAATAAAAATTACATTCAAATATGAACATTTAAATTTTCGTTGAAAATATAAATAAATTTTAAATAAAAAAATTATTTGCTAATGTTGTAAAGAGAGAATGCAATTAATTTTGTTTGGTTAGTTTTTTATTTTATTGATATGAAAATTGACATCACGATGATGAAGAAGATAAATTACATTAAAATACAAATCTTGATGAAGGCAATAAAATGTTTCTAAAACATTTAATTTAGATATTAATATTAATTATAAATATATAATAAATACAAATAAAAGTTTGTTCAAACAATTGAAAGTAATATTAACAAATTAATTAAACTTCAAAATAGTTCACAAATCAATTCATTAATCTAAAATATATGTTTAGAAGCTATAGGTGATTTTTTTTTAGAATCATGTACTTTCTTTTTCTATAAAAACGTAAAAAAGAATGAATATGATTTTTAGACAATTAAAAATGTTGACATTATCAATGGATAATAAAATATACAGAACTTAGATTTGTCATTCACATAATATGATGTTACAAAAAGTGTCTATTTTTTAATTTGACACTAATTACAAATAGATATAAATGCTAACAGAAGCTTATCTCAACTACTATAAGTTGAAAAGAAGTTGTCATTATACAAACAATGGAAAATCTATTGAAATCTTCGAGTATTGCAATTTTCACAAACTAAAATGTAGAAGATCGATGGGCATTTGATGCAAGCATATCATTCCATGTTTCATTTGCATTGCTAAGCAAATTGAGCATGCTTTGTCTCATCCTCCTAGAAGTGAACGCATTTGCCCCCAAATCATTTTTGAGGCTTTCCAATACTGTTACCACATCTCTCATAGTTGGTCGTTCATTAGCTGAATCTTTTTAACAAATCAAACCAACTTGTAGCAAAGAAAGTAGGCATTTGTATGAGCTAATTTTCTCAAATTCATCTCCATCCACCTCGTTTAAAACTTGGTGGTCAATTACCTCCTTCAGTCTGTTTAGAAAGGCTAGGTTCACCAACTTGTAAATGTTAAGGTCTCCAGAAAACATGTCACTGGTTGGTCGTTTCCTTGCACTTTCCTTGTAAGTATTTCCAATAACAAAATTCCATAGCTTTAATTGGTAGACATTGACTCAACTAATCCACACTTTGCATTAAAGATAACCTTCATCAAATTTTACTCAACCAATCCATACAAAATTGTTGATGAGAAAATACAAGTACAAATCTAGCATTCTAAAATGACATACCTGGTGCAACATAGCCCACAACGCCTTTTAAAGCAAGTGTTGAAGTAACTGGCTTGGTAGCGACTTCATTGATCAATCTTGCAATACCAAAATCAACTACATGCCCTGACATGTTTTGATCTAGAAGCACATTGTTGGGGTTTAAATCACAATGCACTACTTGCACAATAGAATCATGATGAAGATATTCGAATGCATGGGCCACATCTATTGCAATGTTCAATCGTGTTGTTAGTCCCATCTGACACACATATTCACCATTTTTATCATCTTTATTAGGATACAAAAGCTCCTCCAAGCTTCCATTAGACATAAATTCGAACAACAATGCTTTGAAATCAGGGTTGGAACACGAGGTTATGATCTTCACCAGATTTCGATGTCAAAGCTTTTGCAAGACATTACATTCTACTGTAAAACCATTTTCAACCATGTTATTTTACAAATGGAAACTTTCACAGCAACAACAGTGCCATCTCTCAGAGTCCCTTTATACACTAAACCAAAATTCCCTGCTCCCAACAAGTTTGCCTCAACAAATCCGTTAATTGCTATCTAAAGCTCTTGATACAAAATCCTTTTGTGCTCTAGCTTTTGCAAAATAAAATTTTAGAAATCAAAGTTTTACATAGACATATTCCCTTTCTGAAGTAATATTAAAAATAGAAAACACATAAAAACAACTGCTCCACTGACTAGCAATAATATTATTTTGACAAGTGCAGAATAATCTCTTAGAGTTTTATGTACAAGACAAATTCAAACTTTGAAACATTTTTAAGTTTTGGACATCACCAATCATCCGTCATTGAAAATTATTATTATTTCATGAGATGGGATGAACCCAACGAGTTTCAACAAAGTTTTCGTTTTAAAGATAAAAGTTACGTCACCATCTCAGAAGTTCTTTTTACTACTGAATCCGTTATGAACCATTAATTATTTGAAATTAGTTTAAGTAAATGACTTTAAGGTTTTTAAAGTTTACGTATTCGATGATTTTCGATAATTACGCCGTAAGGCATTTCCCTCTGGCAAGAACTCCCTTATATGCCACCGTGTCCTATTTTCGACCATTGATCTGATGTGTTAGACGATTAAAAGAGATTGTGCCGTTGGATCAGATCATTATAGTTGGAATTTTAATCAGCGCTAGTTGAACTCCCTGTTTATCTCATGCTGGAGAGATTACCCGCTCGAAACCCTTCGCAGACAGTAGTGATGGCTTCGCTGGAGTTTCGATTTCCTTGGCATCTTCTGAATTTTCTATAGTTATCTGTAGACAAATTTCCTGGCTGCCTGCTCAGTTTGAAAATCCCAATTTAGTGTGGATAGACCTTTTCAATTTTCTGTCCGAGTGCAAAGATCTGCGGGCCCTGAGCAGAATTTTGGATTCCCTCAAATCTGAGGGTTTTGTTTTGCCATTCAGTACCCGCAAACAACTTTTCTCTCAGTTGCTCCGCTGAGCCCTTAACGCCAATTCCGTTGTCGAGGCCCAGAGTTTGGTGGATTACGCCAAATGCATTGTAGATTTCAGTTTTCATGCCCTTAGGGAAGCAATGTTCGAATTAGGGTTTGGCAAATCCTCGAATGAGAAGATGCTTTATGTTGTGGAGGAGAAGATTTGCAGCTCCATTTTTGATCAAGATCGTCTTTTAGAGGTATTTAATTTACCTCATTTAAGGTTTAGGATTGAATTTTAAAGTTCAGTAGAGATCGACCAGGTTCGTGATACATATCTTAGAATTTAAACTGCAACGATAGGTTGGGGTTCATGATTTCGATTTTAAGGATCCATTAACATTGTGTTTAGAGTATAAATGATGTATTTTAAACTGCATATCTGACTTAGGAGTCTAGGGTTTAGACTTGAGAACGCCAACATCAAACGACTCTATTCTAGAGTGCAGGTTTTAGATTTTATAATTCGAAGGTAGCCGAGTTTTAACGTTTAGGATTTATTATTAAAAATGGGGGTTTAGGGTTTAGCGTTTAACGTTTATGTTCAGAAGTTAATGGCTATTTCATTTTGGTGATTTTTAGTATGTGCTGGAGAAAGAGGCAAATGAGCAGGAGGAAGCTTTGATGAAGTATAGACTAGCAATTTATCTTGGAAATGGATTGCAATCTAAAGATTCAGAGACCGGGTTGTTGGCACTTAAATTGGCATGCTCCTGCTGCTTCAATTCCAGACTCATTTTTTTCAGGCTTCTACCTATATTTGAGACGACACTCTATCATGAGGATTGTTCCATGCCTGAATATGTGCTGGCATGTCTGATGGATTTGATCTTTATCCACCATTCAACTATTCGTTTACAAACTGTCTTCCATTTTATTTCCCCCTTCCTGTATGCTCCAACACCTACCCTTCAGCTTGCGGCTGTTATTGGTTGCGGTAAGTTCTGTTCATATGTGTCTAGAATACATTTGTTTTGATGCCACATTTTTGTGCCTCTTTCTTCTACATACTTATTTTGTTTTTTTGGGTTTGATAGCCTAGGTATAGGACCTGCTTTGGCATCCTACTTGTTTTTATACTGATGTGCTTTTAAAGTCTGATTTACCTGCTTTTATGTTCATTGGTTTCAGATTAATAAAATTATCAAATCTTATCTTTTTCCTCACGTTAGAATTTTGGTGAATTTCATTTAGTTATAATTTTGATGAAATTGATAGTGTTCATAATATTTCCAGGGCGCCTTCTCCTGTATGATTGCTTCCCAGATGAAACAGAGTGCTTATTGAGTATAATGCTTCAGCGCCATGTTTATATGCTCCCGAATTACTGTTCCCTGTGAGTATCTCCACTCTTAATTGAGAGCCACAAGAAATTGTTTGTCAACTTTGGATTCCTATCTGAGTGAAATCTGTTATGCATCAGCACAAGTGCTAAGAATGAAGAGTAGACTGACAAAATAGTCAGCCTGCAAGCATGGAACAATTTCAACCAGTAGGTTTTTACTATTTCATTCATTTGACAGCTTGAGAATGGGCACCATACTGTAATCGGTAATAGGGCCTTGGAAGGGTATTAAAGGTGACAGATGCCACAACCAAGTATACTGATAAAATCCTTGATGTATCTTGGGGCACTGTGTACATTATCTGTATCTTCATATAGGTACAAAGGATTGCATTTGCACCATTTTCAAATTGTTTTATATTTTAGACCCGGTGCCATCTGAGAAATGGACCAAGCTGAGTATCATGATGTATATTTTGTATAACTACGATACATTTGGTGTGGTACTGGCTCTCTTTCCCAAGGGTAATAATCAAATTGTAAATCTCTCCTTGCAGAAAGTTTAAAGCCCTAGTTGCCCTTACGTTGCACACAGATAGGGCACTCCTCAGACAATTTAATTACCTACACCAACATGACAATTCCAATCCAAGGGTCTCTTTGAGCCGTTCAATATTTTAACATATTAAATTGTGCAATCAGATTACGAAGAATCTCGCTTACTTCATATATATTTCCCTCTCCCCTGTATTTCAAACCCATCAAAGTTTTATTTTGCGATTGAAGCGCTCCTGAGTATTTGTGCTTCTGCTTTGAATCCCAATGGTCTTCAGTTCGGAACAGAGAACGTTCATGTCAGATCAGGACATCCAGATCCCCAGCTTTGGTAAGTTCATGGGCCTCCTCTTTCTGGAATTAGGCATCGATTAATGAAATTTTCTGATTTCTAGATGTACTCGCTGGTTCTGAAGATATGTATTGGTTGCCCTAAGTTTAGAGGTGCCTTAGGTTATTCGGTAATCAAGGATATGCAAACCAGTCCTCTGAGGAAGGGTTAGGATTTGCTTAGCCTTCAGGGCAAGGGTGTGCTGTCCTTTTATTCTCACCACCTGGGGGCCTTTGTTGGTTACTTTTGTGACCGTTGATTTCAAGGCTTTTTTTGGGTCACTGAGATTGCTATGATTGAATTTGTAAATGTTAAAATTCACGATGGAATTCTTGTAAGTGATGATATAGACCACCTAATCCAGGGTACAATGGGTTCCTAATAATCACCAGGTTATGTTTGATCTCTCAATTGCACCATCCCAATATCAGAATTATTACTGATGCCTTAGCTAACGACGACTTTATCTGGGTATGGATATAGTAAGCTTCAGCATGTGTGGTCCTTTTTGGCGATATTTCTTTTTTCAGACAGGATTTTATGCCCCGTAGCTTTTATTCTATTTATAATCTTTAGTTTAAAAATTGTGAACAGAGATCAAATCAGGGTTTATGTAATTCACATTTCACTTCAGTGTAAGCGGTTGTATGCTGTATGAATTCCTGGGATCTGATTACATTCTCAGTATTATATGACAACCTTTTGGCTCACAAGAGTGAAATAGCTCTGAATTTTGGTTTATAAGTGATTGGAGAAACATGACCGAATTCCTTTAAATTCCAGAAGGATTACATTTGGGCTAGACTATGTTAGGCATTGAAAGTGGCCCAGTTTTGGGGTCTTCTAAGATGAACCATGCATCACAATCACTTTTGTTTTGCCAAGCTGCGGCAACAGGGGCTCTTTCCATAAAAATAAGATAGTGCTTAAATTTTGTCCCAACCGTTTATTGGTACTGTGGAAGACTAGATCTTTGGTGCGTCGCCTGACACACCATTGCATTCAACATTGAACAATGATCTCATTGGTTGTTCAGCTGAAATTTCTATTTTTTGAAATTGCTTACTTTATAACATGTTTTTAAAGGCAACACAACATGTTGCAACTTACATGACAAGTAATGTCCAACTCTGGGACATGCAAGGACAATGGGTTTAAATTTCTATTTACAATTGTGCATCAATTACATATAAATAATGACTTAACTTACGCCCAAATATGTTATAACCAAAATATAACAAGGGAGTCCTACTAAGATTATGCTGGATATGTTACAGTTGGAGAGTCTTCCTGCAACGGTAGCAGGGGTCTGGTCTGATGATCCTACCATGCAGTTAGAAGCACCAACTCAATTCAGGAAGCTTCTCTCTGTTGGTAATAGTCTTGAGTATATGTATCTTTATTACCATTTTCTTTTGTCTTTAGGAAATGGCCATCTGAAAAAATATATGTGACAGAAGGAAGTCCTCCAATTGAGGAAGTTATCGCTGTGGGTGTGGTCCCTCGACTTGTAGAGTTTCTTGCAAGGGATGATTTCCCTCAGCTTCAGGTATGATCTGTTTTTCAGTTGAGATTCTAAGTATTGAATTGACATTATATTGTGGTAATCTAATATCGTTTTAATTTGGTCATATTATAGTTTGAGGCAGCCTGGGCTTTAACAAATATTGCGTCCGGAACCTCAGAGCATACCAGAGTTGTGATTGATCATGGAGCTGTGCCCAAGTTTGTGCAACTTCTTAGTGTTGCCAGTGATGATTTCAGAGAACAGGTTGCATTTTGGAGACCTTTCCATCCATTTATGTTACTTAGAAATATTTTTGAAATTTTCCATCTCTATGTTCAATGTGCTTTCTTTACAGGTCTAAGGGTTCTTTTGAACTAATTGAGATAGTAATGTTCGTTTCATTGTAAGGACCATGTATTACAAAACGTAATGTCGGTGATGTAAATTTATTAAGCTCCATGGTGTGGTTTTCCTCTCACAATTTTAATTTGTTTGATGGACAATAGGTTTTAGGTTTTGAAGGTCTATTGAGGAGTGGTATTTGCAGTCTCTGCTCTGGACATGGAATGAACTATTCAATTGACGTGGGTGTTTAGAGGGAAAAAAAAGTTATGGCTGAACTGGAGCATTTGCTGCTAGAAGCAGCTGGTCGAACATCTACCAATGATGGAAAGAAAAACCGAAATCCTGTGAAAGGGAGACTGGAAGATTCTGATTCAGATGATGGCAGTGACTCGAAATACATTGATGACGATGATTCAGATGATGCTGGGACAACAAATAGGAAGGCTTCTGGATCAAGAATGCCCCTGAAAAATAGATTTGATTATGGTGACAAGGATGATGATGACAGGGGTTGTTGTGATGATTCCGATAGCGAATTATCGATAGGAAGTGATTTATACAAAGATGATGAAGATAGGGAGAAACTTTGAAGATATTAAAAGCATAACAATAAGGAGATCAAAACTTTCCAAGTGGTTTATGGAACCATTCTTTGAGAATATCATTGTGGGTTGCTTTGTAAGAATTGGGATAGGAATGTCTAGGTCAGGACAAAGTACTTACCGTCTTTGCATGGTAAAAAATGTTGATATGACAGACCATGATAAACAATACAAGTTTGAGAACCACACCACATACAAGTATTTGAATTGTTTCTGGGGTAGCAAGAGCAATGCAACAAGATGGCAGATGTCCAGGGTGTCTGATTCACCTCCACTTGAGAAAGAGTTTTCAGATTGGGAACGGGAAGTAGAACGCAGTGGTGGTCAGATGATTAGTCGAGCAGAAGTTGAGGAAAAAATAAATGTGCTAAAAAAGATGAATCAATTTGTGTATTCTGCAGAAACTGTAAAACAAATGTTGCACGAAAAGAAGTTGGCTTCCAAAAGGCCATCGAATGTGGCTGCTGAAAAGGACAGGGTTAGAAGAGAGATGGAGCTAGTGGAGAGCAGGCATGATTATTCAAAAGTTGAGAGAATTAAAGTGAGATTGAAGGAACTAGAAGTCCTTTCTCTTCAGAGCAAAAGCAAGGATGCAAAAGCCTTGATGCTAATAGAAATGAATAAGAAAAACAAGGCTGAAAATTTCAAGAACGCTTTTGAGATCAAGCCTCTAAACCTTAATCTTAAAGCAGGTGAAGCAGGGTATGATCCTTTAAGTCGGCGTTGGACTCAATCTCAAAATTATTATGATACAAAGGCGAAGGTTGCTGAAGACAACACTGATGCGAACAAAGAGGCAGATGCAGCCAAAGTAGAGGAAGCCATAACAATAGAAACTATTGAGGATGATGGAAAGCTTGTCGACACTGATGCTCCTATATCAGAAGATGCAAGGGTGTATTCTTTGCATGATTTTGAACTTCCAATTTCACTTGCTGGACTGCAGAAGTATGGGGGTGCTCAAGGGGCCCCTTTAGTTTTTATGGCTAGAAAGCAGAAGATTGAGTCAACTTGTGGAGTGCAAGTTCCTAGTAATGATGGAAGGGGGCATCATCTGACATTAACTGTGAATGATTACAAGCGTAGAAGAGGCCTACTGTTAAAATAAATAATGATATTTTCTCTGCTTGTTGGTTTCCCCATTTAATTTTTATATGAAAGATTCAAAAATTTCCTTTTGGGATTGCCAGAAACATATGCAGAAAAGCCTTAAAGTGAACATTTTTGTAAATTGTTTCAAATTCTATATGTAGTGTGGCAGTATAGGCACTTTAAAACACAACTGCAATAACCTAGTCAACCAAGGATTGTCTTTTAACAGTAGCAACATCATGGATTGTTGGCAGGCATGAAATCAGTAATGTGTTAGAAATATAGGCTATATTTTCTTGACATCTAAAGTTCAGGGTGTTTTTTTTCCCAACCATTCTGCTAAAAAATGGTATATAATGTTCCAAAAGGATTCCTTTCCTCTAAGTAACACTATTCCACTGTAAGTTATCATGCAGTTGGTGAAACATGGCATTTTATGTTGTTTGAGATTGATGTTGAGTGATGCCTTTTTCTAAATTATTGTTGAAATATGTATTGTTTTTCATATTCATGTAATAAATGCTATGTTTTATTAATTTCTGTTGTTGTAGTATAGTTTTCTTAAATTCTTTTAGAGTTGTGGTTGTTTTGTTGTGCTTAGTTGTTTATTCTTGCTTTCGATTGATTGCAATTCTATCTAATAAGCAACTATCTTTTACATGGTAAAAACGTTTGGCTGAATCAAGGAAAACATTCGAAAATCTGGAAGAACTTTGGTATAGCCAAATAATTCGGTTCAGTTGGGATTCGTATAGTCAATCTGTTGTTTGTCCAAAACTAAACCAAACCAAATCCAATTTTAACCCAAAAAAATCATCTTCCCAAGAAACCCCAAAGAATTCTTAAGAAAATGCATTTTAACTTTCAAGCCACCAATGAATATGATATTTGCCCATTTCTTCTCCTTGTCCTATCAATGCCTGTCACTACTCCCTCATTTAGGAAATAGCCATGGGAGATTTCAGGAGACTATGTTGCTGCTGATGCCTAGAGAGGTTTGTCTATTCTGTTCATGTGTGAAGTCTCGAGGAGACTGCATTTGTAGTTGGGAAACTGTTACCTGCACCTTAAAGGCCTGCTTAGACCTTCATAAACAAAGTTACACTCAAATGAAGCATGCCAACTGAGCCAACATACTAAATAAGTAGATTCCACTAGGTATTTAGTCATATATTCTCTGTTTGCTATGTGCTTATTTAATTTTTATTTTTCAACTTGAAAGGGTGTACCTAATTTCTGTGCATATCCTTCTTACTTCCAAAGCACCTAGAACAGGTTACATGACCTGCATTATCAAAAGTAGAATCACAACGCATGCAAACAAATACATACGCCCACCAAGCACAAGAAAATAGTGTGATGGCTATCAACTTTTAAAAATCAAACTTGTAATAATCTCAATAATAAATCTAATGTTCTTTAGAGAAGACCTGCTACTTTTTGTTGGGTTTCGTACAATTTATTGTGTATGATAAGGAAATAAATTTTCGTGAAGGGATTGCATCAGAAGGCTCAACGAACCTTTGAGCATTTTTGTAGGGGTTTATGTTATCCAATCATTAAAATTTTTGATAAAATTAGTCTGGACTATCCACATACCTATTTTTTTTCAATAAATTTGAAGAAGTTCATGTTTTTGCTTTAATAATATGTATACTCCTGAATTTTCTGAACTGTAGTTCAGTTTATTGTGTATGATAAGGAAATACACTTTCTTGAAGGGATTGCATCAGAAGGCTCAACGAACCTTTGAGCATTTTTGTAGGGGTTTATGTTATCCAATCATTAAAATTTTTGATAAAATTAGTCTGGACTATCCACATACCTATTTTTTTTCAATAAATTTGAAGAAGTTCATGTTTTTACTTTAATAATATGTATACTCCTGAATTTTCTGAACTGTAGTTCTGTGGGCCAATTGTTTTCTGTATTGTATGGTATCCACATTTGAATTTAGATTCTATCTTGATAACTATCATTTCTTAGTATGTTTTTATGAATATATTGCATTGTAAGTGTTCTTTCTCTTCTTACATTGGACAAGAGAATACGACTATCTTTGATAATGTGAAGTTGTTGAAGATGCAAAAATTCCCTTGCTTTACATGAGCCAACTTGACCTTCAATATAAATGTTGCTAAACACAATGAGAAGTTTCATGTTTCTTTAGAGAGCATCCCGAAAGGCTTGTGTAATTCCTGCATTGTTTTGGTTGATGCGTTGCTGAGGAATCATTGAGACTCATCATGGTTTGGTGGTCCAATCAGAACCTATTCAATACTCACCTTCATTGACTATATTAGTTGGACACAAACCCTGTCAAAACTCTCAAGCCAGTAGGGCTCGGGCACAATGTTAGTTCCTCAATACGGTTATCAAAGTTTGTCTTCAACATTACAATTGTCTTCACGCATCCATTTTCTAAATAAATCTATATTACATGCGCTTGAAGGACTAGCTTTGAAGTCTCTATTCTCCGGCAATGTTCAGGGCTAAGTTCATGTAGGCAATTCTATGTTGAAATTATACTTGCATACCGGAATCTTATATTGGCAATGTTCAGGACTAAGTTCATGTAGGCAATTCTATGTTGAAATTATACTTGCATACCGGAATCTTATATTGGCGGAAGACCGTTACTCAAATGTATGCCAAAAAGAGCACCCATTCTGACACACCACCTATGCAAAGGAAGAAGCCTCACAAGTGTTTGGGCTCCTTTTCTCTATCATGGCTGGGGAAGTAGCCAAGAGTAAATATCTCTGCAGGCATGAAGTCCAATAAAAAAAATGTATAAGACATATTTGACAAACAAACAATTGCATCTAAAATGAAAAATATGTTCCCGGCCTTTCAGAAAATGTGGAGTCTAGCAGAATGTGAGGCCAACACTATCATCGAAATTCCAACCAGATATGAATCTTTCAGTCTTATGGTATTATGGGAAAATAACATCACTGATATATGAACTATATATCAAGCTTTCAATCCCAAAATATAAGTGTTGGATGCTTCACTGCAAAGCCTAGAAGCCTTCTTTCAAATGTAACAACTGGATGATGCACGGAAGTTGATGCTAATAGAAGTCCGTATGGAGCGACCAACCCTTAACATGGTGGTGGGATCTTGTACAAGAAGCCTTCTTTCAAATTTAATAACTGAATGATGCACAAAAGTTGATGCTAAAAGAAGTCAGTATGGAGCGACCAACCCTTAACATGGCGGTGGGCTCTTGTACGAGACTTAGTCAACTCAAATTCACCTCCTACACAAACTTTGATATGGTTCAAGCAAGAAATGCAAGATAGGTTATACCTGAAGGGGAAAGCAGAGGAAATCATGAAGCAATGGATTCACGTAAGGCAAGTACGTGGTCAAAGGCATCAAACAATATTTTTGATGGCTTCAAGTCCATGGTGATCAACTTGGAAGTTCCTCGACTCACTTCTTAGAGGACTCTCAACCAAAATATCCAAAGAAAAATGGACCTGCTTAGTATAAATGCTTTGGAGAATTCTTTACAAGTAGCTTTCGAGTTTGAGGCCAAAGCTTCGGAAGAAAATGTACTAAGCCTCCACCAACTAAAGCAAGGTTCTCGAAGCCTTATCTTTTAGAACTGTCTCTATTAGTAACTCAGAGCAGCCTTTAAATCAGGGAAATGATTACACAATAGATAAAATTGGCCAGCACTTATCAAAAATTCCATCCAGCCAGATAGTCGATGCTCAATCCTACTTTATATTTTCCAAGGACAACCAATAACTCCACGAGGATAACATGATCCCTATTTAGCAAATACACTGGCTGCCCGCTCAAATGGCTGGTACCTATAATCATAGCCCTATGGATAAAAACTGATGACTACGAGTTACATTGGCTCTATATATTGATGACAGTTTCTTTAGCTTTGCCAACAATCTTTGTACTCTAGTATAGACTAAATGGACACTGGAATTTCCATTATCCAGAAGATGGAATCTTACCCAAGGCATTCACAAAATTCGTTGCCAACCCACAACTGGTTGAAAATAATCTCCATCATCATAATAAACTTTATGCCCATAATATGCACAAATGGTAACACATGATACATCTCCCAAACCAATGGAGTCCAACTAAATTCTAATCCAAGATCTTCCATTCTCAGCACTTTATACATAAAAAAACTTGTATGTAATCGGCCTCTCTTTGCACTTTTTGGGGCAATTGCTAGTTATATTAAGTTACTTGAAAAATCGGTCTCCTACAATGTATTTTAGGTATCAGAGGATGGAAACGGTTATTTCCATTGATTGAGGAATCATTTAGGCAATTTCAGTCTTGTAGAAAAGATTTGTGTTGGTTCAGCCTGGGCTCGAAACTTTTTCGTTGTCATCTAATTAATGAATGCATTAGGTTGACCATAACAAAATATCCGTTTTCAGAATACACATTATCGTCCACCCTTGCTTTCAACAATGCCCATTCACATTTCGTTATTCTTCCCCACTCTATGCCTTACCACTCTATGCCTTACGGCGTTTCCTTTGCAACATAAGGTGAAAATGCTAGTTTAATCATTTCCGATCATTCCATCGCTTGTTTGTCCTTTCCCACAAGTGAAAATGTTCAGCAAATTCAAAACCTCAATATTTCTTATAAAACTATTTCGAAATCTCAATATTTCTTACAAAAATATCAATATCCCACCTAATTATTTCTTACAAAAATCCTCATAAGCTGAGAAAAAAAATATCAATATTTCACATAAATATTTTTTACAAAAATCGTCATAAACTGAGGAAAAAATTATCAATATCTCTCGAAGAAAAAATTATATATATTTTAATTAATTATAAATGTTAGACCATTCAAAAGCAACTATTCAAAAGTAAAAATTATATAATTAATTATAAATGTTAGAGTATTCAAAACCAACTACTCAAATGTCCTGTCAAATTTGAAAATAAAAAATTACATAAATTTTACAATTTAATCAATTATTTACCCTTAACAATTGATGGAGTATCCACACAAAACCCACCTATCCAATGTATTTTTAGAAGGTCTTTTGACAATACACTCTTTAATTCAATAATAATAAATTTTCATTTCAAAACTGAATTAAAAGCAAAAATTAAAAATGAACTATTTTATTTTATTTTATTGCACAAAGTAAGTTATATTTAATTTGCCTATTTTCTTTAAAATTTTGAATATTTATTATTTTTTTCAAACGAGTCAAAAAATTTAAATTCAAAATTAACCATTTTCTTGAAACAATCAAATTTCCATAAAAAAATAATTAAAATGGATAACCTATTTTTTAGGTGAAGGTATATCTAATTTATTTAACCTTTTTAAAAAGTGGATAACTTATTGTTTAGGTGAAGATATATGTAATTTATTTAACCTTTTTGAAATTCTAATGATTTGATTTTTTTCAAATGAGTCAAAAATTTTAAAAGCAATATTTCCATCAATTATCAACTACATTGTAAAATAATTATTTACAAATATCCTCTCAAAGTTGAGAAGAAAATTATGGAAATTTCTATCAAAGTTGAGAAGAAAAATTATATGAATTTTATATTTTAATTAATTATTTTTATCTTATGATAAAAGGAATGCCAACTAAAAATGTTAGACTTTTCAAAACCATTTGCTCAAAATTTATACGAATTTTATTTTTTACTTAATTATTTGTCCTTGATAATAGGAAGTGTAAGTTACAAAATCATTACTCAACTATTAAATTTAGTAAGGGTGAAAACTAAGAGATATATACTTGTCATATCATTAAATTAAAATAATTCTACAAATATGAGTTGTGGAAATTTTAAAGAAAATTACAATTTATAGATAAACTCCAATCTTAAAACATTATCAAGTATCACTCATTTTATATTATTATGAAGAGCACATTATATTAAATAATTATAGAAATACAAAATATTTACAATATTTATTAAATTCCATAGATGTATATATTCTTTAATGAATACTTGAGATTACTTTCAACTCTTTTTTTCCAATTTCAATAATAAAAACAACAAATTTTAAATAAATTTAAATATAATTAAAATTCTTAAAGTTTATGATTAATACAATATTTAATAAATAATAAATCTAAGTGCCCATAGCATATAAGAACCATTACAATGGGAAGCCAATTATGGATGAGAATCCTTTACTATGAGAAGTTGAATATCTACACAGGAAGACAAGAAGCCTTGAAAGGGCGTGACATTTCTTAAAAACTTGTGCAATAATGTATGGGAATAAAAAAAATTGCAAATAACTTTCCTATAATATAATTGAAAGGGGAGAAATTATTCAAATATATAATAAATCATAGCTTCATAATATTATTTTGCATATTTTTCAACATAATTTATAGATAAGAATTGTATAATAAAGTTTAACCTTAGTTTTAATGGTGATTAGTAATTTGATTTATTTAAAAACAAAAATATCATATTTAAAATAAGAATTCAATGTTTAAATTATTTTTTATTACAGTTAAATATTTTAAATCAAATAAATTACATATTTAAAGAGTAATATTGTCATTTATCATTCATCACTTTCAATTATATATAAAATTAAAATAAAAATTACATTCAAATGCTATTTGAACATTTAAATTTTGGTTGAAAATATAAATAAATTATTTATAATTGAATTTTAAATAAAAAATCATTAGCTAATATTGTAAAGAGAGAATGTAATTTTTTTTTTGTAATTTATTTTATTTTATTGATATGAGTACTGACATCATGGATGATGATGAGGATGAATTGCATCAAAATACAAATCTTCATGAAGGTAATAAAATATTTCTAAGACATTTAACTTAGACTTAAAACTAATATCAACAAATTAAACTTCAACATAGTTCACAAAATCAATTCATTAAGCTAAAATATATGTTTATAAGCGATAGGTGATTCTTTTAAGAATCGTGTCCTTTCTTTTAAACAATTAAAAATATTGACATTATGAATGGCTAATAAAATATACAAAACTTAGATTTGTCATTCACATAATATGGTGCTACAAAAAGTGTCTATTTTTTAATTTGACACCAATTACAAATAGATATAAATGCTAATAGAAGCTTATCTCAACCGCTAGAAGTTCAAAAGAAGTTGTCATTATACAAACAATGGAAAGTCTACTTAAATCTTCTAGTATTGCAATTTTCACAAACTAAAATGTAGAAGAACCTTGGGCATTTGATGAAAGCATATCATTCCATGTGTCATTTTCATTGCTAACCAAGTTGACCATGCTTTGTCTCATCCTCCTAGAAGTGAATGCATTTCCCCCCAAATCATTTTTGAGGCTTTCCAATACGATTACCACATCTCTCATAGTTGGTCGTTCATTAGGTGAATCTTTTGAACAAATCAAACCAACTTGTAGCAAAGAAAGTAGGCATTTGTATGCCCTATTTTCCTCAAATTCATCTCCATCCACCTCATTTAAAAGTTGGTGGTCAATTACCTCCTTCACTCTATTTGGAAAGGCTAGGCTCACCCACTTGCGAATGTTAAGGTCTCCAGAAAACATGTCACTGGTCGGTCGTTTCCTTGTAAGAATTTCCAATAACAAAATGCCATAGCTGTAAATATCTCCTTTGGTAGACATTGACTCACCTAATCCAGACTCTGCATTAAAGATAACCTTCATCAAATTTTACTCAACCAATCCATACAAAATTGTTGATGAGAATAGGCTAGTACAAATCTAGCATTCTAAAATGACATACCTAGTGCAACATAGCCCACAGTGCCTTTTAAAGAAAGTGTTGAAGTAAGTGGCTTAGTAGCGGCTTCATTGATCAATCTTGCAATACCAAAATCAGCTACATTCCTTAACATTTTTTGATCTAGAAGCACATTGTTGGGGTTTAAATCACAATGCACTACTTGCACAATAGAATCGTGATGAAGATATTCGAATGCATGGGCCACATCTATTGCAATGTTCAATTGTGTTGTTAGTCCCATCTGACAGTCATAATCAGCATTTTTATCATCTTTATTGAGATACAAATGCTCCTCCAAGCTTCCATTAGGCATAAATTCAAACATCAAAGCTTTGAAATCAGGGTTGGAACATGAGGTTATGATCCTCACCAGATTTCGATGTCGAACCTTTTGCAGGACACTGCATTCTACTGTAAAACCATTTTCAGCCATGTCATTTTGCAAATGGAAAACTTTCACAGCAACAACGGTGCCATCTCTCAGAGTCCCTTTATAGACTGAACCAGAATTCCCAGCTCCCAACAAGTTTGCCTCAGCAAATCCATTAGTTCTTATTTGAAGCTGTTGATACGAGATCCTTTTGTGCTCTAGCTTTTGCAAAATGGAATTTGAGGAATCAAAGTTTTGCATAGACATATTCCCTTTCCGAAGGAATCTCTGAAGTAGACAACATAGCATAAAAGTAATTGCTCCACTCAATGGCAATAATATTATTTTGACAAGTGCAGAATGACTGCTTGGAGTTTTACATGCAAGTAAGTGGAA
Source organism: Pinus tabuliformis (assembly GCA_031772625.1). Taxonomy (NCBI): domain Eukaryota; kingdom Viridiplantae; phylum Streptophyta; class Pinopsida; order Pinales; family Pinaceae; genus Pinus; species Pinus tabuliformis. Next base: position 1,057,190,369 of record CM062805.1, read on the forward strand.
TTCTTTTGGTCCGCAAAGGCTAGGATTTCCAATTAAAGACACAACAACCTTTCTGTTTGCAAAAATCCCTCCTTCTGGAACTTCCCCTATGAGGTAGTTGAAAGACAAATTCAAACTTTGAAGCATTTTTAAGTTTTGGAGAGGAACAACTGGTATTGGACCTGATAAGGAGTTGGAAGAGAGATCTAGGTTTGCAAGACTCTGTAAATTTCCGAGTGAGTCTGGAATAGGCCCTTGGATGGAATTTTGAGATAAGTTCAATAATTGTAGTTCACTACAACCTCCAATTGCAAGGGGAATTGTCCCGGTTAGTTGATTGACAGAAATGTCTATAGCTTGAGCCATTGTAATTTTACCAATCTCCATGGGTAAGGAACCTTCTAATAAATTCCATGACAAATTCAAATAGAATTGGAGATGAGAAAGTTTTGCAATTTCATGTGGTATACTTCCTCTGAGCCTATTGTGAGACAAATCGAGCAATTCCAAATTTGTACAATCTAGTAAGTTGGAAGGTATGGTTCCGGATAAATTGTTATGATGAAGATGTAGTCTTCTTAGTTGTTTGAGGGGTGCAAGGGAATTTGGAATATTTCCAGAGAGAATATTTCCACTAATGTCCAAGAGACCAAGGTTTTGTAAACTTTCAAAGTCATTAGGGATGCTTCCTTCTAATCTGTTGTTACTTAAAGACAATCTTTCTATTTTTTCAAGCGTTCCTATATGTGGAATGGTACCATTTAAAAGATTTCCACTTAAATCTAGAAAGGATAGGCTACTAAGATTGCCTATATGTGGAGGGATGTTTCCTTGTATGCCATTGTTTGATAATGACAAGTGAGACAAATTGGTAGAAAGTCTTCCTATGTCAGGGGGCAAAACAGCACCTAGTTTATTGTTATGCAATTTTAGTGACTGTAGGTGAGAGCAATTGGTAAGAAATACAAGAAAGAGTATGTTTGTAGTGTTTCCACTATCAAGTTGATTAGAGTGCAAGTATAATTTTTCCAACAGGGATAACTTACCGAACTCTATAGGGACACTCCCACTCAAATTGTTATAACTTAAATCTAGTTCTATGAGTTTGGAACAATTTCCAACAGAATCTGGAATATTTCCACTAAATTGATTTCCCCACAAATAAAGCATACTCAAATTATGCAATTTTGAAAAAGATGCAGGAATGGATCCTACCAAATTATTTTCATATAGCATAAGCATTTGTAAGTTGATGAGCAGCCCGAATTCTTGTGGAATGCTACCCTTGAGATCGTTGGTTGCCATATCTAAGTAAGTCAAAGTGGATAGATTGGAAAACACAAGGGGAATGGTGGCTGAAAATGCATTTTGACGAAGGTCGAGCGATTGCAAACGGGAGAGTAAACCCAACTGTGGCGGAATGGGATCGACGAGATAGTTCATTTCAATACCCAAGTCAGTCAAGGTAGAAAGATTACCGAAGGAAGAGGGAATGGTACCTATGAGGCTGTTCCTGTTAGAAATCTGCAGTTTCTAAATCATAATGTGACCCGGTTAAAAGCATTAAAGCATTAAAGCGTTAAAAGCATTAAAGCATTAAAGCACTAAAGCAGTTTCTAATCTAAAGTATTAGATCTTAAGCGTTGAATTGGTATATGATGGACGTACCAGATTAGAGTTAAATAATATATAAAGGATTGGGTCCTCTCTCTCCCACACAGAAGAGTTGCATTCTTCTCCATCAAGAAGCACATAAAGGAAGTGAGGGCAAGAGGAGAGAAACCGAATTCTGAAGAAGAGGAGCAGTCAGAAGACAGAAGATGGCAGCCATTACATCTTCCGTTGTTAGTCAAGGTATGTCATCTTAAGCAACATATTAAGTTCTGAATGTGAAATATTTGGTATTGATAATCTTGGGCTGTTAGTAGCTATATTTTACATTTGGTATCAGAGCAAATCAATAACTGAATATTTCCTATAATTGCAATTGAGCTTTACTCATGATGTTAATCAAATCCGTAAGCGCCCTTACTCGCTCAGCATCGTTTCGATTTTCAAGCTCAATTCTTGCCTTCAAAATCCGAGCCATGTAATTGCGCTGCCGGTGTCAAAACGCCATCCTTTAGGCTTTCGCCTGTAATGGGATCCTTCAGTCCGCCTTTGGCAAACTCGAACTTGTTTCTCCCATTATGCACGTGATGTCATATTTATGCATTAATTTTCAAGTATTTGCAAGTAGTAAGTATAATTGATGGCGCGGAGATGTATTAAAGCAAGACTTTTACACTGGTCAAGGTAAACTGATTTGGTTTGACGCCTGCTCTTTGCATTTCATAAAACAACTGCAAAGCCAATGGATTCGATCCTCTGACCTCTGAAATCCAACTAAAAAACGACCAAGAAATTAAAATTTCGTCTGCTTCACGGATACCCAATTCCATAAACATTCACATCTCCACTTGCGTTAGCTGTTCCTCTCATTAAATGTGTGATGCTGAACTCCCACCAACTTAAGGTTTATTATAATGTGTATATATTTCTTGGCTCACTATAATGGAAGAAACTTGTACTTTGCTGGCCAATAAATAGTAAGACGCGGTGGGGTTTCCCGATGGGCCATTGGATCTGGAGATTTTATTGAAAACATTACATGCGGTAGACCATTGGGCCTTGAGATTTTATTGAGTGCGTGGCATTGCGGATTCGATGTTTGGGGGCTTGGTCATATGGGACCAGATTGAGGCCTCCAATATTGGGTGTTTAGAAATGCATGATCTGAATATTTGAAGTATGAAATAAAGGGGTTTCAATTGGGTCTTTTCGTGCATCATTTACTGTTTTGGTAAAGTTTACTGGTGCAAAATAATGTGTTATAAATTATTTATGCACATCAGATTTATGATTTTGTTAATCACCAAAGTGGTCAAAATCAGAATGTTGTTTTGCATTAGGTATGTGTTATAAATTGCACGAGATTTATGATTTTGTTAATCACCAAAGTGGTCAAAATCAGAATAATCATTTAGTGCATAAGTGACATAATGATTATTGATAGAAATTGCTAGTTATAATAATACCAATTAAGAACTGGCGTCACTAATGACAGAACCTGAGAACTTACCCAAAGGAAAGTCTTGTTCTATAACTAGTTGACATGATGAGGTTTGATAGATATTTTGATTAAATAAATATTGATCATCCAAAGATGTCAGTTCTATTTAATTGAATATATTTATTACCTACTTATGTTTTGGTATTTAATTATGTTAAGTATAAGATAGTATCTACCCAAAGGAGTGCTATATTATACTATTATGTCTACATCTGAATCGCGTTAGTCATGAGCTTATAGTTATTTCATTTATGATTTGTAGGTTATCTATCTTTCGTATGTTTTGAATCAAATTTAGTTGAAGTTCCTATTAATACATGGTGGCTTGATACTGGTGCTACAACTCATGTTTCCAACAATATGCAGAGATTTCTTACGATCCGAACCATAAATCCAAATGAAGATCGTTTTCTCTTTATGGGAAACGGAATGAAATCTTCAATTGAAGGCATTGGGACTTATCGTCTAATTCTAGAAAGTGGATATGTATTAGACTTATACAGTACCCTTTATGTACCTTCATTATCTAGAAACCTTATTTCCGTAAGTAAGTTGGATAATTCTGGTTTTAGATGTATGTTTGGATCTGGCTGTTTTGATTTATATAAGAATACTGATAATGTTGGTTCTGGTATTCTAATTGATGGTTTATATAAATTGAAACTGAATGACACTTATGCGAATTCCTTGTTGAATGTAGTAAATAATGTTGGATGTAAACGTAGCAGGATGAATGAAAATTCTGCTTTCTTGTGGCATAAACGACTAGGTCATATATCCAAAGAAAGAATGATGAGATTAGTAAGTAATGAAATTTTGTCAAATTTGTACTTTAGTGATCTAGAATTATGTGTGGATTGTGTTAAAGGTAAACAAACCAAACATAATAAGAAAGGAGCCACTAGAAGCAGCCAGCTTCTTGAAATAATACACACTGATATTTGCGGACCTATGGACACTACAGCCTTTAATGGAGAAAAGTATTTCATCACTTTCATTGACGATTTTTCCCGTTATGGTTATGTCTATTTGCTTCATGAAAAATCTCAATCTGTGAATGTCCTTGAGACGTTTGTAAAGGAAGTTGAGAGGCAATTAGATAAAAAGGTGAAAATCATAAGGTCTGATAGAGGTGGTGAATATTATGGAAAATATAATGAGTCAGGCCAGTGTCCAGGTCCATTTGCAAAATTCCTCGAAAGTCATGGCATATGTGCGCAATACACAATGCCAGGTACACCACAGAAAAATGGTGTAGCAGAAAGGCGCAATAGGACATTAATGGATATGATTAGGAGTATGATGTCAGATTCTACACTACCTAAGAATTTGTGGTCGTATGCTCTCAAAACCACTAATTATTTGTTGAATAGGGTTCCTAGTAAAGCTATTCAAAAGACTCCTTTTGAGTTATGGACTAACAGGAAACCTAGCTTAAGACACCTGCATGTTTGGGGTTGTCCAGCGGAAGTGAGAATTTATAATCCACATGAAAAGAAATTAGATTCTCGAACGATCAGTGGGTATTTTTTAGGATACCCTGAGAAATCTAAAGGGTACGTGTTTTACTGTCCTAATCATAGTCCAAGAATTGTAGAAACTGGTAATGCAAGATTCATTGAGAATGGTGAAGTCAGTGGGAGTACTAGAAGAGAAATAGTAGAAATAAAGGAAACAAGGGTAAATGTTACATTGCCTAGAATAGTTCCTCCATCTACTATTACTCCAAATGTTGTTCCAGCTGTTGTAGAACAGCATAATGATAATGAACAACATATAAATGAAGAAGTACTTCCTGAAGGAAATGACTTACATAATACTGATATGCATGAACCACAACAAGTAGCATTAAGAAGACCTCAAAGAAATCGTAGGTCAGCTATTTCTGATGATTATGTGGTTTATATGCAAGAATCAGATTATGATATTGGAATCAATAAGGATACAGTTTCGTTTTCACATGCTGTAGAAAGTAAAGAGTCAAAGGAATGGATTAATGCCATGAAAGAAGAAATGAAATCCATGCAACAGAATGAAGTTTGGGATCTCGTTGAGTTACCACATGGATGTAAAAGAGTCGGATGCAAATGGGTTTTTAAAACCAAACATGACTCTAGTGGTAATATCGAACGGTATAAAGCTAGACTTGTTGCTAAGGGTTACACTCAGATAGATGGTGTTGATTACAAGGAGACATTTTCTCCTGTTTCGAAAAAGGACTCACTAAGAATAATAATGGCATTAGTAGCTCATTATGATTTGGAGTTACATCAAATGGATGTGAAAACAACCTTTCTGAATGGAGATCTTGATGAGGATGTTTATATGGATCAACCTGAGGGTTTTTCTGTAGAAGGTAAAGAACAATTGGTGTGTAAACTTAAGAAGTCAATATATGGGCTTAAACAAGCATCCCGACAATGGTATATTAAGTTCAATACCATTATTACATCTTTTGGTTTTAAGGAAAATACGGTTGATCACTGTATATACCTAAAGATCAGTGGGAGCAAGTTTATTTTTCTGGTCCTTTATGTTGATGACATCTTGCTTGCTGCAAATAATTTAAGTATATTGCATGAGACTAAGGAATTTCTCTCAACGAAATTTGAAATGAAAGACATGGGAGAGGCATCCTATGTGATTGGAATAGAAATATTCCGTGATCGATCACAAGGAATATTGGGATTGTCTCAGAAAGGATATGTCGAAAGGGTTCTAGAGAGATTTGGAATGAGTAAGTGTTCACCTGGAATAGTTCCTGTACAGAAAGGTGATAAATTCAATCTCATGCAATGTCCTAAGAATGATGTTGAACGAAAGGAAATGGAATCAATTCCATATGCATCTGTTGTTGGTAGCTTGATGTATGCTCAAACCTGTACTAGACCGGATATCAGCTTTGCGGTCGGTATGTTAGGGAGGTATCAAAGTAATCCAGGAAGGGAACATTGGCAAGCTACAAAGAAAGTTTTGAGGTACTTACAAGGCACGAAAGATTACATGCTCATGTATAGAAGATCCAATGAATCAGAGGTGATTGGATATAGCGATTCAGATTTTGCTGGATGCATCGATACTAGAAAATCGACTTTTGGTTACCTGTTTATGTTTGCTCAAGGTGCCATATCATGGAAAAGTGCGAAACAGACTATCGTTGCTTCATCCACTATGGAGGCAGAATTTGTGGCATGTTTTGAAGCCACAATTCATGCATTATGGTTGCGGAACTTTATTTCAGGACTTGCGGTTGTCGACACCATTAGCAAGCCGCTGAAAATCTATTGTGATAACTCTGCAGCAGTATTTTTCTCAAAGAACGACAAGTACTCTAAAGGTGCCAAACACATAGATCTGAAGTATCTTGTTGTGAAAGATGAGGTTCAGAAACAAAGAGTGTCAATCATGCACATCAGGACAGAACTTATGATTGCAGACCCTTTGACGAAAGGGTTACAACCAAGACAATTTAAGGAACATGTTCAAAGAATGGGTCTTGGTTGTATTAATAATAATTGATGTGTGACATTTTGAGCTCTTTTATGTGTTTCTGATATACAATTATGTGTCTCTTGTTTTAATGAAGTAGTACGTATTTTATGTAATTTTAAACAAGAAAGAGTCTTATAAAGATATTATGTTTAATCATTATGATATAAGACATTATGTGGACCATTATGTTGTTTTATATAAATTATGAGTATGAATTGATGGATTGCTGGTATTGTAGTATATGGAAGGGAATGCATTGAATTAATAGTGCACAACCGCCATAACTCTCAGCAATTTATCATAGTATGATGTTCAACACTTAATATTATGAATAATCGGGTCAAGTGGGAGAATGTTAGAAATCTGCAGTTTCTAAATCTTAATGTGACCCGGTTAAAAGCATTAAAGCATTAAAGCGTTAAAAGCATTAAAGCATTAAAGCACTAAAGTAGTTTCTAATCTAAAGTATTAGATCTTAAGCATGGAATTAGTATATGATGGACGTACCAGATTAGAGTTAAATAATATATAAAGGATTGGGTCCTCTCTCTCCCACACACAAGAGTTGCATTCTTCTCCATCAAGAAGCACATAAAGGAAGTGAGGGCAAGAGGAGAGAAACCGAATTCTGAAGAAGAGGAGCAGTCAGAAGACAGAAGATGGCAGCCATTACATCTTCCACTGTTAGTCAAGGTATGTCATCTTAAGCAACATATTAAGTTTTGAATGTGAAATATTTGGTATTGATAATCTTGGGCTGTTAGTAGCTATATTTTACAGTTCCCTCCTAAGTAAAGTTGTTGCACATGTGGGAGCGAACCCAACTCCTCGGGGATATTTCCAGTCAGAGCATTGTAGTAGAGCCCCAAGTGAACCAAATTTCTGCAGCCGCTGAGTTGACTTGGAATGGCACCAGTGAAACTATTCTGATCAAAACGCAAAAGAATCAAGGAGGAAAGGTTTCCCAAGAAAGAGGGAATGGTACCTGTGAGCTCGTTGTCTTCCACGTGGAGTCGTTGCAGATTTGTGAGGGAATGGAACTCTTGGGGGATACCGCCCGTGAGATTGTTGTTGGAGAGCATCACGATACTCAAATTTCTGCAACTGCCTAGCTGACTTGGGATATTTCCCTCCAATTCATTATCTGCCAACTGGAGCTCCCTCAAACGAACGAGCCGTCCCAATTGAGGCGGTATATGACCGTGGAACGCATTGTGTGGCAGGAGGAGTGAGCGGAGAAAGGAGAGATTGCCGATCGAAGGAGAAATTGAACTGCCCAGATCCATGTGAGCGAGGTCGACGGATGATGGCGGCTGCATGTAACACCAGTCCAGTTGCACAAGGGGTTGGCGGGACTCCAATCTGCCATGGAATGATGTGGATCGCTGGTAATCAGATTCTTGAATGCTACCAGGGATTGTCGATCATCCCGAAATGAGAGGGTGGGGGTGAAGCAAAAAATGAGGAGCAGCAACAACTTCGGAAAAGCAAAATCAAAAGCAAGAGATGACATGATCGCAGAGATGGAAAGTGGAACGCGGCCTTCCCACAGCATTGGAAAACCGAAAGAGTGTTTCCGCAAGAGGGAGCAAAAACCTCAATATTTCTTATAAAAAAATCTCAAAACCTCAATATTTCTTACAAAAATATCAATATCTCACCTAAATATCAACACCCCAAGAAAAAAGTATTATATATTTTTTAATTAATTATAAATGTTAGATTATTCAAAGCCAACTACTCAAAAGTTAAATTTATATATATTTTAATTAGTTATAAATGTTAAACTATTCAAAATAAACTATTGAGAAGACCAAACTACATAAATTTTAAAATTTAATCAATTATTTACCCTTAACAATTGATGGAGTGTCCACACAAAAACCACCTATCCAATGTATTTCTAGAAGGTCTTTTTGACAATAAACTGTTTAATTCAATAATAATAAATTAAATTAAAAATGAACTATTTTATTTTATTGCACAAAGTAAGTTATAATTAATTAGCCTATTTGTTTTGAAATTTTGAATATTTATTATTTTTTCAAACAAGTCAAAAAAAATAAATTCAAAATTAACCATTTTCATGAAATAATCAAATCTTCATAAAACAATAATTAAAATGGATAACCTAATTTTTAGGTGACTGTATATCTAATTTATTTAAACTTTTTAAAAAGTGGATAACCTATTTTTTTAGGTGAGGATATATGTAACTTATTTAACCTTTGAAAATTTAATATTTTTTGAAAGCGAATTAAACATTTTAAAATAAAAACATCAATTTCCATGAACAATAATTTTCAACAATTTTTTTGTAAAAGAATAGTTTATATAATTTTTTTATGAAACAATGTTTTCTATAAAATATAAAATTTCTATAAAATATTATTTTCTATAATTTTTCTAGAGAATTTCTATATATAACAATAACTTTTAACAAATTTCATAGAATAATAATTTCTATAAAATCTCTCTATCAAACAACATTTTCTACAAAATTTCTATAGAATAATATTTCGTTTAATTTTTTCTAGAATTTTTATAGATAAAAATATATCACAAAATTTTTATTAGAAAAGAAAAATAATATTTATAAAAAGATAAATTTTATAAATTTTCAATAAATAATATATAAAAACATTAATTATTAAAATTTTTGAAATAATGATGATTTGTTTTTTTTAAATAAATTAAAATTTTTAAAAAGCAAAATTTCCATCTATTATATAGTACAATAATTTCTCACAAAATTAGATAATTTACTTATTTGATAATTGAAAAATTCTTAGCTAACTCCTCAAACTGAGACTTTTGTTTATGCATTAAGGATGATTTTAGATATAGACATGGAGGGAGAGACACTTGGGCTTCATCTCCTAGTGCCTCTTCATATGTACACTATTTACACATATTCGCCCAATCCCAATGATTAGGTACCAACATTCACCCCCTTAATTTGAAGGGATGTTGGTGAGTCCAGACATCATTTTGAATCTTTCAAACTTTTCTTTTAAAAGAACTTTTGTGAAGATGTCTGCAATATGCTCATTTGTTGAACAATAGTGTAGATGGATTGTCTTGGCTTGAACATGATGTCGAATGAGATGATATTTTGTATTTATGTGCTTCGTTCGATCATAGAACTTTGGGTTCTTGGCCAACTTTATTGAAAAAGTGTTCTCAATCATGAGTGGAGTTTAATGCACTTGTTTCACCTACAAATCTTCCAGAATTTTCCTAAGCTAGACAATTTTCTTTGTTGCTTCAGTTGCTGCCACATATTGTGCCTTGGTTGTGGAATCTGCTGGAACTGATTATTTGCGTGACCTCCAGGAGACAGTTCATGATCCAAGACTCATAATATCACCTAAAGTAGATACCTCAGTTTATTTATCTCCATAGAAGTTTGAATCAGAGTATCCAATGAAGCTAAAGTCACCCACATGTGTATACTTAAGTCCAAAGTCTTGATTTCCCTTCAAGTACTTTAGAACACTTTTCACAGTAGACCAATGTCTCTCGCAAGGCTTTTGCATAAATCTGGAGAGGATTCCAACAAAAAATGAAATGTCTGGTCTAGTAGTAGTCATGTAGTTGGGACTTCCTACAAGCTGTCTATACTTTGTTGCATCCTCAAATTATTTTCCTTCAGTGGATGTGAGCTTTAAGTTTTGTTCCACTGGAGTAGTCAAAGGATTACACTCATCCATGCCAAACTTGTCCAACAGATCTCCAATGTACTTCTTCTGAGAGGGGAATATAAACTTCGGAAGTTGAGTTACATCAATATCGAGATAGTATTGAACATACCCCAAGTCTTTCACTTCAAAACCTTTCCTCAATTCCTTCTTTATGGATGCAACATAGCTCTCATTATTCCTGGTCATCAAAAGATCAACTACATACACTATAAGGTATACAATTGTTTTGCCAAATTTCTTGAAAAACAAATTTGCATCATCAAGATCATAATTTTTGAATTTGAGTTTCAGAAGATGCTCAATTAACTTGTCATACCAGGCTCATGATACTTGCTTGAGGCCATACAAGGATTTTACAAGGTTGCATACTTTATATTCATGACCCTTCACAACAAATCCTTCTGGCTAGGACATAAAAACATTCTCTTTCAGATCTCCATTCAAGAAAGTAGTTTTAACATCCATTTGATGGACTTTCCAACCGTTCTGAGTTGTTAAGGCAAATAGTATATGGATGGTAGCCTATTTTGCTGTGGGTGAAAACGTCTCCTCTTAGTCAACCCCTTTATTTTATACAAAACCTTTTGCCAAAATACTAGCTTTGTGCTTGTCAAGTGAGTCATGAACTTTATACTTGTTCTTATAGGCCCACTTGCAGCCTATTGCTCTTGTTCCCAATGGAGGATCAACCAGCTCCCAAGTGTCATTCTTTATCAAGGCATCATGCTCATTTTGCATCACTTCTTTCCATTCATCATGAGAAGAAACTTCTTTAAAGGAAGTTGGTTCAAAATCTGAAGACAAATTTACTTCATAGTCATAAGAAATGTCCATATCAATAGGAGAATTAGAATATTCTACATCACCTCCATTTTGCATGGTTGAATTTCTTGTTCTTGTCTTTCCAACCTCATCAGGATGAGCACTTTCAAGTGTCTTTGTCAGCCATTTTGGAGGACCTTTCTGAGATGGCCCAAGCTGCTCAGTTGACTAAGTAGGGGATGAATCAAGATTGAGTCTCCCAATTATGACAATCACATCACTCAAAGTGTTATTAGTGGATGGAGCTTCATGTGAGGGATAGAGTTCTTCACAAGAAGATTCCAAAAATTGATCTAGTATAGGAATCCCCCCTTCAAGGTGTGGAATCTCATTATCAAATTCTTGAAAAGACTTTCCATGTCTAAATCTATCCAAGGGATCAAACTGCTGCTCAACAACATTGTCAGCCTTGGAAGATTCAATAGAAATCACATCTCTAGACACTAAAAACTTCTTATTATATTCATCATAGAGATGGTATGCTTTGGAGGTATTTGAATATCTCCAATAAGATACACATACGACTCCTTGAACCATGTTTGTTTCTCTGTTCCTTAGGTATCAAGGCATAATAGGTGGAACCAAAGACCCTGAGATGCTTTACTAAAGGAATGTGGTCATACCACATTTCGTAAGGATTCTTGTTTCTAATAAAATTATATGAACACCTATTCTTTATATACATATCACATAGAACTGCATCAGCTTAAAACATCATTTTACATTCTTGAGAAACATCGTGGAACATACCATACTTAAGATTGTCCTGTTCATTCTTTCAGCTACTCCATTCTGTTGGGGATTATAAGGAACATTTGTTTGGTGTTTGATCCCATGCTGGTGAAGATAGTTTTCAAATTCATTTGAAGTGTAGTGCGAATAGATCCAATATGAGATTGTGCATCATTTTCAATCTATGCATGAAAGTTCTTGAATGTTTGAAAAGCATCATATTTGCTCTTGAATAAATAAACTCGGCACATTCTAGTGTAGTCATTAATAAATGTCATCATATATTTATTTCCATTTGCAAAAGGAACAAGCATTGTGGAAAATAAGTATGAATGAATAAGTTCAAGTTTGTTATGTGTTTAGGAATGTGAATAATGAAAATAATGTTTGTTGTGCTTTCCTAAGATACAAGCATCACATTGCTTAAGTCTCCTAGGAATTTTAGACAAACCGGTAACACCCTTTTCTTCAACATACAGAGGTTTTCATAATTCAAGTGTCCAAATATGGTATTCCATAAAAGACTGGATGGAAATGTACCTTCATCATAATGAGAACTATATGAGAATTTTTGTGCATGAGCATAGGTACCTTGCATTTTTAGAAGTCTTTCTTTTTCTATCCCCGTCATGACAAGTGAGTGATCTTATGTTTTTCTGACCTCAACCTTTCCATCAAACATATGAATGGAGTGTCCTTGTTGGTTGATGTGGACCAAAGACAACAAGTTTCTCCTCAGCTCCGAGAGATATAAAACATCATGCAGAAGAAAGTCTGGAAGGCCAGGCAGTTTGAGCTTGATTGTGCCAAGCCCTGATGGCTTGAGTTTTGACTTATCTGCAAAGTATACTGCTCCATCAACATTGTTAGTAAATTCTTCAAAAAAAATCTTCTAAAAGTCATGTGGCAAGTTGCTCTTGAATCAAGCAACCAATCATTTTTCCAAGAAGGAAGTGAAGCATTAAACAAGTCTTTAGTTACTCCAATATTACAATGTTCCACAACATAATGAGCGGTTTTGGGTGCTTTATGTTGGATTTCCATGACTTTGGGTCTAGGTTAGAGTCTTAAAATCACTGAAGCTACCAAACCAAGAATCTCATCCATAAACTACTTTGCACAATGAAAATATAAAGTAGTAAATCACATATGCACAAATATACACAGTTTTTAACAAAATTGTACAATCACCAATCTTAGTTATATTAAACCAAATATTAATGATAGAACATTCTATGGTATACATAATACAATGAAAAAATTCCTTGGGCAAATTTTATGTCGTGTCTTTTTGTATTGGTCCTTCGCTCCCGTACTACTCACTAGTAGTGCCTTAGTTCATCAAGGCCACTACACATCGAAACTCCAAGAGGGGTTCCACCTAATAATGTTGCAAGTCACTTTTGCTGCATGTACATGGGCTCATCAAACTGCTCTCTAGGCTAGCCAATAACCAAGATTCAATTTACCTTCTAGTAGCCTCTTTCATCCATCAAAGAACTACTCATAAGGCTCCAATATTCAACCAATCATGCACCAACAATGTCCTTCTTGTTTGTTGCTCTAGGGCTACTTTGGGTAGCCAACACACTACCCTCCAATCAAATATAAGGTACCTAATCATGTCACTACAAGATTTGCTCCGATCAAGACAAATTGATCACCCAATCTCATCTTCAAATTGGCTCCCACAAGCTGCAAGGTAAACTGATCAAATCTAGTCTCTGAAAATCTGGAGACAGAAATCCCTACTGCAACAAACTGATATTACTTCTCCTACTTGTTAATTCATGCAAGTTATTTATTGTGTTACAGTGTAAATAGAAAAGTAAATACGAATGCAGTCTTCACTAATTAAATTATATCCAGAAACAAGAAATGAGCAAGAAGAAATAACCACACACACAATTGACACCATTGTTTTTGGAAAAACATCCTCGGAAAAACCAAATGCAGGAAAACAGGTGTAGTAGTTGAGGGTTTGTATTATTATGTAGTAGTTTCTAAATACAATCTTTGGATTCCTTACTGAGAAATACCTCACACTATCACTAGAGATTCAATACTGATCCAAGCTCTAGATGGAAAGCTGCACACTGCCTCTACACTGCTTAATTGTCAGCCTACACAGTTCATCGTCATATCTACTAAGCTTAGCATCACCATTCTTGTTGGTCAATTTTCCTCTGGAACTTCGGCTCTCTGTCCTTCTGGTCTCACACCCCAGCTTCTCTCTCTAGAACTCAACTCTCCAACAAATTTTGGATCTCCTCATAGGATTTACACTGCCTCAACGTGGTTCTACTTTGCCTAGCATGGCTACGCTGCCTCTTCTGGATCTCTCTCTACCTCCTCTATAATGTTTCTCGAATCAAGAAACTCTCCAACTGGAAAACTATCCCTGCTTCTCACTGTAAGAAATCTCCTCGATGAACTCTCCAACAACTACTACACTGCTCTCTTGAGACAATTGATCTCTAATCTCTCACTCGATGTGTGTTCCAAATTCTCATCGAATTTCTTCTTATAATCTTCTCATTGAATAATAAACAACCCAGATAAAATTCTAATCAATGGCTCATATCCTATTGACTCGATCTTCATCTTCTTTTAGGAGATTCACACCCAGTTTTACTAATACCCTTTAATTATTTTAATTTCCTAAGTTTAGACTTAGGAATTCATTAAAGATAATTAATTATTTTAATAAGAATACCTCCAAGTGGAATTTCCCAACATTATGTATGGGTATTTTGGAATACATTTGTCCTAGCCTCTGAGTCTTAGAGCACATCCGATGCTACGAGAAATAAACACTCTCTCTTAGCGAGGAATGTGATCTAGTAATGCAACCTGCTGAAGCATCACCTTGACGCTGTAACATACCCCTCTATGTTTCTGAGGTATAACATAACTACCCACCAACCACTGTGCAAATGTTACATTTGTGCTACTTCTAACTCTACATGTTGCTACCAACTGCATCTGCACTGCAACTCTTCTATTGTTGCAACAGAAAAACATCCAAAATAATGAACCGAAGGTGTTTAGTGTGATGCATCTATTGTTGGAGTTCTGACTGTTGCTAGTCTCTGTGTGGACCCTCTAAAGTGTTTGTGTTTCTACTAATTCTGCAATGTGCCAACTGCACTGTTAACAACTTTGCTCTGCGATGATCAAACTCTGGTGATCCTAGCCACTGAAACTGTCACTGTAGCATTTCGCTGCACCAAATGACACTGGTCCATCCTACTACTTCTGATATGGGCTCCTGTAGCAAGGTCTATATGCATGAGGTGGACTCCTCAATGGAACCTAGCCATCTGAAGTTCTTTTGAACTACAATACTATATCACCCCACCTCTCCCCCGGAGGTATCTGGGAAATCATGGAAAACTCCTCCTCCTTGATCCTTGCGGTTGCAACCTCTGGATCATGTTTCTCATCCTTGTCCTTCTTCTTGAGAATACACTCTAGACATTGCAGAGCTCATTCCTCACATCAACCTTTCAGCTTTGACATCTCACATCACATATAGGAGCAGTTGGCACATTCATCTCAGTTGTTTTGCGGTAAGCCCACTTCCCATGCCTTATGCTGCATTTTTGTCTCTTTTTGTGTTTTCTCTTGTGGGGGCACTGTTTGCTTGATTTCTTTGAACACTTGCTATCTTTTACATGTATAATAGCTTTTCCTAACTCTGTTTCAATTTTTGTTGCTATCTCACTGTGGTCGCATGCATGAAACTATTTTGCACGGATGTTCACCCAACTGACGAACTGCCTCACATACATGCATGTTGATCTATTCGTTGAATATTTCATTCATGTTTTTCATGCATTGTTAATCACTTTTGCTATCACTTAGTGTCACCATGAATTCACTTACTTACCTGCTTTCAGTTGCCCGTTGGCAAGTTGGGCAAACCTTGGCCCGAGATTTGCCTTCACCAAGGCTACATTACACAATCTGGAAAAGGAAGGCTCACCTTCCTATCCAGATTTGCACATTCTTGGCCATCACTAGCCTCCAAGTCTATTTTGCGCATTTTTGGAGGACAGTGGCTGCTTGGCCCAAGAAATAGCGCAAATATGTCCCTGGGCTAGGAGTCCTTCTTAGCTGAAATTGCACATAGCGCAATCCCAGTAGTCAATAGCTAGACTAGACTGTGCATTACGCAGTTCCAATAGTTAGCTAGTCTCGTAGTACCCCAAACTATGCCTTGTGCAGTCTTGGCAATCAATATCCTGACCTCCTGGCGGAAATTGCGCAACCTTCATGATCATTCACCCAGGTATGATACAAGTCAGTTCTCATGTTCATTTTGGTTTTCAACTGACAGATTGCTTACCATGAGTGTTTCCATGTCTCCACGTATTGCAGGTGTTCATCTACCTCTCAGTAATACAAGTAAACTGGTTTTCAATAGAGCAGAGACAAAGACATCATTCAGAGTACACTTGGGGATGCAGTCGATCAAGTGTCCATGGACTTTCCTACCGACGAAGACATCAAGTTGTTCGTAGACAAGGACATCAAGATATGACAACAGTAGCATCACATCGAGCAACATCATGAACAACAGCTGAAGAAAGCATACCAAATGCAATGAATGCAAGAGGAGGGTTTTTGACAACACGAAGGTGGAACAAGGTTGCAAGCTCAAGCAGGTCTATTAATGATGAAAGCAACTTTGGACACTCTATCTATGAAGTGATGGCGTGACATGAAGATCACACGAAGGAAGAAGAGAGAACAAATAAGGAGCTGCATGTGATGAAGCAGCAACTCAGGATGAACATGAAGCTTCACAAACAGACGAATGAGTTGCAACAGGAACAGGAACAACACTAGGTGCGTTGTGCACTCACGGATGAAACTGTGCTCGTACAAATTAAATATCCATCCCATTAGCTAACACAGAGCTGACATGGTTATCAATGTTGGTGATTGCATGCATGGGATTTAACAATGTACATGTCATTATGCGCACGCATGCAATCCAACCCATTCAACACACTCACCAAGGCAATGACAAGAAGCAAGTCCAACTGGAGCTGAACATGTACTTCGATAAGATGGTGCACATGACCACCAGCACACACTCGAAGATTAGTACAGATATTATACATCAGTGTGTTGCTAGTTCAGCTGCACCCAAGAAAGTCGTGTGCATGTTAGGAGATGAGTTGGATGAAGGGGTTGAACACCGTCTATGTCGACTTCTCTGCCAGACATCAGACAATCCTTTCTCATGAACCTTGCTATATCAATTGTCACACTCGTCTTAGACTGATCTGTGAGTGTTGTCATGTTATCTTACCTTGTTGTTGTGACTATCGCATCTGAGTGGACTGCTTCGGCGGAATCTGTGCATGTCCTTTATGTGGTGTGTTCCTAGATGAGCTGGGATAGATCCCTTTCAACCTAGAACTCACCTTCACCTTCCTCTCCCTCCAATGTGCTGGAACCTTTCATACACATTCCTTAACTCTCTACATCAGACACACCCTTGCTACTGACTGAGTTATCTTACTTTCCTCTGTGCGACATCGCGGTCAAGGGATTACCTTACGACCCACTGCTGGGGCTCCTACACCAAATGGTTTGAGGTCCAATTGGGACTTCTTATTGGGGAGATCCCCTTGACATGTTTGCAAGTCCATCATTTTCAACATGACCAAATTCACCACACCGGAAATGTTTGATCTTAGAAATGTCCTTCTTCTTCCTCCTTTGCTCCTGTTGGCAATCTGATGCGAGGGCTACATTCTCCTCCTCGTCCTTGGGATTCATCCCATTGGCGTTGTTGCCATCAAGTTTTCACTTAACTAAGTCCCATCTCATCTCTTCCTATTGAAGAGAGGCCCACATTCCTTCCCAATCAGGAAATTTATCTCTTCCCATGATACTCTTGAGAAATACTTTCCATTTCTCTGAGACTGAATTGAGGGCCAAACTCACCATCTTTGTAGGCTGAGGTGATGATCCTACAACTACCAACTGATCTCGGACTTACTGAAGCTTTGATAGGAACAGATCAATGTGTTCCCCTTTCTGCATCCTCGCAGATCTCATTTTCTCCTCCAAGTACATCTTCTATTGCTTGGAAGATCCTCAATACAACATATCCAAGGCATTTGACATCTCTTGGCCATCCCTTTTCCACCAATGTGACATACAACGTGATCCCTCACTCCATCAAGAATCAACTTCTTTGCCTTCACCATCTCAGCCTTGTACTTCTTGAGTGAATTTGCATCGACATGGGCTTTGAGATCATGCTTATCTAGAAAGCAGGAGACCCTATCCTTCCAGATCACATAGTTGGATTCTTTGTCCGATCGATCTTGATCTCTAAACCCATTAGCTTCCATCTCTACCAACAGAAAAGTTGAACTACTCCCTCTCTCCTCTGCGCAATTGCTAGGCTGGCATACACAGTCCCTGTTGGATTTAATAGATCTGCTCCTTGCTACTATTGCTCATAAAATAAGAAATAGAATTCCTTGGCTCAGAATTCACTGAGGAAGAAATTCCCTCAAAAAGGTGTCTTCTTCCTTCTTCTCACATTTTTTTTTGGCCTCAGTAACTACTGTGAAAAACTGCATCTCACTTGAACACTGCTTAGCGTTGGATCTATTGCTGTGCTACTCCCTCTGCCACTGAAAAATCATGAATTGGAAATCTTACCTCTCTGTCAACTCACTCAAAGAAAGATTTTCCTTGAGAATCTTGCACTCCTGGCTTGGACTACACAATCCCTTTTGGGGATTCGATTTGCTGCCTACATAGCACTTCGATCTCCCTCCTTATCTTCAACGCTGGGCTCTTTTGATCTACTCTCTTGCTTCACCTGTGCTATGATACCATGTGAAAATCTAGAGACCCAAATCCCTACTGCAGCAAACTGATATTACTTCTCCTACTTGTTAATTCATTCAAGCTATTTATTGTGTTACACTGCAAATATTGAAGTAAATACGAATGCAACTTTCACTAATTAAGTTATATGCAGAAAAAAGAAATGGGCAAGCATAAATAACCAACACATAATTGACATCATTGTTTTTGGACAAATGTCTCTGGAAAAACCCAATGCAGGAAAACTCATAAAACAACTGAGAGCTTGTATCATTATGCAGTAGTTTCTGAATACAATCTTTGGATGCCTTACTGGCTATCCAATACAAAGAATTTGACTGGCAGAGAAATTACTGATAAATACCTCACACTATCACTAGAGATTCAATACTAATCCTGGCTCTTGATCGAAAGCCCCACACTACCTCCGCGCTGCCTCTACGTCATCCTACATAGTTCAGTGTCATAACTACTAGGCTCTGCGTCACCCTTATTGCTAGTCCATTTTCCTCTAGAACTTCAACTCTTTGTCCTTCTGGTCTCACACCCCAGCTTCTGGCTCTGTAACTTGACTCTGGCAAATGTTGAATATCCTCACAGGATTTGTGTTGCCTCAGCATGGCTACAACGCTGCATAGCAAGGCTCTACACTGCCTCTTCTGGATCTCTCCCTGTCTTCTCTGCAATGTATCCCCAGATCAGGAAACTCTCCAACCAGAAAATTATTCCTTCCCCTCAATGCAAGAAGTATCCTCGATCACCTCTTCGACAACTGTTGTTCTGCTCTCTTGAGAAAATCGATCTCCCATCTCTCACTTGATGTGAGCTCTATTGTAACTGTTTTGTGCATGGAGGATACTCAACAATGTAAACTTTGAAACGGGAACTGATACGATTACATGTTTTGCAGAGGTAGCAAAAAAGTGACTCGATTTTGGAAAGTGGTGATGCAGAATACACTTCTTTTTTTCAGAGCATATTTTTGACACTTCAAATTTTCTTATGTATCAGATACAAATATTTGTTTCTAAATGTTAGTGATTTTCATGCTGATTTTGAAACATGTTGATGCAACATCAACCCTTTTTTTAGAGGGCTTATTTTTGACACTTTAAATTTTTTAATGTATTAAGTGTGGATAATTTTTTTTAAATGTTACATTTTTTGACACCTTAAAATTTATTATGTCCAATGCTTTTTGAAATCATGATTGCTTAATGAATTTTCAAGTTGTTTTATTTTTATTTCTTTACATGTTGATTACTTGAAAAAGCAAATATAAAAAAATATATAAAAAACACAAAAAAAACATAAAAAATGTAAAAATAAAAATAAAATTATCTAGTAAACCATAAAAGAAATTGGAAAAACAGAACAAAATTTTTAAAAATATAAAATTAAGTAAGCAAAAATAGAAAATTAAAAAAAAAATAGAAAATTAACAAAAAATAAAAATAAAAAACTACTAAAATTAAGATTAAAAAGACCTAAACAAACAAAAATATACTCAAATTAAAGAAAAAACAATTAAAATTTAATATATCTATATCTCTATATATATATATATATATATATATATATATATATATATATATATATATATAAATTAAAATAATAAAAAAACATTAATTTTTTTTTTAAATATTTTATATTAAAAAAAAAAGTCTACCGGCATTTTTTTTTAAATTGACATTTAGTTTTTTTTTTTTAAATATAATTTTTTTGATTTATTTAAAATTTAAAAAATATATATATCTTTTATTTAAAAAAAATCATACGCATTTTTTTAATTGTTTTTTAAAATAAACGTTTATTTGTTTTTAAATATATATTTTAAATGTTTTTGTTTTAAATAAAAAATATATGGTTTTATAAACATTGTAAATGTTATATATATATATATATATATATATATATATATATATATATATATATATATATATATATATAATTTTAAATGTTTTTTGGTTTTTTTTTTTTTTTTTAAATTTGAATATATATATATATATATATATATATATATATATATATATATATATATTATAATTGTTTTTTCATTTTTTTTTTATTTAGTATATTTTTGTTTTTTTTTTAATGTTTTAAATCTTAATTTTAGTAGTTTTATAATTTTCTTTTTAGTTTTTTGTTAATGTTTTTTAAATTTTTCTATTTTTACTTATTTAATTTTATAGTTTTTTTTTTTTTTTCCAAAATTTTTTATGGTTAACAAGGTAATTTATTTTTTTAACATTTTTTTTTGAAAATATGTTTTTATTTTTATTTATTTGTTTATAATTTTTTAAATTTTTTTTCTAGTTTTTTAATTCTTGTCTTTTATAGGTTAATTTTGTTTTTTTTTTTTATTATTGATTTTTTTTTTTTTTTGTTGATTTTTCTTTTATGTTTGTTTTTTTTTTTTTTCTTTTTTTATATGTTTGATTTTTTTTATTTTTTTAATTTTTTATGTTTTGTTTCTAATATATTTTTTTATTTATGTTTTGTTATTTTTTTTTAAGCTTTTAAACCCTTTTCTTTTCATTATTCTTTGGAAATTTTAATGTTTTTCGGAGTCATGATAAAATCTTTTATGCCGTTATTTCAAAATGTTGAAAATTTACCCTTGAGAAAATAAAGTGTTATTCCAACATCAACACTTTTCATTTTGAGGGTGTTTTTTGCACAATTTTTGCACAAAAAATTGGTTTTCACCGCCATTTTTAAAACATTCTGAAAATTTACCCTAGAAAAAAAAGGTGTTATTCCAGCGTGAACACATTTCATTTTTAGCACTATTTTTCATGTTTTTTTTGGGTTTTTTGGCTAGAGTTCATGTTTTGAGTTTATAGTTCCCGTTTCAAAGTTTACGTTGTTACTCTCATGCCATGTTCGTGGATTCTTAGAGTTATAGATGCATAATATGTGCACTATCATCTTATTGACAACCTATATCTGGACATTATTTTGAGGGTGGAATGTAGTTGACTCAGTGAGCTTGGTGTCCAACAATGACAAGAGGCTTGACCAAAATACACATAGGAAATTTCTATCTTAATATGATATAATGGTCTGTGAGATCCCAAAATGTACCTATACTTATTTGAAGAGCTTGGCAATGGCTTCTGTTGTGATACTCGTCTTGCAAGCAGCCAATATCGCCATCTTAGAAAATCTATCAATGACCACAAACACATAGTCATTACCATGCTTGGTAGAGGGAAGGTCAGACATATAGTCCATGGAGATGGGTTCCCAACGCTGGCTAGGAGTAGGCAAAGGAGTATGTATGCCTTTCTTCTTAATGGTTGGCTTGGAAATGGCACAGATAGTGCAGGATATGATATATTTTCTAACATCTTTACAGTGTTTTGGCCAATAAAAATATTTTTGTAGTGCTTCCATTGTCTTCTCCACGCCAAAGTCTCCTACGACCCAACTGTAATGCGCTTCCCAAATAAGCTTGGCATGCTCTCTTAAGGGAACACAAATATTACCTAGATAGCACAATAATCCATCCTAAAGGTGGAAGTCCTTTATTGGCTTTTCTGCCATCAAAATCATGTAGGTGATAGTGAATCCCAAGTCATTTTCATATAGTTGTGTCCATCCAGAAGTCTTGTGCCCAAAAGTGTTGAGAATTGTGCTCAATGCCACAATCGGTGGCTGAATGGGTATTCTGCCATGTAATTGGTGCTACCTTTCTTGTATTTAATGTTAAATGGAATTGCTACAGGTATGTGGATCATTTCTGAAGGAAATCGTTCTACAACTTCCACTGTGTCTGCATAAATTGAAGAGGTTGGTGGTCCATTTGGGTAATCGTCGCTTTCCCCAAAATATAATGTTTACATTGTCAACAGGCCTGCATGATAGAACACATTTCCTTATTATATGTGAGGTATCTTCAAATAGTACCACAGAGCATATCACTATGATAGTCCAATGGATGCCTTTTTTAAGTGAGGACTGCACCAATAACATACTCAGAGGCATCTGTCTCAATCTCAAATGGTTGTTGTGTGTTTGGAAAGGTGAGGACTGGTGCAGAGAAAGGGTAGTGTTTTAGTTCAATGAATTCCTTTTGTTGTGACTTGGACAAAATTTTTTTCTTTTGCTCCATCCTTGGTAACTTGAATCAAGGGCCAACTGATATGAGAGAATCGCACCACAAATCTATGATAGAAATTAGCAAGCCCCAAGAAGCTACGAAGCTCTGTTAAAGTCGTGGGGGTTGGGCAATCCTAAATGACTTGGATCTTATCTAGATCCACATGCACACCTTTCTTATCAATTATTTAGCCAATATTTTGGATATGGTCCATTCCAAATGAACATTTCTGTAGGTTGGCACATAGCTTTTGTTGTCACAGGGTCTGAAGGACCCACCAAATATGTTCCAAGTGCTCTGCCCAACTCTCGATAAAGATGAGGATATCATCTTGATATACAACCATGAACAAGTTGTTGAAAGGTCACAAGATGTGATCCATTAGCATCATAAACATTGCAGGGGAATTTTTCAACCCGAAGGGCATGACCAACCACTAAAAGAGACCCTCCTTGGACTTGAAGGAAGTCTTCCATACATCTTTGGTTTCTATTGGAACTTGGTGATATTTGGACTTAAAATTGATCTTGCTGAAGTAATTATCACACTAGAGCTAGTCAAGAAGTTCATCAATCTATGGGATCATTTATTTGTTCATGATTGTGATTTTGTTCAATGCCCAATAATCAATGCAGGGTATCTAGGTCCCATCTTTGTTCTGCATGAGTAAAATTGGGATCCCACAAGGTGATGAACTTGGTCAGATGTTTCGTTTTGTATCAAATCCTAGATATATCTCATCATTTCTTCATTCTCTAGAAGAGATCGGTGGTAGATTGGCCCATTGGGTAGAGGTGCACCTAGGGTCACATCGATCTAATGCTTGACCTGACATTGAAAAGGTACCCCCATGGGTAAGGAGAATATGTCCATGTACTCTTCCACAAACTTATCCACTTGCTTATGCTATGTGGCAGAGTTGTTTATGGAGGCCATGGATGTGGCCATGATCTTCCCCTTACTTTAAGAGTGAATTATGAATAAAAGAAATTTCCTAGTTTGAGAGATGATCTCGTGGCATTGCATAGTAGAGATCAAAGAAATGTAGGTAGGTGGGGCTACCTCTAGAATCCTATATGGTTGGCCGAATAAAACATCAAAAAATTCAAGGGGAGAAACATCACACAATACCTTATCCATGAAAATATTGATGTTGTGAGGTAGGCGACACTATTTGGTGATGCATCAATCTCACTCTTAGTGGAGCCATTCGATGGTGTATGGATGCCGGTGTGGTTTTGTCAGCAAACCTGACTGATTAATGACATTTCTTAATATGTTTTTCTTTTGATTCCCACTATTGATAATGAACTATAATGGAGCACCCGTCACCCACATTTGTGAGTGGAAGAGATGCTCACCCTCATTCGGATCTTCAGGCTCACTTTTCTTAACCTTGGCGGTGGAAATGGTGGAATTGGGTTCTAGATCAATGACTTTTTCCCATTGTAGGTTTATGGATCATAATCAAAACATGCATCTAACTCTGAAGCTTTCATCTCAACCACTAGTGACTTCTTTACATGACATTCACTTATGTTGTGAGTGGGGTTCTTGTGGAATTCATACCACTTTCCCATGTCTTTATTTGTTTACCCATTGCTATTCTTTGCTTGTAGCTTTGATAGGTTGTACTAGGTCATTCCACCTTGGATATTTCATTTTTTGTATGGTTTGGGGGTTCCCTTTCCCTTCTTTGTGTTCGTAGATGCAAAGTCCCACTTCTATTTACATTTCAGCTCGATCTTGATAGTATATCGTTATGCTACACCGAGCAAGAAGATGTCCAAGAACACCATTTCTACCTGGATGCATTTTTGCAAATACCCATGGTACTTGATCACTACTATTCACTCAGAATCCTTGATACCCAACTTTGTGTGTAGGGTATGAAATATATTTATAAACTCTCACACTTCTTGGTCCCTTTCATATCATAGTGTGGTCCATTTTATGTACTTGTCTTCATAGTTTCCAACAAGGTAATATTATTCCTCAATAACATATTAGAAAGAGTCCCAAGACTATGCAACTAAAAATAGTGAGGATTCCTCCTCAACCCTTTTCTCACAGTAGGTTTCCCACCAGTTCTTGACATGGGGGGGAACCTTAAGGAGTGCAAAAGTAATATTTTCTCTATTGGAAAAATTATGAACTAAAAGATATCCTTTGAGTAGATTTAACCATTTATCTAGACCATATACATCTATCTAGCCTTCAAATATGGGAATGTAAAAATTAAATTTTACCCTAAAGGGGGTGATGCCTCTGAAGTGATTACTGGATGAAGTTTCTTTGTCCATTGGTATTCTCCGAAGGATCTGGGAAAAAATATCCATAATCTTGTTCCTCTATTGGTTAAGGGCTTCTTTGAGGAACAATTTGAAAGAATATCCTACTCCCTCATTTTCGTTTTCTTCCACCATGGGAGGCCGTCAAGGTCGACGAGGATGGTTTTACATGGGTTCAAGCAGTTTAAGTCCAAACTCATACCCTGACCTTACTGGGGACATGCACGAAAAATTAGAGAAAGAGAAAATCGCTCTGATACCACTGACCCAAATTTATGAAGGAATGAAATGAAATACAAATTTAAGATAGAAACATAGAGATATAGTAAAAATAAACTTCAATTAATAAATAGTGAATGCTAAATATTGTTTACACGAAGAATGAAAACAAACTAGCTACAACAATGGTAAGTTATCACTAAGAAGATACGTGATGGCTACATGCCTTCTGAACTGTGTTATAATGAGGCTCAAAAAAACAAACATCCAAAAACCTAACCCTAGGAGATGAAGTGCCGAAAGGTATGGTCCCTGATGGGGTTATTTGGAACGTCAAAATCCCAGGGTCATAACTTTGGCATATGATCTCTATTTGGTGTGAACAATAGCCCATTAAACAGAAATGTCCTAGGAGAACAACCTTTGATTGCAATTTAAATGTTTTTTGTTTCCCCAAAAAATGTCATTTAGGGCCTCAAAATGGCTCCACAATTTCATGACCTGAAAATTGCCAAAAATAGAAAACTATTGAAATAGGATATTGTGATGAAAAATAGGTAACTGATAGAAAATAGTGTTTGCCGTCCAATTTTAATAGGCGAGTGGCCACCAATATACACATAGATCAATTAGTTTCCTCCACTATATTCTATCATTTTTTAATTCATTTTCAAGATTTAGTAACACGAAAAAGACAAAAGATTAAAAAACGATAAAAAAGAGAGAGGGAAGAAAGAATAAATGTCTTTATTTTGTTAGTAATTATTTCGATTTTCCTCACCCTCATACAAAAAGCCAAATTCTGAGTTCTCTACTCAACATTTTAGATTTTAGTATAACCCTAAAAAGATGAGCTTGATTTTCGAGTTGATTACTCCTTCATCTATTTAGTCTTCTAGTCATTATGGAGAGTCTGTTAGTGTCTCCTGTGTCACAAATTTATATTGTTGTTCCACTTTGAATCAAATTCCACCCAAGCCACCATTTTTTTGTGCTATGATCAAGGGAAGTTTCACAATGTGCCATCCATTCCTTATAATTTCTTGACTATCCATGCCATCCTTCCTAGTTGTCAAGTACCATCATTATCTATGTTCTTTACTCATGCGAGTGTGGAAAATCTCCATTGAACTCTTATTAGTGAGTAATCTCTTATTGACAGACACATTACTTTAAGAGTTTAACATAGATTCAATGGAACCCTAGGCCTATTTCCAACATTGATAGGTTACTTTGTGCATAGATGATAATGCATCAATAGTTACTAATAGAGTGGCTTCACACGTGTTTAACAACAAAATTGTTTTTAAAAACTTAGATTCATGCTATACCTTAGATTTTATTTTCATCATTGGTGGAAGTGCTCACATATATTAGTGGTTGTTCCTCATAGGGTATCAACTCTCTTTAATGCGTTATTCCAATTAATACATTTGAGAGGCATATGTTTTAATATCTTATTTTATCCTTTTTCCAAGACCTCGGAAACAATATCCTTCTATTCTCTGATGTTAAATGATGGGAGATGCATTAGTTCCATCCTTTAAATGGATCTCTTTCCATAGAAATTACCACATTTTCTCGAGGAATGAGATTTAGAGACTTTATAGTATCTTGAGGGCTTGTAGTCATTAGTGGTAAGATTCGTGACTATCATCCATGAGAATACATCAATGTACCCTAATCCATAGATTCTACAAGTGTTTGGTGATATCTCATCTATTCATGCTTGGATGGCCATTTCCATTATTGGTGGGTTCTCGCATCTGTTGATGGTATACATTAATGATTCATAACCAAAGAATATCTCCCATGTTCGATAAGTGTATCTTTTCAAATGGTGTATAATTTTACCCTTAGTGGTTTTGGATTGAACACCTAAGACCAATAGTAGCATCCCCTCTTTATGTTATTGTCTGAATGACAAAAACCAAATACCAATCACTCATATGACATTGGTACCTTTTTAGGGTCAAATTTTCCAATTCATTGTTCTAGTTATCATTTTAATCCATATTGAGGCATACATCCATAGTGTATATGTTTGTTCTTATGATATATTTTGACATGGATCGACTATATTTCTTTCATGGACATGATCATTATTTATATATATATTTCATGGACATGGTATTTACTTGATATGGTGGCCATGCTTTTCCACGCTTGAGCATGGGTATACTTGCTTCAAGAAGAGATTCATCTAATATCTTATTTTCTATTGTAGATGCTTTCCTAATCCAAAATCTGGTCAATTCCATCTATTCCCACTCAATAGCTTCCTCCATCATAGCATATAATGCATTTCAACCGTCACCTCCCCTTCCGACCTCACACATAAAGGGAAACATAATAGCATATTTTACAGTCGATATGCCTTTGTTTGGCCTTCGTCACTTTCATATTTATAATTGTTAGGACAGATACACTGGAAACTCTATTGAAAAATCCTTCTTAGCAATATACTTGCACTTTATGCTCATTCGATGAGCAAGTACTTCCCTTTTCATTCATCAAAGATTTGAGTACACTAAAAAATGACTAGAAGTATATAAAAAAAAGTGTGAAAACCATGTTCTCTTGAGAGAGGTTTATAGGAAACCACTTTTCTAACTCACATAATCCCATGGAAAACAATATTAACAATATTAAAATGGTATAAAAGTGATCTAATTGAAGGAGAATGCTGCAAGCTATATTGTTACATCAAAGTTATTTTCTAGCTAAAAGTAATCATCGCCATTATATTTTTTTTTATCTTAATCTCCTAATTCCTTGTTTTTAGTAGTTTTCTTCTCCCTTTTCTTGTGATTGAGGCTTAACACATCTTGGTATTCCTCTTCCTTGTGTGGAGAAGAACATAGGAGATGTAGTAGTCTTAAGTGTCCCGCGGATGGAGGAATCTAAACAATGGTCGTAGATAGTGTGGATAGTAAATTTGTGTATACTTTTGTTATTTTTCCATTGATTTTAACAAAAATGGATATATATCTTCTTTTCCTCCCCTAAATTCGGATTTATTTGTATCTATCTAATATCTATTTTAGCATTTAGTAGTAGTCCTAACTATCCTAAGAAATGTTAGTTAGAGTAGTTATTTTATTGTTGCTTACTATTAGAGGAAGATTGTTTACTTCATTATGTTCAAGTCTACAAGTTTGAGTAGGAGAAAACATAATTTATGAAGCTTGTCTCAAACCAACTATCCAACTAGCTGAATTCATCATAACGAACTAATAGTTATTTTGAAGTTTACATAAGTTACTATAGGGAAATATGAATACTACTCTTTGAATTTTTAATATATTATCATTAATATTAACTATAAAATACATAAGTTTTATTTACAACCATTTTTTTATTATATAAAATATTTACAATATTTATTAAATTCACTAAAATTATATATACCTACCTACCTACCTTGATGAATACTTGAGACTAATTTCAACTCTTTTTTTTCCAATTTCAATAACAAAAGAAACAAATTTTAAATAAACTTAAATATAACTAAAAAGTTAGTACAATATTTAATAAATAATAAGTTTAAATGTTCATAGCATATAAGAACCATTACAATGGCAAGCCAATTATCGATGAGAATCATTTACTATGATACGTTGAATATCTACATGGGAAGACAAGAAGACTTGAAAGGGTGTGACATTTCTTAAAAACTTGTGCAATAATGTATGGAAATAAAAAAAATGCAAATAGCATATCTATAATATAATAAGAATTGTAAATTAAAATATAACCTTAGCTCTCATGGTGATTAGTAATTTGATTTATTTAAAAACAAAAATATCATATTTAAATGGGGAGTTAAATGTTTAAATTTTTATTTATTATAGTTAAATATTTTAAATCGAATAAATTATGTATTTAAAGAGTAATATTGTCATTTATCATTCATCATTTTCAATTATATATAAAAATAAAATAAAAAATATATTCAAATGAGATTTCAACATTTAAATTTTGGTTGAAAACATAAATAAATCATTGTAATTAATTTTTTTTGTGAGTTTTTTATTTTAGTGATATGAATATTGACATCCTGGATGATGATGAGGATAAATTGCATCAAAATACAAATCTTCATGACGGTAATAAAATGTTTCTAAAACATTTAATTTAGACATTAATATTAATTATAAATATATAATAAATACAAATAAAAGTTTGTTCGAATAATTAAAATTAATATCAACAAATTAATTAAACTTCAACATAGTTCACAAAATCAATTCATTAAGCTAAAATATATGTTTATAAGCGATAGGTGATTTTTTCTAGAATCATGTCTTTTCTTTTTTCTATAAAAACGTAAAAAGGAATGAATATGATTTTTAGACAATTAAAAATATTGACATTATGAATGGATAATAAAATATACAGAACTTAGATTTGTCATTTACATAATATGGTGTTACAAAAAGTGTCTATTTTTTTAATTTGACACTAATTATAAATAGATATAAATGCTAATAGAAGCTTAAATCATCTGCTATAATGTAAAGTCTACTGAAATCTTCTAGTATTGTAATTTTCACAAACTAAAATGTAGAAGAACCATGGTCATTTGATGCAAGCATGTTATTCCATGTTTCATTTGCATTGCTAAACAAATTGAGCATGCTTTGTCTCGTCATCCTAGAAGTGAATGCATTCCCCCCCAAATCATTTTTGAGGCTTTCCAATACCATTACCACATCTCTCATAGTTGATTGTTCATTAGGTGAATCTTTTGAACAAATCAAACCAACTTGCAGCAAAGAAAGTAGGAATTTGTATGCGCTATTTTTCACAAATTCATCTCCATCCACCTCGTTTAAAAGTTGGTGATCAGTTACCTCCTTCACACTGTTTGGAAAAGCTAGGTTCACCCACTTCTGAATGTTAAGGTCTCCATAAAACATGTCACTGGTTGGTCGTTTCCTTGTAAGTATTTCTAATAACAAAATGCCATAGCTGTAAATATCTCCTTTGGTAGACATTGACTCACCTAATCCACACTCTGCATTAAAGATAACCTTCATCAAATTTTACTCAACCAATCCATATAAAATTGTTTATGATACAAATTCACCATTTTTATCATCTTTATTAGGATATAAATGCTCCTCCAAGCTTCCATTTGACATAAATTCAAACACCAATGCTTTGAAATCAGGGTTGGAACACAAGGTCATGATCCTGACCAGATTTCGATATCGAACCTTTTGTAAGACACTGCATTCTATTGTAAAAACATTTTCAGCCATGTCATTTTTCAGATGGAAAACTTTCACAGCAACAACGGTGCCATCTCTCAGAGTCCCTTTATAGACTAAACCAAAATTCCCTGCTACCAACAAGTTTACCTCAGAAAATCCTTTAGTTTCTATTTGAAGCTCTTGATACAGGATCCTTTTGTGCTCTAGCTTTTGCAAAATGGAATTTGAGGAATAAAAGTTTTGCATAGACATATTCCCTTTTTGAAGGAATCTCAAAAGTAGACAACATACCATAAAAGCAATTGCTCCACTCACTGGAAATAATATTATTTTGACAAATGCAAAATAACCTCTTGGAGTTTTACATGCAAGTAAGTGAAATGATTGTGGTCCACAAAGGCTAGGATTTCCGATTAAAGACACAACAATCTTTCTGTTTGCAAAAATCCCTCTTTCTCGAACTTCCCCTATGAGATAGTTAAAAGACAAATTCAAACTTTGAAACATTTTTAAGTTTTGGACATCACCAATCACCCGTCATGGAAAATTATTATTATTTCATTAGATGGGATGAATCCAACGAGTGTCCACGAAGTGTTTTTTTTTAATGATAAAAGTCATGGCCCCATCTCGGAAGTTATTTTTACTACTGAATCCATTATGAACCATTAATTATTTGAAATTAGTTTAAGTGAATGAGCTTAAGGTCTTTAAAGTTTATGTATTCGATGATTTTCGATAATTGAATCATTTCCGATCATTTCAAACATTCCATCAACTGCTTGTCCTTTTTCACAAGAAAAAATGTTGAGCAAATTCAAAACCTCAATATTTCTTATAAAAAAATCTCAAAAACTCAACATTTCTTATAAAATCCTCATAAGCTGAGAAAAAAAATATCAATATCTGACATAAATATTTCTTGCAAAACTCCTCATAAACTGAGAAAAAAAATATCAATATCTCCAAAAGAAAAAATTATATATATATTTTAATTAATTATAAATGTTAGACCAGCCTAGATCGATCTTAACTCTAGATCTATCAAGCGCCGAGAGGGATCAAATCTCTTGAGGTGCAAACTAGCCTAGATCCATCTTAACTCCGGATCTATCAAGCATCGAGAGGGATCAAATCTCTCGAGGTGAAAACCTCATTATGGAGTGAAAAACTTGAGGAAAGGTTTTCACCTTGAGAGATTTGATCCCTCTTGGTGCTTGATAGATTTAGAGTTAAGATGGATCTAAGCTGGTTTTAGTCGTGTGCGGCCAAAGAAAATCTAATGAACATATGATTAATTTTATCAATAATATGTAAATTATTTAATATTAATATAATC
Source organism: Pinus tabuliformis (assembly GCA_031772625.1). Taxonomy (NCBI): domain Eukaryota; kingdom Viridiplantae; phylum Streptophyta; class Pinopsida; order Pinales; family Pinaceae; genus Pinus; species Pinus tabuliformis. Next base: position 1,057,222,247 of record CM062805.1, read on the forward strand.
ATTTTAAGTATGTTAAATATGCCTCAGATTAATCTTGTCATTTTAATTTTAAATTTTCTTAGTTGCCTTAGTTTATTGAGATGACAAATATTGTTAATAGCTTTAATGGTAAATATTGTTAATAAATTTAATGATGAAAAATGATAAAATAAAATTTTGAATGTAAAGTGATAATGTAATAGTGTTGAATGATAGAAAATGTGAATAATAAGAATATAGTCAATTACAAATAGTCTTCATTGTGATTAATCTGAAACTATTTTCTTCTACTATTCATATTGTAACCCTTGTTACTTTTGTCATCTTTTCATATCGATTATATTGAAAGGATAAGTTAAATCGTAAACCATTTAAATATTTAGCTCGAGCTATTGCCGTAAACATCATATCTTGTCTCTCTTTCTCTCCAATATTAATAGGGTGAATTACTATAACACAAAAATCAATGTACATTGTCAATAATTTTTGTGCTTACATTGAAATCAATGCAAAATATTAATCCAATCACTTTAAAATTAATGTACCGTCATACATCCAATTACATCAAATCAGAAATCAACATCTAAACCGAAATCAATGCATATAATCCAAGCAATCAAATAAGATTAGGAAACAACATTTACAGTGAAAACAATGCATCTAATGTAAGAAATCAAACAAGATAAGAAATCAACATTTACACTCAAATCAATGCATCTAGTGCAAGTAAGAAAATAGGATTATAAAAAGAAATCCTATACTGAAATCAATGCATCTAGTGCAAGTAAGAAAATAGGATTATAAACCAAAATCTACACTAAAATCAATGCATCTAGTGCAAGTAAGAAAATAGGATTATAAACCAAAACCTACACTGAAATGAATGCATCTAGTGCAAGAAATCACCATCTACATTGAAATCAATGCATCTAGTGTAAGCAATCAAACAGGATTAGAAATCAATGCATTTAGTGCAAGCAATTAAATAGAATTAGAAATCATCTACATTGAAATCAATGCATCTAGTGCAAACAATCAAATATCATTATAAATCGACGTCTACACTAAAACTGATGCATCTAGTACAAGCAATCAAATAGGATTAGAAATCACCATCTACATTGAATCAATGCATCTAGTGCAAGAAATATTCTTCCCTCTCTGCCCCCTTCATCTATATCTATATCTCGCTCCATCTCTCCTTCTTTGTCTCTCTATCTCAAACCCTTAAACACACACACACTCACTCCATAACTATCAATCTCTCTATCCCTCCATCCCTCTCTCCATCTATCTCTTCTTCCCTCTCTTCATTTTCCATCTATATCTCTATCTCCCTTTGTCTCTCTATATCACCCCCAAAACATACACTCTTTTTCTCCAATCTATCTATCCCTCCCTCCCTCCTCCTCTCCCTCTCTCTCTCTATGTCTCTCTCCCTCTCCCTTGCTTCTATCTCTCTTCCGTACTACTGTCTTCTCTCTCTCTCTCTCCACCTTTCTCTCTCTATTTCTTTCTTCTTACCTCCCTCTCTCTCCCCGTCCAAACCCATCTATCATTCCCTACATCTCATCACTCTCTCTCTCTCTCTCTCTCTCTCTCTCTCTCTCTCTCTCTCTCTCTCTCTCTCTCTTCACCCTCCAAACTATGTTACTATATCCCTGAATCTCTCCTCTCTCCTTGTCTCCCCATTCTCTCCATCTCTCTCTCTTTGTCTCTTTATCTCACCCCAAAGATACACACTCTCCTTCCATCTCTCCCTTGTCACTCCCGCTCTTTGTCCACTTCTCACTCTCTACTACTCAAAGTAAAAATTATATATTTTTTAATTAATTATAAATGTTAGAGTATTCAAAACGAACTACTCAAATGTCCTATAAATTTTCAGAAGAACAAATTACATAAATTTTACAATTTAATCAATTATTTACCCTTGACAATTGATGGAGTGTCCACACAAAACCCACCTAACCAATGTATTTCTAGAAGTTCTTTTGACAATACACTCTTTAATTCAATAATAATAAATTTTCACTTCAAAAGTCAATTAAAAGCAAAAATTAAAAATGAGCTATTTTGTTTTATTTTATTTTATTGCACAAAGTAAGATCTATTTAATTTTCCTATTTGTTTTAAAATTTTAAATATTTATTATTTTTTTCAAACAAGCCAAAAAAGTTAAATTCAAAATTAGGGATTTTCTTGAAACAATCAAATCTTCATAAAACCATAATTAAAATGGATAACCTATTTTTTAGGTGAAGATATATGTAATTTATTAAACCTTTTTAAAAAGTGGATAACTTATTTTTTAGGTGAAGATATATGTAATTTATTTAACCTTTTTGAAATTCTAATGATTTGATTTTTTTCAAATGAGTCCAAAATTTTAAAAGCAAAATTTCCAGCAATTATCAACTACATTTTAAACTAATTATTTACAAATATCCTCTCAAAGTTGAGAAGAAAATTATCAACATTTCAATCAAAGTTGACAAGAATAATTATATGGATTTTATATTTTAATTAATTATTTTTGTTTTATGATAAAATGAATGCCAACTAAAAATGTTAGACTTTTCAAAACCATTTGCCCAAAATTTATATGAATTCTATTTTTTACTTAATTATTTGTCCTTGATAATAGGAAGTGTAAGTTACAAAATCATTACTCAACTATTAAATTTAATAAGGGTGAAAACTAAAAGATATATACTTGTCATATCATTAAATTAAAATAATTCTACAAATATGAGTTATGAAAATTTTAAAGAAAATTACAATTTATAAATAAACTCGGATCTTAAAACATTATTAAGTATCAGTCATTTTATAATATTATGAAGAGCACATTATATTAAATAATTATAGAAATATAAAACATTTACAATATTTATTAAATTCCATATATGTATATTACTTTCAACTCTTTTTTTCCAATATCAATAATAAAAACAACAAATTTTAAATAAATTTAAATGTAATTAAAATTCTTAAAGTTTACAATTAGTAAAATATTTAATAAATAATAAATTTAAGTGCCCATAGCATATAAGAACCATTACAATGGGAAGCCAATTATCGATGAGAATCCTTTACTATGAGAAGTTGAATATCTACACGGGAAGACAAGAAGCCTTGAAAGGGCATGAGATTTCTTAAAAACTTGTGCAATAATGTATGGGAATAAAAAAATTGCAAATAAATTTCCTATAATATAATTGAAAAGGGTGAAATTACTCAAATATATAATAAATCATACCTTCATAATATTATTTTGCATATTTTTCACCATAATTTATAGATAAGAACTGTATAAAAAAGTATAACATTAGTTCTAATGGTGATTAATAATTTGATTTATATGAAAACAAAAATATCACATTTAAAATGACAATTCAATGTTTAAATTTTTATTTATTATGGTTAAATATTTTAAATCAAATAAATTACATATTTAAAGAGTAATATTGTCATTTATCATTTATTGCTTTCAATTATATATAAAATTAAAATAAAAATTACATTCAAATGGGAATTCAACATTTAAATTTTGGTTGAAAATATAAATAAATTATTTATAATTGAATTGTAATAAAAAATCATTAGCTGATGTTGTAAAGAGAGATTGTAATTATTTTTTTTGTGATTTTTTTTATTTTATTGATATGAATATTGACATCATGGATGATGATGAGGATGAAATGCATCAAAATACAAATCTTCATGAAGGTAATAAAATATTTCTAAGACATTTAACCTAGACACTAATATTAATTACAAATATATAATAAATACAAATAAAAGTTTGTTTGGACAATTAAAAGTAATATCAACAAATTAATTAAACTTCAACATAGTTCACAAAATCAATTCATTAAGTTAAAATATATGTTATAAGTGATAGGTGATTTTTTTAGATTCATGTCCTCTCTTTTCGTTGGAAATAATACTGAGAGGGGGGGTGAATCAGTATTATCAGGTCAATTATTTTTCATTTTACAATCAGATTTGTATACGCTACTTAAGTTAGTAAAAACCGCGCATGTATGCAACTGTAGTTAAGGAAACTAGCGTATAACCAGCAGACTTGTAGTTTAAATTATTCTTCAGCTGTTGATCATTAATCTGTGCATCAAACAATATAAACAGTAACCAGGAACAGTAAAACAGAATAGACAGTCACACATAAGAGCACAAGATATAAGTTGGAAACCCAATGTGGGTGAAAATCACCTGCTGCAATTCGTCTCTATCTTCTTTTAATTAGAAACTTTTGTTTACAATATTTCTGTACTGGTGCAGTCTTATACCAGTACGCAGGCTTCTACCTGCAGAAGGCTACTACCTTCTCTCGTTTTCCAGCTTCTCCTGGAAAGGAGCTACAACCCCCTTAGCTCCTGTAATAGCTGAGGTACTAGTACGTAGGTGCTGACGTACAAAAGGCTACGACCTTCTCTTTTCTTCCAGGGACCACGTTTCATAAATTTTCAGACTGGATCCATGAATAACATCAATCAAACATCAAGTATATCTGCATCAACCAATCTTCTTTGTACAAACCAAAACTGGATCAAACAATCACTTCTCTGAATGCTGTAACCAGAATACAATAACAGTAACCAGACACCAATCCTGAACCCAGAACACTGCAGCAATAAACAAAAGTAGCTAGAACATATTTCATGAGACGTACGCTACTTCAATATGCATAACTTGCATGCATACGATGATGTATTAAGGCCAACCTGCATATACGTTGTCTTGAATTACCTAACCAGCGTGCATACGGGCCTTTGCTATGCCGAACCCGCTTACGGATCTATAAAAGATAATTTACCCTTTTCAATTATTCAGACATCAGTTATACCCAAATTATCAGATTTATAGATCAAGTCATGCGCCAAATATAACAAATCAAAATCACACAAAGATACTTCTCTTCAAGCCTTGAGATCTTGACCTGTCAATAGAACTTATCCATCTTCTAGCGTTCAGGTTTCTCCTTGATTCAACTCTAGCTATGCACCACAACTAATCACCAATATTATAGATCTTGCTCTTCATTAGATATTCAATACTTGAGTGAATGAATTTGCCTAATGATCTCCTTCCCCTTTTATAGTCTTAGGCCTTATTCAATACCATGGTCCAAAACCATAGAGAATCAATGCCATGGACCCAATACCTGGGTTCAACATTTCGGACGAGATACCATGGTCGAAAACCATAGGTCCAAATACCAAGGACTAAATACCATGGACCAAAAAATAAGTTTACCCACATGTACGCGCTTTTCCATGCATGAAAGTACGTGCATAAGCATACACGACTTTCAATCGGCAATACCGTGTGTATACACGACTTTGTTAAGAGGAACCTCCGTATATCTCTTTTGCTTTCATTCTGGGAGCCTGAACTGTGATCTGCCATTTGAGAGAGTTGCCATCAAGTACAACACCTGTATCATAGAGCCAAACCTATGTCATAATGCCAACAATCTCCACCTTTGAACTTGATGGCAACCCCAAGTCACTCAAAGTCATTCTCCCCCTTTGTCATCAAGGGCAAAGGGTTATGCTCCCCCTGAACCTGTGCCAGATGGTCTCTGTCAGACCCATATCAGACTCTTTTCATCCCAAGCCTGACCCAATGATAGTCTTCAAACGAATATATACGCGATTGTATCCATAGAAACCGGCGTATGTACGTGGATGATCCACATGAAACTCGCGTACAACCACTTTTCTATGAAACAGACATGTTTCAACAGCAAGATGATGCATCAACTATTGCCAGCTTCTGTCCTAGTTATTCAAATGTCTCCCTGGGTAGTGGCTTGGCGAGTATATCAAAAACTTGTTCCTTGGAGGGAACATACTCCAATTTGACCTTTTGTTCAAGCACTTGTTCCCAGAGAAAATGATATTTGATAGGTATGTGCCTGGTCTTCGAATGCATGACTAGATTCTTTGAAATATTGATTGCACTTATATTATCACAAAAAATGGAGATAGGTGGAGTACAAGTGATTTGAATATCTTGCAATGTTTGCATCATCCAAAGGAGTTGTGTGCAGCAAGATGCAATAGCCACATATTCTGCTTCAGCTATAGATAATGCAATTGAACTTTGTTTCTTGCTAAACCAAGATACTAATCTGGAACCCATAAAGAATGCACCACCACTATTGCTTTTTCTGTCATCCATGCTTCCTGCCCAATCTACATCTGTATATGCATGAAGTGTGAGATCTGTATCTCTAGGATACCATAAGCCATATTTTTGAGTTCCTTGAAGATACTTGAAAATTCTCTTAACTGCGTGAAGATGAGTTTCCTTTGGATTTGCCTGAAATATTCCAACTATTCCCACTGCATGCATGATGTCTGGTAAGGTACCTGTCAGATAGAGTAGACTACCAATCATGGACCTATAGGTTGGTTGATGTACTGCTGCTGAATCATCATTTGCGCTGAGGCTGCATCCTATTACCATAGGGGTACACACTGGTTTCGACTCTTCCATGCCATATTTCTTCAAGACTTCCTTGAGGTACTTGGTTTGTGATAGAAAGATACCATCTTTATTTTGTTGGACTTGTAAACAAAGAAAATATGTCAGCTCACGAAGTAGGGACATTTCAAATTCTTTCTGCATCACAAAAGCAAAGTTTTGACTCATGGCTTCTTCATTGCTACCAAAGATGATATCATCAACATACACAACAAGTATTAGCAATTTATCATTATCAATTTTTATATACATATTGTTATCTGCTGATCCTTTTGAAAAACATTGTTGATGGAAGTATTTGTCCAGACGATAATACTAAGCCCTTGGAGCCTGTTTAAGACCATATAGTGCTTTCCTAAGTCTGAATACAAGTTTTGGATCATTTCTTAGGATGAATCCATCTGGTTGCTCAATATACACTTCTTCTTCTAAGTCTCCATTTAAAAAGGCAGATTTCACATCCATTTGAAATACTTTGAACTTCTGAAACCTAGAAAGAGCAAGGAACATTCTTATGGCTTCAAGTCTAACAACTGGTGCAAAAGTTTCTTCAAAGTCTATACCTTCTTGTTGAGCATACCCTTTACAAACAAGTCTGCCCTTGTTTCTAATAACATCTCCATTTTCATTCAGCTTGTTTTTGAATATCCATTTGGTCCCTATGACATTCTTATCATTTGGTCTTGGAACCAACTCCCAAGTGTTATTCTTTTGAATCTGATCAAGTTCTTCATTCATGGCCTTGACCTAGCATTCATCTTTGCATGCTTCACTTACATTTCGTGGTTTAGTGGAGGATAGCAATGCTAGATAGCTTGAAGCTTTTGAAATAATTCTTCTTTTTTGTACACCTGCCTCTTTCTGCCCCAAAATTTGAGTCTTTGGATGATCCTTCTGGACATACCTGGATGGAGTCTTTTCTACTACCCTTATCTGTTCTTTTGGTGCCTCATATGTTTCTTCTTCATCATAAGTCTGATTTGATGTTGAAGGATAGTCGCCATCATCTTCGAAATATTCGGATTTTACCTGCCTAGGATTGTTTCCTTCTTCATCAACCACTACATCAATACTTTCAACAATTTTTCCAAGTCTTTTATTCTAACACTTATATCCTTTGCTGTGGGGAGAGTAACTAGGGAGAATGCCTTCATCTACTCTAGGTTCAAACTTGCCAAGGTTTTCATCAGTCATTTTGATGTAACATTTTCTTCCAAAAATTTTGAAGTATTTTACCGTACGAGTCTCAGTGTTGTTCACCCGGACATTTGGCTTGTTTAGAATAGTAACGACAGTAAATGCAGCTTCACCCCAGAAGGTTGCGGGAGTTCCAGATTCATCAAGCATAGCATGAGCCATTTGTTGAACCATTATGTTCATCCTTTCCACTACTCCATTTTGCTGAGGAGTCCTTGCAGTAGAGAATTCCCTTCTTATTCCATGTTCTTAACAAAAATCAAAAAATTTATTCGAGGTAAATTCCCCTCCTCGATCAAACCCGAGGCATTTGATTCTGTGATTTGATTCATTTTCAACCAAAGCTTTGAATGCTTTGAACTTTTCGAAAGCTTCGTCTTTATGCTTCAGAAGTCCTATCCAACATATCCTGGAAAAGTCGTCAATGAACAATATGAAGTATTCTTCTCGTCGAGGTGACCTTTTCTTGGATGGACCACATACATCAGTATGGACAAGTTCAAGTGGCCTACTAGCTGCTCCTGCCTTCTCAGGGAAATTAGTTCTATTTTTCTTGCCAAATTGACATGATTTTCATATTGTATTGTCTGGAATTCTGATGTCAGGGAGATCATGAACCGCTTGATATTTGCGTGCTTTCCTTATATGAGAGAAACTTAGATGCCCCAATCTTCTGTGCCATAGCCAGTGTTCATCATTCTTGCTTAGATAGCATTGTTGTTCTCCTCCCTTGAGTATGTATAAGTTATTTGGAGTTCTTATGCCTTTGATCACTGTTTCTCCTATATCAAGCTCATGAACAATACATCCATTTGATCAAAATATTACCTCATTTCCTTGATCACACATTTGACTGACACTCAATAGATTATGCTTTATGCCATCAACATACATAACATTTCGCTTTAACCTTTTCTTTTAAAAGAATAGAACCTTTGCCTTTTACGAGTGCAGGGGTGTCATTTCAAAATGAGACCTTCGTTTCTTTTTCTAAGGCACTATATGACTGAAGTTTTTCTTTATCACCTTTCATATGTTTCGAGCATCCACTGTCGATGTACCACTGATTTTCCTACCCTTCCATATATAAGGCTATCCCACATCTTTCTGGCTGTGGTTCTTTCTTTCTCCATGTTTTGGGACTCAATGAAGCTTGCTCCTTCTGAGTTGTTTGCTAAAACATACTCCTGCATTCAAAATCTTCATGACCGAAGTTGTTACAAATAGAACATTCTATTTCATTTTCAACAGCAGAAAAGTTATTGTAGGTCCTTTTCATGATCCCAGTCATACTCCTTTCTTTTTGAGCTTCTCTAGTCATGATGGTCTTGTAGGCAACACATTGAGCAGCTTTGTTTCCAAAGTTATGACAAGAGAAGCATTGGCCATTGAAGAAATTCCTGCGATTATCAAACCTACCGACCAAATGATTTTAGTTTCCATCCATTCTTGAGGTAAATTGAGAATGATTTACCTGCAGTTGGTTGTAGCTTCTATTCATCCTTGAAGTAGATTGCCCCCGATTTACTTGGTGATCTCTATTCATTCTTGAAGTAAATTGTACTTGATTTACCTAGTGATCTGCATTATTTCTTTGCTATCGATTGTCAACCTGTTCACTTCTCCTTGCTGCATCAAGATAACTTTTGGAGGTGGATGGCTTCTATGCTTGAGATGCTTCTTCAGTATATCCAAGACCTGCCTTGATTAGAGGAGAATGTTGCACTTTGATAATCTCATCTAATGTTTCAGATCCTTTAGCAAATCTTAGATTAAGAGCTTTTGTTTTCTCAATATCTTTTCTAAGTCCCAGAATTTCACATTCTAACTTTTCATTGTGTTTTTCCCTTTCAGCAAGTTGGAATGTCAGAGTATCTATAATCATATTCTTTTCTTCTAAAAAAATTTTATGTTTAGAAATTTCTTCATAAACACCTTCTTCATCTATAGCATCCAATAAATCATCATCTTCAAAAGCCATCAAAATTTTATAATCATTACATTGTTCATCTTTATCACTATTTGAAAATCCATCACTGTCTTCATGTGTATAATAGCTCTTCTTACTTACATTCTGTTTTCTGTTCCATCTAATTGGTTCCTTACCTTTGTCAAGCTTATCTTTATGAGGACACTTGGCTGCATAGTGACCGACTCTTCCACAAGCAAAGCATTTAAAAGGTAGCTTACCTCTGAATCTTCTAGAACCCCGTTGAAGGTTCTTGACAAAGTTTGATTCTTCCTCTACTTCTGACATATGTCCTGACTCATTGTATTCTCCCTTTCCTGAGGCTTTGAATGCAGATTCTCTCATGTCTGATGGTCCCCCTTTTCTCATTTTGAAAGCAGTTAGGATTCTGTGCAGTTGTGACATGGTAATGCTCTGTAGATTCTGCTTTTCTTCTATGGCAGAAACTTTTGATTCAAACTTAGAAGACAAATATTTTAGAAACTTTTCAACCAAAGTAACTTCTTTTATCTCTTCACCGAAGATTTTCATACGATTAACAACCTCATCTATACGTAAGAAATAATTAATCACACTTTCATCATTGTGCATTTTGAGATTTTCATATTGAATTCTAAGAGTTTGTAGTTTTGCACATTTCACTTGATCGTCTCCTTCATAGCTCAAAACGATATTGTCCCATATTTCTTTTACGGTTTTGAGCTGCATAGCCTTGACGAAATCTGATTGAGATAAACTCCCTAATAGAGTATTGAAAGCCTTTGCATTTGTTTCATACTGCTTCTTACTACCGTATCTGTAGGAGTAACTGATGGAAATGTGTATCCTATTACCACGATATCCCAAACTTCTGTACCAGGGGATTGAAGATAGGTTGTGATTCTTACCTTCCATTAGATGAAGTTGCTTCCATCAAAGATTGGTGGCCTCATATATGCCTCCTTTTCGTAGTTGTTCATGATGATAGATCTTCCTTCAAGCGATCAAGCTTCTTCTGAAGGACCTGCTCTGATACCAATTGTTGGAAATAATACTGAGACGAGGGATGAATCAGTATTATCAGGTCAATTATTTTTCATTTTACAATCCAATGCATTTCTAGAAAGCTTTTTAACAATACACTCTTTAACTCAATAATAATAAATTCACTTCAAAAGTGAATTAAAAGAAAAAACTAAAAATGAACTATTTTATTTTATTTTATTGCACAAAATAAGTTATATTTAATTCATGTATTTGTTTTAAAATTTTGAATATTTATTATATTTTCACAAGAATAAAAAAAAAATTAATTCAAAATTAACCATTTTCTCCAAACAATCAAATCTTCATAAAACAACAATTAAAATGGATAACCTAATTTTTAGGTGAAGGTATATCTAATTCATTTAACCTTTTTAAAAAGTAGATAACTTATATTTTAGGTGAAGATATATGTAATTTATTTGACCTTTTTGGAATTCTAATGATTTGATTTTTTTCAAATGAGTCAAAAATTTTAAAAGCAATGTTTCCATCAATTATCAACTACATTGTAAAATAATTATTTACAAATATCCTCTGAAAGTTGAGAGGAAAATTATCAACATTTCTATCAAAGATGACAAGAAAAATTATATGAATATTATATCTTAATTAATTATTTTTGCTTTATGATAAAAGGAATTCCCACTAAAAATGTTAGACTTTTCAAAATTATTTGCCCAAAACTTATATCAATTCTATTTTTTACTTAATTATTTGTCTTTGATAATAAGAAGTGTAAGTTGCAAAATCATTACTCAACTATTGAATTTAATAAGGGTGAAAACTAAGAGATATATAGTTGTCATGTCATTAAATTAAAATAATTTTACAAATATGATTTATGGAAATTAAAAAAAAAAATTACAGTTTATAAATAAACTCGAATCTTAAAACATTATTAAGTATCACCCATTTTATATTATTATGAAGAGCATATATATATATATATATATATATATATATATATATAACAAAAAGATCTTGGTTTGGATTTTTAATTTAATTAATAATTTTTTAAGTACAATTATTTTTTCAAAAAATTACTATATTTATTATTAAAAAATTATTTAAAGTATAAATTAATTTATATTTGAAATAAAAAATTAAATTAAATTTCTTATTTGATAAATAAAGGTTCACCATGATAACAATATTCATCATGCCATTTTCAAGTTTCTAATTTAATTTTATTAGTTATAGTTTGGTTGTTTTCTATTTGGAATTTGTTATGGCTTATTTTTGGTCATTTTTTTTGAAATTTAAATTACATTTTAAATAAATAAAAAATCAATTTTTTTGAAAAAAGTTCACCAAATTCCTAAGAAAAAACTTTAAAACCTATAATAATTAAAAAATAAAGTTTTCACTATAGAAAAATATCATAATAAACATGCTATCATTGTAGTTATGAAAAACTAATACAATGAAATGAAAAAAATTTAAAACCTAAATTATAGTTTTTTTTTTGTGGTTTTCAAATGTTTTCCTAGTGCTTTTCTAGATTGTTTTTTTATGGTTTTCAAGGGTTTTCTTGGTGGTTTTTTGTGGTTTTCATGGTTTTTTTTGTGATTTTTATATGGTGGGATTTTATTTCAAATTAACTTATTTTTGCAGTAAAACTAAAATAAAGGAGACAAAAAGATAAGAAACCTACCTTGGCTTGAGCCTTTGGGAGTTGGTGGAGTCACTGGGCAGCCTGTCTAAGCTCCTCTATCCATCTAGGTTGAGCTTATAAATCCTCAATTGAGCTCGTTCCTTCTCATACTTTTTGCAAAACGGCTTGTACGGACCACAATTGGGATTTTGATAAGAAATAAGGGCTCGATTGAGCTCTAATTCTCAATTGGGCCATTACGGTCATTCGAGCGATAAAGTTCAATCAATCCCTAATGCTCGATGGAGCTCTTACCTTGATAAGGATTTATTTTAACACTCGATCTAGTTGTTTCTTAACACTCAAGAAGCTCAATCTAACACTTAAAAATGGCTCAATGGAGCTCCCTTTTTTCACCTAAACATGTCCTCATTTTTCCGAAAAGTGTAACCTGACTGTAACAACTCCAGATTACACCACTTTATACATATGATAAAAAGATTTTTTTTTAAAAAAGGTTTGCAACAATATACACCTATGTTTCAATTGTCATAGCTCTATACTTTACTGTTAGTGATGTGAGTACGTTCGTATCCATGTAATAGGATCTTTGATTAAAGTTCTGGTTATCGTTTCTTTTATTTTTGGTTTAAGTGCCATTGTTTGATGTACTCCACTATTTGTATATGTGCCACATGAATCCCAACCATATCGCCTACTGTCTCGTGCTCATGCTGTCTCAATCACCTGGCTTACAACCTGTATTTCTTTACTATGGTGTTGATATTTTTTTATGTCATTAAATTCCCTACTCCATCCTGGTACGTGGCACGGGCAGCCATGTCCCACCGCAGCTACGCATCTTGGGTCTCTCGTCTCATCAATGGTGGAGGACCTGGGATCACAATCCTACGACTGGGCTTCATCTAGAGGTTTTCACGTCTCCGTTTTCAATAGTGGAGTCTCATTTTACTCCTTCCTTCCTCGGTGTCTACTCTAGTTTCGCATCTCCTCTTGCAGGCCTACCTGGTCTATCGGGCAAAAGCTACAATGTGAGTGGATTCTCAGAAACATGGTTATGGTTTTCATTCTAGCGAGTGTACCCCGGGTAAGCTTTTATTCATAGAGGTGACTCTATTTTATTTCCTTTACTGTTGATTGTTATACTCTATCTATGTAGCCCTATTGCGAACAACCATTACAACATATTTTGAACTGTAGGAAGCTCGGCTATAGGTTCGGGGTTTACAACTGTGACTGAAGGATGGAATCTTCATAATCTTTTGTCACCTAAATGTTTCCGAGTAAGGTTTATCTCCAGCCTGGTGCTTGTTTGCCCGAGAAGGAACTCTCCTAGGTTGCTCGTGGCTAGAGCTTCAACTCTCTGAGTATTTCATCTTTTCTTTCATGTTTTGAAATATTGCAGTCTCTGAACAGTTAAAAAATTAAGGTTATTAGGTGAATACCTATCACTATTCTGAGGTGTATGCATGAACATTTTCTCTGTATGAATGAGGGTTTTATTAACTGGCTGCGGGTCCTGAGTTTATGGCAGCACCGGTATAGTTTCCATGTTAAATTCTATTTTTTATGAAAGATTTACATCTCTTGGAATTAAGAACTGTTATTCAATTTTAACAGGCTTCCTGGGTTCGTAGTCGTATTGTTCTTCTTATGCCTATGATTCTGGTTCCATCTGGTTTGTAAATCAATGTCTGGTTCGATGTGTAAAGGTTATATGCTATATGGAATGTAACTAAACTTTGGTCGATATATAAATGGATTGTGTTTGTTGTTCCTTGAACTACCCATAATAATTTTGTTCATAAGTTTCAATTCTGATTGGACTAGATAGAGCTTGCTGTGGAAACCTCGAGTCACAGTCTCATTTTTTTTAATTCCTTCTATATATGTAATTATGTGTTGAGATTGGTTTGATAATGTCCTTTGTGAGAATAAGATGTAACTAATTCTCTATTTTCCGATCAAAAACTAGCACTTTAGTTAACTTGTTCGATGATTGGTTATGTTGATGTTAATAGTATGGGGTTTCAATCCCTCATAGGGTTTTAGGAAGACATGGTAGGGTTTTAAAATTTAATTCGTAGTCCATTCTCAGGTAATCTAGCCAGGACGGCTTTAGGGTTTCTACCCTTATACCCATGCTTTATCGACCCCTTCTATGGCTTCACTCTTCGGGTAATAGCATTTCCAACATTCTTAATCAATTCCTAATTTGTCTAAAATTTTACACAATCAACAGAGAAATTATTCACCAGTTCTTTTCTACAGTATTTCTACAATAATGAATTTTTCATGAATTGTAAGACCTGTACAGAATTATATTTCTACAGTAATTCTACAATAATCAATTTTCCTGCATTAAAAGACCTGTACATAATTATATTTATGCAAGTAGTATGTTCCACATTTATAGGAAAATTCCCTCGCTCTGACATTTATTAATTCTTTTGTAAAAGATTACTATACTTAAGTTTTCTGACTCTGTTACTATGTTTTCAGTAGATAAAAATGTAAATGAAACCCTATTATTATCATTTTCAATTATCACTCCAGCCTTAGGCGCGCCTCTACATCATTTCATTCACAGTAGAAGACACATAATTTAGTTTTGTGCATCAGTATAATTTTCCAGAAGGTACCTCATACCTGAGCTGTTTTTAAGTAAAGAACTCCAATGGTAGAGGTCACCTCTGGGTTCCGTTGCTAGTCAATCCTCCCATCCATGAGATTTGTCTTTCGGGACCAAATATCCCCCCTAGCTTGCTCACAAGACCTTTTGTCTTCTGCAAGTTGCTCACACATAGTGCTTATGCTATCTGGTCATCACCAAACTTAGCAATTTTTCCCTTTACCACCTGACATTTCAGCATGGTTTTTCCTCCCCCCACTTCCTTTTCTTTGGAAGCATTTCACAGTTAGGGGAGGTAGTTAGGGTTTTTCCAGCAACTACTTTTTTCAACTTCCTTCCATGAGAAGTTACAAGATCTGCTGATACTTAAATCATTTCTCATTTTCAATAATTAACAATATTATTCAATTCAAACAGGTAATAACACTAATTATTCAGTTTGTTCTTACTGTGGTAAATAAAATATTTACAGCTTTCTGGGGACATTACACTGACTCCTCGCATAGAGCTTATGAAACAACATTTTCTACAAAATTTCTATAGAATGACAAATTGTTTAAATTTTTTCTAAAAATTTTATAGAAAAAGAAAAAATTAACAATTTCTTTATTAGAAAAGAAAAATAATATTTTCATTGAAATATTAATAAAATAATAATTTCTATAAATTTTCCATAGATTTTTTAATTATTAAACCTTTTTGAAATAATGATGATTTCTTTTTCTTGAATAAGTTAAAATTTTTAAACAGCAAAATTTCCATCAATTATACAGTACAATAATTTCTTAAAAAATTAGAAAACTTACTTATTCGATAATTCAAAAATTGTTATAAATTTAATTATTTGATAATTTAATTATTTGTCTTATTTAAGAATAATACAAATGTATTTGAAAATAAAATTAAAAGTAGGAAGACATAAAGTCTCCTTTAATTTACATATTTGAAAATTCATCTTTCAATATTCTTTTAAAGTGAATTAAAAAAATTAAAGTCATAATTTCCTTAAAAACGACAATGATTTCATGAAATTTCCATGAAAAATAGTTTTCAACAAAAAATCATAAAACAATATTTTCTATAAAATTTCTATGAAACAATGTTTTCTACAAAATTCTAGATAACGTTAACTTAAAAAATATATATTTGAATTTGAAAGAAAATTTTGATATTTCTATGAATGTTATAATTAATTCACTATTTGGACTTGATGATGAGGTTCCTTTCATTAAGATTGTTAAAGAATAAGCTACGTTCATATTCTTCAGTGTTGGTTTTCTTTTAGAGTAGAGTTCTGAGGGGAGATTGGTTTGTAGAAATAATGAGTGGGCAGGATGAACTCTTGAGGGGGAGGGGTGAGAACCCCTCCCTCAAGGATGTTGTAGTTGGTAAAATTCAGAAAGGAAAGGGAGGAAGGGGGGGGGGGGGGGGGGGGGGGGGGGGGCGGTGCGAGGTGTCCTAAAACACATGGCATTGGAAGCTCACCCAAAGAATCTTCAATTATATGGGTGCAATGGACATTGAAACATAGAGGTAAATTCATTCCCAAAGAAGCTCAAAACCCAAAATTTGTAATCCCACCAAAAATCCTATAGAAGAATAAAAGTAGGATGAAGGACCATGCTTTCATCTATAAGTTTATAGGGAGCTAACCGACATAAAACCATATCAGAAAATAAATACAACAAAAATGGAAATCAAAAGGGGAGGTGGATCTAAGGCTTGGGATGAAAGGATTTTTTATGGTGATTTTCTCTAATCTAGAGGACAAGGCAAGACTATTTGAAGGGGGCATATACTTCATGAATTTTGTCTGATTATACATAAGGAATTATTTAACCCAGACAAAGAGGAGTTTATTGTGGGTCTAGTCTTCGTGAGGCTCTACTCTCTACTAGTTGATTTCTAGATTCCAGAAATCTTGGAAGAAATTGGTAACTCCTTGGGAAATTTCATGAAAATTTTTAAGCTCACTAGAATAGGAAAGAGCGTGACTTATGCTAGACTTTGTGTCTATATGAATATCTAACAATATCTACCAGAATTGATAGATCTGAAGTATAAGGAGGAAATTTGGTCTCAACCATTGGAACATGAACATGTTCTATTCAAATGTTTCTATTATCACAAGCATTGCCACCTATTCCTAGATTGTCCTATGAGAAAGGAGGAAATTCAAGAAGAAGGCAAACAAAGGGTGGGTGATGGATTCATGAGGGTGCCCTTCCATCGTAGAAATCTAAGGGGTCAAAGATCAGAGGTGAAAGAGAACCCTTTAAACAATGAGAATGTGTTTTCTAGCCTAGAAAATATGGAGGAATAATTTGTTCTATCGAAGGATATAGCTATGGAGGAGTTTCCCCTAGAAGCTGCAAGTGACAGAAAAGTAGCAAAGTGGAAGTCCCCATAAGATAAATCCCCACCAAAATGCTTCCTCTCCTTACCCGAGATTGTTGAAGTCTTACCGATGCTTGAGGAAAGCCCAGATTCTTTTACAGAGGAAGGATTTCTAATGGGACTTATCAATTATTGGGTGCAGAAGGACCTCTCATATCTTCCCTAAGATCAAAAATAAATTTATGTGTAGGGGTATTTGTGTTGAAAAAGAAATGGTTGTCCGAGAGAGATCACAGACAGAGGGCTAGGAGATATAAAGGGGGAGAAGGATAAAGGAAAAGAATCAATGATCAAATAAGTGAAACACAAAGGTAGAAAGACAATGAAGGATCCACTCTCTATAACCTAGAATAGAGAAGAAAGCAAGAGGAGTTGTTGTCGACAAAAAAATGAAGAGTCTAATAGCTAAAGGAAGGGGAGAAAAAATCTAGTTTCTTCCACAAATCAATGATTAAACATAGGAATAATAACTTGATATTCTCCCTAAAAGGTAAGTTTGGGTAAAGGAAGCTTATTCATGAAGAGATTGAAGATGAGTTGGTGTTCCATTTTAAAGATATTATGTAGGAGCCTCCTCGGAGTATGTTGCAAACTATAAATAAGATCACAACCTTCATTCATAAAATAGTTACTAATGATCATAATGAAGTTTTGATCTGGAGGATTAATTTTGAAGAGGTAGAGTTTGTGGTGGAGGAAATGTAGAAAAAAAAAGCCCCATGTCCATATGGTTTCACTTCGGAATTTTTCAAGGGGTGTCGGAACTTCTTGGGTGAGGATGTTTATGAAGTGGTGGAGGAATCCAGGAAATCTCAAAAAATATAGAAAGGGTTGAATACTACCATTTTAGATTTTATTCCTAAGGCTGGTAAGACTAAAGAATCAAATTGTTTTAGATCAATATCATTGTATAATTTCATTTATAAAATTATTTAACCTCGTATAGTGAATAGATTGAAGCCCTTGTTGAACCAACTAATTAGCCGTAAACAGTTTGGTTTTTTGGAAGGGCAGAATTTCTTTGATGGAATAGTTCCAGTGCAAGAGGTGGTTCACTTTCTAATATGCAAGGTGTATCCAAATATGATGATAAAAATAAATTTCTCAAAGGCATGTGATAGGTTGAATTTGGATTTCCTCTTGTAGGTTTAGATGCTTACGGTTTCTCATGGCAATGGATTTCCTGGATTAGATCTCTCAATTCATCTCTGTTTTTCTCTATATTGATTAATGGTTCTCCATCAATCACTTTTAATCTAAGTATGGGTCTCTGAAAGGGAGACCCTTTATCCCCCTTTTTTGTCTATCTTGACAATTGAAGGTTTAGGGAGACTTTTTAAAGATGTCATTTCTGAGGGCAAGATTAAGGGTCTGAGGATATTTGGGGAAGACCTTCGCATCATGCCTCAACAGTTTGTTGATGATGTGTGTCTATTCAGGTTGGATAATCTCATGGAAGCAAGATCAATTCACTCTTTACTAGAAGTCTTTATGTAAGCATTAGACGCTCTAATAAATAAAGAGAAGTATAACATTTTATTTTTTAATTGCAATGTCCTAGTTCAATTACTTCAATAGGACTCTAGATTCCAGTATGCATCCTTTCCTTCCAAGTATCTTTGAGTGCCTCTTGCACTTAATTCAAAGAAACCAATATGTTTCTAGGGGATGTTAGAAAAATTGGCAAATAAGTTCAAAATTAGCCCTTCAAAGCTTTAAATTTAGTCGGGAGAGAGGTGTTAACAAAATCAGTGTTATAATCTATTCCTCTATACCAAATGGAAGTGATGCATATTCCAAGAGGTACCATCAAGGAAATAATCATTGTTTGGAGAAATTTCCTTAGGAGAGGTGCTAGCAAGACTAAGAAGTGGGTGTTGATGGCGTGGGAGAAGCTTTGTTTGCCCAAAAATGTTGGAGGGTTGGGCTTAAGAGACCTAGAAGCCTTATGTGAAGCACTGGGGGCTAAATTACGGTGGCCATGGGTGATGGGTGGTAAAGAAATTTGGAGACAAATATGGAAGAGAAAGTATAAGCCCCAATCTACTTAGGAAGCTTGTATTCAAGATCTCAATTACTATCATGGATCCCAGTTTTGGATATGGGCACAAGTGAGTATGAAACTAATAAGAGACCATGCATTTTGGGAAGTGAGAAAAGGGGATATAACCAGGATTTGGGAGGAATCATGGTAGCATCTCCCATGACTATCGGAAAATTCAAAGTGGGTGGAGATAGAAAATTTTACTAAATCAAGGGGAGGCCAAAAGGTGGGGTGCTTTTGGAAGGAGAATTGTGATTCTTGATTTTGGTGAACCTATAAACTTAAGGAGGATTGGGAAGGTCAATAGGGAGAAATATCTTGGGACAATTTTAATAAAGAATTTGTGAAGAGGAAGGTTCAGATAGCTCATGGCCATGACAAAATGAGGTGGGATTATAATCCAATTGGTATGTTTACTTTGAATGAGGAATATGTCACCTTGGCAAGACATAAGGAAGTAGAAAAATATTTACTTTGGAAGGTGGCATGGTCTCGCAATATTTGGCTAAAGGTAAGCCACTTCCTTCGGTTGTTGGTGAAAAACAAAACTTTTGTAGAAATTCTCACTGTAGATCACCTGATAATGCAATGTAACTAAAGAAAAATACATGGTCTACTTCTACTATAAAACTTTGCAGAAGCTTAATCGATTTGAGAAACATCAAACAAAACACATATAATAGAGAAGAGGAAACAATCACACATGAAACATAGAAAATACTCAGGGGAAAATCTCAACTAAAAACCTCGCTATCTCTATTATCATGCAAGGTGGAAATACATGAAGATTACACAAAGCTTTAGCTCTCACAGCTAGCCAGCTCTTAGTACAATCCTCCTAGATTCTCACAGGCAAACAAGGCTTCGAACAAACCTTCTCCTTTTCCTTCCAAGCCTCCTATTTCCTTGCGTTGTTTCTCCTGGGTGATCCTACTATTACCAATTGTAACACTGATCACTCACACTGATCTCACACCTTGTAAAATTGTGCAATCCTCAAGGAAACTTATTCCTTCTACATGGATGAGTTTCATTTATAGGAAAAATTCGTCCAACTGATAGTACAATGTCCCTATCTTTAATCTCAACTGGCTCTTTGTCTGAACTAACATGCACGAGTTATTTATGAGAGAATCCTCAGTTATCTGGAGTACACTAGTTTCATGCATGCATGCATTAACTGACTGAACTCACAATCAGTTCCACAAACTGTTTGGAACTAATCTAACTAGACTTAACTCAGTCAACTGAGCTAACTAATTACAACTCAAATACAACTCATTCGTATCTCCTTAATTAAGGGATAACTTCCTCAATCAAAGGGATAATTGTTGCATGAATTCACAAAGACTTCATGTTTTAATTTCTCCAACTAATTAACTCAAGATGAATTAATTAATTATTTTTCAAACAACTGGTGAGAGTAAATTCGAATTTTAATTCTCAATTTTAATTCAAGGACAAATTAAAATTGGAATATATCCTGAAATGCTATCCTTAGCAATGCTATTTTTAGCATTTCTTGTTGCTATTTTCAACACTCCCTCTCAACAAGAAAGGAATTCAACTCGATCCCGATCATGAACCTTTGGAATGTTCTGCCTGCAACACTTCTCTCTAGTGTTGTTGCTTCATCAACTCCAGAAACAAAAAATATCCAACCTGAATCAGAATGATGCCTCTGTCATCAAAGTCTCTGACTGCTATTTCCTCTGTCGACTGAAAACTTTGCACCTCTGTGCTCTTCAGTATCTGACTGTTCTAGCCTTTGTCACTTTGATCTCTCACTGCATCAATCCTACTGATTCCTCCTCCTACATCTGTGCTGCTGTTGGTCCTATCTCCCAGCACTACATCTGTACTGCACCTCCTCTCATCATGTTTCATTGTGTTGCCCACTACTGCACTGCAACTCAGTTACTGAGAAGTAAGTAACTGATCTCCCAACTAACCTCCCTGCTAGGCTAGAAATACCCTCTGATGCTGAAGCTCCCTCTACCGCTCCATCTGCATCTGTCTGTACCCACTCAGCCAGTCCTACTACTCCTTGTTGGGGCTCTCGTAGCAAGGTCTAATCAAAGAGGCTGGGTACCTCATGGATCCTGCCCCTATTTCAGCCTTCATGGGACTATCACTTCACATCACCCCACCTCACACCTGGAGGTATGGATGCATGTGATCCCTCTGCTGACTTCTTCAATTGTGGCTCTTCCACAATTGTCTGAGACTTCTTTTGGTGCTGCATGTTGAGAGGTAATTTACTCTCCCTCTCAACCACCAAGTCTCTAACATTTTCCTTGATTCTCAAGGCTTTTCATGCATCTTGAACCTCAAGATCATATATGTTATGTACCCGTGAACCGATCTGTTTCACCTGTCCTATGGTAATTTGTATAAGGAAAACCTTTCCCTTACTCAAGACAACATCGTAGCGTTTGTCCTCCAACATCGCAATCGACACCAAGTTCTTCTTTAGTCCATGCACATAATTCACATATGTAAAGGTCATAGAAGCTCCATGCTCCCTCTGAAAAGTAATCATGCCCACTCTTGAAACATTATACCTTTCATCGTCACCCATCTCTATGAGTATCTTGAGGTCTTTCTCCTCCAAGGTACTGAATAAAATTTTATCGCCGGTCATGTGGAATGAGACTCCACTGTCAAGAAACCAACCACAACCCATCATCGAAGACACCATGCATGTGATGAGAGTGAAGTCCATTTCGAACTAAGAGGCCAATGCCTCACCTTCAGATCCTTCTGAGGATCCCTTCATGGACTTCTTCGATGGGAAATTAGTTGCACAATGACCCATCTCCTGACAATTAAAGCATCTCACTATAGATATATCAATCTTCTTCCCACCATGAGAAGAACTCGATTTGGAATGGGAAGCCTTCCCTTTCCCTTTCCTTGCCTTACCTGCTAAGGCTATATTTTCTTCATCATCATGCTTAGATGAAGAACCATCTCTAGTGCTCCTCCTAATCTCCTCCTCCATCAGATTAGACCACAGTCATTCACGATATTGTAGTTTCTCTCTTCCATTCACTGAGTCTTGGTAGCTATGCCAGCTTTGAGGAAGACCAAGGAGAGAAAGACTCACCATATCATCATCGGTTGTCATGATTCCTACACTTACAAGCTCATCTCTACAGGTGGTGAGCTTGTTCAGATATGTAGAAATCATGTTGCCGTTTTCACACTTGATTTTCCAAAGCTTTTCCTTCAGCACGAACTTCCTCTAGTCATTGTTGTTGTGATATAGGTCCTTCAATGTATTCCACATTGAAAACAGAGTCTCCATCCCATGGAGACTTGAGACAATATGGTCTCGAACTCCCTCCAGAAGAATCCTCCTCACTCTCGCCACAAGTTTCTTCCATTCCACCAATTCTTGGGCATTAGCTCTTGCTGGGTTGGGGACTTCTTGATCAATGAAGTCCTTCAAACCATTGTATTCTAATACTGCTTCCATACGATCCTTACATGCTATGTAATTTGAGCTGCTATCCAGGGCATACTCGAGTCTCAAGCCATCAAACGCCATTGGTGAACTTTGAGATGTGATAAGAAATCGATTTTGTACCTGCAATCAAGAACTTCAAACTTCGAACTTTTCACTTCTCAATATGTTTTTCACATCTCTAATCACCTTTTCTTTGATAAACTTGGCTCTGATACCATGTAGGAATTCTCACTGTAGATCACCTGATAATGCAATGTAACTAAAGCAAAATACCTGATCTACTTCTACTATCAAACTTTGCGAAAGCTTAATCAATTTGAGCAAGATCAAACAGAACACATATAATAGAGAAGAATAAGCAATCACACATGAAACATAGAAAATACTCAGGGGATAGACTCAACTAAGAACCCCACTATCTGTATTATCATATAAGGTGGAAATACAACAAGATTACATAAAGCTTTAGATCTCATAGCTAGCGAGCCCTCAGTTCAATACTCTTGGATGCTCACAGGAAAATAAGGCTTCTCACAAACCTTCTCCTCTACCCTCCAAACATCCTATTTCCTTGCGCTCCTTCTCCTGGGTGATCCTACTATTACCAAGTGTAACACTGATCACTGACAGTGATCTCACACCCTCTAAAACTGCACAATCCTATAGGAACCTTATTCCTTATGCATGGATGAGTTTCCTTTATAGGAAAAATTCCTGCAACTAATAGTACAACGTCACTGTCTTTAATATCAATAGGGCCTTTCTCTGAACTGACATTTATGAGTTATTTATGAGAGAATCCTTAGTTAGCTGGAGTACACTAGTTTCATGCATGCATGCATTAACTGACTAAACTCAAAATCAGCTCCACAAACTCTTTGGAACTAATCTAACTAGACATAACTCAGTTAACTGAACTAACTAATTAAAACTCAAATACAAGTCATCCTTATCTCCTTAATTAAGGGATAACTTCCTCAATCAAAAGGAAAATTGTTTCATGACTTCACAAAGACTTCACGTTTGAATTTCTCCAACTAATTAACTAAGGATGAATTAATTAATTATTTTTCAGATAGATGAATTAATTAATCATGAACCTAATGATGGATTTGTTGAATGCATTCAATAAACTGATTGGCTAGAAGATTGGGGCAAGGGTGGGTAAGATATATTTTGAGAACCCCTCCCTCAAGGATGTCGTAGTTGGTAAAAATCAAAAAATAAAGGGAGGAAGGGGGGGTGTCCTAAAACCCTTCATGTTGGAAGCTCATCGAAAGAATCTCCAATTATATGGGCATAATGGTAGTTGAAACTTAGAGGAAAATGCATTCCCAAAGAAGCTCAAAACCCAAAATTTGCAATCCCACCAAAAATCTTATAGAAGCATAGAAAGAGGATGAAGGACCATGCCTTCATCTACAAGTTTATCGGGAGCTAACTAACAGAAAAAGGATATCAACAAATAGATAAAACAAAAATGGAAATCGAAAGGGGAGGTGAATCTAAGGCTTGGGCCAAAAGGATTTTTTATGGTGATTTTCTCTAATCTAGAGGACAAGGCAAGACTACTTGAAGGGTGTATATAATTCATGAATAATATCGGATTATACATAAGGAATTAGGAGGAATTACTTAACCTAGAAAAAGGGGAGTTTATTGTGGGTCTAGTCTTGGTGAGGCTCTACTCTCTGCTAGTTGATTTATAGATTCGAAAAATCTTGGAAGAAATTGGTAACTCCTTGGGAAATTTCGTCAAAGTTTATGAGGTCACTAGAACAGGAAAGAGCATGACTTATGCTAGAATTTGTGTTTATATGAATATCTCTCACTTTCTTCCAGAATTGATATATCTGAAGTATAAGGTAGAAATTTGGTCTCATCCATTGGGACATGAACATGTTCTATTCAGATGTTTATATTATCACGAGAATGACCACCTATTCTTAGATCGTCTAATGAGAAAGGAGGAAATTCAAGAAGAAGGCCAACAAAGGGTGGGTGATGGATTCATGAGCATGCCCTTCCATCGTAGAAATATAAGGGGTCAAAGATCAAAGGTGAAAGAGAACCCTTTAAACAATGAGTATGTGTTTTCTAGCCTAGAGAATATGGAGGAAGAATTTGTTGTGTCGAAGGATATAGCTATGGAGGAGTTGCCACTGGAAGCCACAAGTGACAAAAAAGTAGCAAAGTGGAAGTCCCCATAAGAAAAACCCCCACTAGAATGGATTCTTTAACATAGAAAAAGTGTGATAAGGTGCGCTGGAGACATGACCATTAGGTGCGGGACCACAGGTAATACTAAGCGAAAGTGCGTAACTAGAAATTTTTTAGCAAAACACAGGTTTTTCTGCCTGATGCGCAGTGCCACTTAGCGCGTGCTTTTGCTAGAGACCTCATTTTGAGGAAAAATCAACATTTTTGGATTCGTCATGGAAAAATATGAATTCCATCAAATGGCCAAGAAATTTTGATAGGTTTTGAGCTTCCAAAAAGGTCGAAAACACCTCAAAAATGACCTTTCTGCCCCTTTTTGGACACACGGGAAGCAGTGTTGGGAGAACTCAGTTTTGGAGGGGAAAATGGAGGCCAAATTTAGAAATTCCACTTTTCTAGAAAGGAGACAGGTATACCTTTCGAACAATCCCACTTGGAGAAAATTTGGTCCACAGGAAGGCCTCCAAAATCAGCTGCAAAAAGGCGTTATGCATAGGGAAATCAGCGCGGCGCATAGAAGGAAATTTGCTCATTTTGGTAAAAAAACTCTGTTTTTCGCCTATTTTCCTCACAATTTGACTTTTCTCTTTCTAATAGTCAAACTCATGATGTAATTTAATGTGACTTGATGGATTTTTATGTAATTATGCTAAATTTTCACTCATAGAGGTAGATTGATCCATGAAAAGGTAGTTTACAACTGAATGAATCAATTCCCTAGTTTTTAGAGGCAAGTTGTTCCACTAACTACTTTTTAGTTCTCAGTTTAGAATTTGTTGGAACAACTCCTAAACTTATGAGCTCGACCCATAGAGGCTAGGATGAGTTGCTGGTTGCTTATATCTTGTAATTTTTCAGTCATTAGCAAAGGTTGGACTTTTGGGAAAGCTTGGAGCTTCATTGTTTCAGTAGTTTGGCTAAGGAATAGACCAGGGTTTGCAGGACTTTATGGGATCCATGTCGCATCTTGATTTGGTATTTTGTTTCCTTCTGTAATTGTAAGTTTACATGTGTTTTATGTATGCCATCATTTTTCTTTGCTTCATCTTAACTAAATCAAACAACGATAAAGGTAGAATCCATTGAAATTACAGTGCTCTACCTAGGGTTTTGTTTAGTTATTTATGTTTCCAGCTGTTTGAAGAGGATACCTGAGACTTTCTTTCCATCTTCAACTCCTCACCCATCTAACGCCTTCCATTTCATTCAATTTGAAGTACCAAACCATTTGCCTACCTTGCCCCATAGAGATCTCTGCAAAACTGAGCCTCATTCCTCAGACCCAAATCTGCCTTTCACCTTTGAGCCAACAAAACACCATCAAATTCAATCAAACTCTTCTACACACATACCTAGCCTAAAATAAATCTTCACATCAGTCATCTCAAGCCTCTTTGATCGTATTTTGCTGAGATTGACAAGGAGAGAGCCCTCTCCCGACCTGGTAGGGCTAGCTACTAGGTTAAGTGTGGTTTGATGTTATCCTAGATCCTACCTTTCTCAGCCTGAGGTAGATTTAGGCACTAACACCAGCCTAGATAATATGGAGGAAGAATTTGTTCTATTGAAGGATATTGTTAAACACACATGGACAGCAAAACAATAGGAAAGATAAATCATTCAATACGCTTTTTATTAACATAAGATACACATTTATAGTACAATACGTGACTCTTGGGATTCAGATCCCAAGGTCTCTTGGACTGCTTTTGTCCATTATAATTCCACACTAACCCTTTAGGATTAGGTGTCCAACATTCCCCCCCTTAATCCGAAGGGTTATGTATGAGTCCAAGAAAAGAGCTGTAATACAAAATGTGCAACAATGCATGGCAGCACTAGGCTGAATGTGCTCTATGAAATGTTGGTAAAAAAAGGGCGGTGGTTTAAGGATGACCACCAACACTGGAACGCTTAGTGCAGTTCCCAGAACTCTTCCAAAAACTGGCAAGAAGCTGGAGTCTTCTGCTAGAGGAAGTGTTCTTAATCTGTGATGGTTTAAGGATGACCAACAACTCTGGAATGCTTAATGCAATTCCTGGAACTCTTCCAAAACTGGAAAGAAGCTGGAGTCTTCTGCTAGAGGAAGTGCCCTTAATCTGTGATGGTTTAAGGATGACCAACAACTCTGCTGGAACTCTTCCAAAACTGGAAAGAAGCTGGAGTCTTCTGCTAGAGGAAGTCCCATATTGCCAACTGAAGGCATGTTCAGGCATCTTATCTCTGGCTACAACTCTGAAACCGGTGTGGCAGGTTGTGGCTCAGGCTCGCTTGATGTGGCTTTGAAGCTTGTAGATGACCATCATTTCCCCCCCTGTCAGGTACAAGGTGAGAAGATGGAGAAAACTCAACTGCAAGACTGTTCAATACTCTAGAACAAGTTCTAACATGCGTTTGGAATATCTTCTTGGCTTTTGATGCCCATTGCCAAGAAGCGATCCATCCAAGATGAATCTTTGTTCTTGCAGGACGTTTGTTTCTGAAGCATCTGTTTGAAGAATGGCTGGTTTTATGACAGTGCTCACATGGATGAAGATCAAAACAGTGATCTTTCAGATGGCCAACTCGATCACAGTGTTGGCATTTCACGATCTGTTGTTGTTGTTGTTGTTGCTGTGGAAGAGGGGCAGAGTCTGGAACAGCTGAAGTTGAACTGTCATGAGGAGCAGGTGAACTGTCATACATGAATCCAGCACTCTGAAACTGAATGGTCTTGGCATAGTCTGGAATATGAAAGGACAAGTCCTTGTCATATCCAAGACCAGTTCTGTGCTTGTTGTGGACAAGCTGTTCCCAAGGTCTGATGATGGGCTTGGGAAGTGCAGACTGAGTTTCTGCATCTGCATATACAACTGTTGCTTTATTTGAATGAACTGTACCATTATTAACATGTTGCTGAT
This sequence comes from Pinus tabuliformis, assembly GCA_031772625.1. NCBI lineage: Eukaryota > Viridiplantae > Streptophyta > Pinopsida > Pinales > Pinaceae > Pinus > Pinus tabuliformis. The sequence continues at coordinate 1,057,250,214 of CM062805.1, forward strand.
GGGTGGTTGTCTCAATGTTCTGAACAAAAATAGGTTCAGAATGGTGTCTATTTTGATGTAGCTCTTCTTTTTGTAGCTGTGATTCAAGCTGCAAAAAATTGATATTTTCCTGTGCATTTTGTAAACATGTCTGAATTTCTGAGAGAGATCCTTTGCTGATTTGTAATGTGTCATCAACAATAGATAATATCAGAGTTTTAAGGAACTGTAATACTTCACTGGTTCTGGCCATTTTTTCTTCAATGTCAAAATCTTTATGCAGTAGTGGAATCAAAGAATCAATGCACTATAATCAGTTTTAAATACAATGCCACAATTGGGTAAAGCAACTGCAAACTTGCTTGGATCCTTCAAGTACTCATTCACAGTTTCAGGAAAACCTCTAGGAGATTAGAGAATACTTGTCCCTGCTTCAGATGTATATGCAGCCAATTATTAAGGAGATTTGACTCTGTGACAATGATAAAATCTGCCTACAAAGGCCAACTTGAACACAAACTGATAAAACTTGATTTGAAGATGCTTTGAAACCAACTTTTCTTCTTGAAATAGGTTCCTCTTTTTCTAGACAGCTGTAAATATAGGAGCCTGAATTTGAAAATATGGCTCAGGCTAAGCAAGCAGGTAATCCAAAGTTTTCATTTTTATGACAAGCATTGAAGCCACTTCTTCAAAGTAAAGCATTTGGTGTACGATCAAACCATTGGGCAGAAACCATTGTTGAGGCCTACTTTTGCAAGGGTGTAGAGTTAATAATTAGTAAGATGAACTTGGTAGACTAAGTTGTATTTCTCTTTGGCGAATGGACTGCTATAAAATCCAGCAATGTAGCCATATCTGTTATCATCTCAATTTTACAATTCTTTATTTCAAGTCAGAGAAATGAAGAATTTAATCACTGACATGGTGTCAAGATCTTCTTCTCAATCCTCATCCCAATGAAAATTCCTCGTATCATCCCTTTAACATCCTCAAGCTTCTGCTGCAGTCTCTCTTAGCCAAGCGTTATCGGCTCTTTTTCTGTTCGTTACAAATAAAAGAATATGTCCATAAAGCTCAAGCAGAGTTATATGAATGCAAATTCTCATGAACTCTTAGTAAGCTACATTGTTGTGGGTCCCGCCAAACAAGCCGAGGTAGGGCCTCAAGGCTTAAACCGCTGTTGCCTTTAGTTGCGTGGGACTAAAATTCAAGACAACGCATCCAGACTTTCAAATAAAACCCTTTAAAAATGTGCCCACAATCCAACTTCAACAAATTATTTTATATTTTTAAGTAGTCACATATCATGTATCGAGCAGCACCGTATATTTACTCAAATACGATAACATAATATATGATAGATACATCTCAGAATATATGTTGATGGAGCACCCAGCGGGCCAGCAGTGATGGGGCAATTATATATCAGTATTTTCAGTGGATGAAAAAAATTGGAACTGCAAATAACTACAAGTGAGCAGGTGGAAAATCAGGGTTAATCTATACAACCATCAGAGACACCTATGTATAGCCAACAATCAATAGTCATGCGACTGGAGTATGCAAAACTTCTGATGAACAAGAAAGTGGAAATTTATTTCACAACTTGGACCGAATTAAAACCCCATTTCGCTCAGAAATTTTCGTGGGTTTTATTCTGAATCTGCCAATCGATTATGAATGGCCAAAACCTTCTCAAAGTTCTTCCCTTCGAAGTTCGTTTCCCTCTCGAAGCTCTTGGGGATCAACTGAGAATGGCTGCTTTGTGCTTCGGGATTTTACAAGCCTAAAACAATGGATATGGACTGGATGAATACCCCGCATCTCCACCAGATCTCTGTCACACAGCTGATCAGTGATAGCACAACGTATAGGAGAACCTGGAATTGGTACACTACATCTCTGATGCACGCTAGTCAACAAACTGGTCAGGCTATACCAAAACCGCCATCATAAATATACGTTGAAGTTAAAATCAACAGCACAACACTATACTCTCAAATATCCCAGCAGCTTCGTGTCCACGAATGCATGAAAAAGACCCTCGGGATCCTTTCCGCTTCATGCAATATCTTATGCACACCTCATATAAACCAAAAATTTTAGAGTTGGCGAAATTGGACTTCAATATCCTACAATGTACACATCAGAAAGATATTCAGCTTATCTCAAAGTGGATGACAGAGTCAAACATCGGGGAGCTGAATTTCTACCGAAAGCGTCACGCGGAACTTTTCTTTTGGGTAGTTACAGGCACGTTCGAGCAAGCTTGGCCGACGTGAAATGTATGCCCGCTCCTCACCAAAAATGGAGACCCTGCAGCTAAATAGCTTCGGTCGTGCGGTTCACCATCCCAACTTTAGCAGAAAGCAACCATTTCCCTCAACTTACAAGAGATGGAGAATTCCTTCTGTCGCTAAAACTACTCACCCTGCCAATGAGCTCTCAGCGCAAAATCTGTTTGAGTTATTTTTGCGAGAAAGAAAGATTACTGGAGATTTTGTCTCCAAAACTTCTGATATGCTTTGGAAAAAAGAAGTTTTGGAAGTGAATGAATCCAGAAGAACGGAAGTGAAGGAAAAACTTCAACAGCCTTAAAAGATAACTCATGATGAAAGTGGAGGCGGCTTCTTGAAGCTAAGCCATATAAGAAAGTGGGTTTCTGGTGATGGTGAAGTTCCAGTAAATGAAACTGCTTCTACAGTTGAATGGAAAACAGATCGCGATGTTTCGGACCAAATGTGGCCTCGAGTCGAAATGTGGGAGCCGGATGGAGATTTGGAGCAGAGGGACTGCGATGGCTGGAGAATGTTCCGCAGCACACCACGGGAATGCCGCGGGGTTGATTTGAAACTTTCGAGGGGAATTCGGATAGCAAGAAGAATTTGCTTGAAAACGTTTACCATGCAGATGCGCAGGGAATCAATGTCAGAGCCAGGTAGAGGCAGAGGCAGATGTGGCAGATGCAGGTCAGAGTGCTGGTGGTAGTGAATGCGCAGAGAGACAGAGGAAAATGAACGCAGAGCGTATATGGACAGTGAAAGCAGGTCTCATAAATAGAATATGGAAGACAGACATATCAGAACGGCTAGGACAGATGCATTATATGTTAGAGGCAACATGTTAGGAGCACTGGAAAAGAATATGGCAGAGGGCCAGGACTGACATGCACATAACAGGCCACAGAAAAACAAGTGGCTCTGATACCATGTTAAACACACATGGACAGCAAAACAATAGGAAAGATAAATCATTCAATACGTTTTTTATTAACATAAGATACACATTTATAGTACAATACGTGACTCTTGGGATTCAGATCCCAAGGTTTCTTGGACTGCTTTTGTCCATTCGAATTCCACACTAACCCTTTAGGATTAGGTGTCCAACAGATATAGCTATGGAGGAGTTACCACTGGAAGCCACAAGTGACAAAAAAGTAGCAAAGTGGAAGTGCCCATAAGAAAAAGCCCCATTAGAATGCATTGTCTCCTTACCTGGGACTAGTGAAGTCTTATCGATGCTTGAGGAAAGCCCAGATTATTTTACAAAGGAAGGATTTCTAATGGGACTTATCAATTGTTGGGTGCAAAAAGACCTCTCATATCTTCCCTACGATCAAATATAAATTTATGTGTAGGGGTATTTGTGTTTAAAAACCAAGGGTTCTGCGAGAGAGATTAGAGACAGAGGGCCAGGAGATAAAAAGGGGGAGAAGGATAAAGGAAAACAATCAATGATCAAATAAGCGAAATGCAAAGGTAGAAAGACAATGAAGGGTCCACTCTCTGTAACCTAGAATATAGAAGAAAGCATGAGGAGTTGTTTTGGAGAAAAAAATGAAGAGTCTAATGGTTGAAGTAAAGGGAGAAAAATTGTAGTTTCTTCCAAAAATCAATGATTAAACATGGGAATAATAACTTGATATTCACCCTAAAAGGTGAGTATGGGAAAATGAAGCTTATTCATGAAGATATTAAAGATGAATTGGTGTTCCATTTTAAATATATTCCGCAGGAATCTCCTCAGAATAGCATGCAAGCTATAAATCAGATCACAACATGCATTCCTAAAATAGTTGCTAATGATTAGAATGAAGTTTTGATGTGGAGGGTTAATTTTGAAGAAGTAGAGTTTGTGGTGAAGGAAATGTAGAAAAACAAAGCCCCATGTCCAGTTGGTTTCACTTTGGAGATTTTCAAGGGGTCTCAGAACTTCTTGGGTGAGACGGTTTATGAAGTGGTGGAGGAATCCACGAAATCTCAAAAAATATAGAAAGTGTTGAATGCTACCTTTTTAGATTTATTCCTAAGGCTGGTAATAATAAAGAACCTAATGGATTCAGATCAATATGATTGTATAATTTCATTTATAAAATCATTTAACTTGTTATACTGAATAGAATGAAGCCCTTGTTGAGTCAACTAACTAGCCCTGAAAATATTGGTTTTGTGGAAGGGTAGAATATCTCTGATGGAATAGTTCCACCACAAGAGGTGGTTCACTTTCTAAGATGCAATATGTATCCAAGTATGATGATAAAAATCAATTTCTAAAAGGCATATTATAGGTTGAATTGGTATTTCCTCTTGTGGTTTAGATGCTTACGATTTCAGGTTGGATAATCTCATGAAAGAAAGATTGATTCGCTCTCAACTGGAAGTCTTTATGTAAGCATTAGACACTCTAATAAATAAGGAGAAGTATAACATTTTTGTTTTTAATTGCAATGTCTGAGTTGAATGGTACTTGGCTAGGACTCTAGATTCTAGGATACATTCTTTCCTTCTAAGTATCTTGGTCAGCCTCTTGCACTTAATTCAAAGAAGCCAGTATGTTTCTAGGAGATGTTATAAAAATTGGCAAATAAAGTTAAGAATTAGGCTATCAGAGCTTTAAATTTAGTTGGGATAGAAGTGTTAACAAAATCAATGTTATAATCTATTCCTCTATACCAAATGGAAATGATCCAAGAGGTACCATCAAGGAAATAACCATTGATTGGAGGAATTTCCTTTAGAGAGTTGCTAACAAGACTAATCAGTGGGAATTGATGGTGTGGGAGAAGCTTTGTTTGCCAAAAGATGTTGGCGGGTTGGGTTTAAGAGACCTAGAAGCTTTATGTGAAGCATTGGGGGCTAAATTATGGTGGCCATGGGGGATGGGTGGTAAAAAAATTCAGAGACAAATATGGAAGAGAAAGTATAAGCCCCAATCTACTATGGAAGCTTATATTCAAGACCTCAATTACTATCCTGGATCCCAATTTTGGATATGGGCACAAGTGAGTATGAAACTAATAAGAGACCATGCATTTTGGGAAGTGATAAAAGGGGATATAACCAGGATTTGGGAGGACTCATGGTAGCATCTCCCATGACTCGGAAAATTCAAAGTGGGTGGAGATAGAAAAATTTACTAAATCAAGGGGAGGCCAAAAGGTGGTGTGTTTTTGGAAGGAGAATTGTGATTCTTGATTTTGGTGAACCGATAAACTTAAGGAGGATTGGGAATGTCAATAGGGATAAATACCTTGGGATAGTTTTAATAAATAATTTGTGAAGAGGAAGGTTCAGATAGCTCATGACCATGACAAATTGAGGTGGGGTTATAATCCAATTGGTATGTTTACATTTAACGAGGCATATGTCCCCTTGGTAGGACATAAGGAAGCAGTGAAATATTTTCTTTGGAAGGTGGTATCGTCTCGCAATATTTGGCCAAAGGTAAGACACTCCCTTTGGTTATTGGTGAACAACAAAATTTTAACATGGGACTAGATCATAAGGACAAGTTTCCGAGGGACCTCTATATGTTTGTTGTGCTAATCTCAAGAGGAATCAATAGAATGCATGTTTAATTCCTACCTATTTGTGGAGGATGTTCAAAAATCGATTTTGGAAAATTTTGGTCAAATGAATCGAAACAAGGAAGATGTGGGCCTGGGGATTTGTTAATGGAGAAGAGTAAAATATAAAATCCCATGATTAGTAGAGAATGGGAATTTGAAGGAGGATTTATACTATGGACATTCTATAAGGAGAGGAATGTGAGGATATTCAAGGGTAAATGTAGAAAATAGAGAGACATTCGTGCTATTGTGAAAAAAAATATTCGAGAAACAATTATTGTGGTTCCATGGTCTAGTGACATTTGGAAAATGTTAAAAGGGGATGCATACATTTTGAGAAATATGGATTTGAGTTTGGGTACAATATTTTTCAACTCAAGGTCAACCATAAAGATGAGAAATAGTGAAGCAACAAGATTCTTCCCTATGGAAGGCTTCATCAAACTAAATTTTGATGGTGCATCAAAGCCAACCTTGGGGGTGGTAGATTTGGGAGGTGTGATTAGAGATAGCAACTCATATGTAATGAGAGTGTTCAATCACAGTTATGACTCCACTAGTAATAACATGGTGGAATTATAGGCCCTCGAACATGGTCTCCTGATTGCAATAAGAGAGGGTTTCAAATCATTGCAGGTGGATGGGGATTCACGCTTTGTAATTAATTTCCTATAGCACTTGATCATATTTCAACCACCACAGAAGGTAGTTAATAGCTAGAGATTGGAATTATTGGTTCAGAGCATTACAGTTTGAGTATATTTTTTTATTATATAACTACCCATCATTCAAGAATATCTGGCAATAAGGTGGCATATTTTATTACCAATTTGGGTTGTCAGATAAGAGAGCTGGACATAGATGATTGTTGGCCCCACATGTGAACTATGATTAGAAGGAGGACCTCAATCTTTTGCTAGCAAGCGATGGGTGTATCCTTGATTGGGGTGTTATGAAGGGAAACAAGGGGCTTGGGTCTTTGTGCCCACCACCATTGGTGTATTAACAAATATTTATGGATGGCATATGCACTTGGTACTTCACATGCAACTCTCCTGTTGGTGAGGGTTTAGGAGCTAATGGAGTATATAATCAAAAGCATTAGTGAAGTTGAGGATGGAAGAGATGAGGTTATTCGTTGCATCTGGTTTATGAAGGAAGTGGTAGTCATTGGTGGAAATTATTTAGTGAGGGTGGTGAATCCCTAGCTTATATGGTTTTGGGATTCCTCAGCCCTTGCAGTGAGTAATTCCACATCCCATAGTGAAGCTCTTGAGTCTTAGGTTTTCAATTCTTGGCCACTACATATTTTTTGTCAGATTGATTATATATGGGAGGGGAGTCGACGACCCCTGACGAGGATTTTCTACTTGTATATGAAATTTGTAAGCCTTTTGGCCTTCTTTTGGTCCTCTTTCCTTTTGAGAAATGAATTTTGTTTAATTCTTATCTGGCTTTATGTTATCAGGGTACTAGGTCTTATTTAAGGGATGGCTCATTTTTTTAAGATTTGGGCCTCTATGAAACTTCTACCCTTGTGGGGGTTGTGTTATTTGAATTTGAGTCTACTTGGTACAGTTAAATTGGATATTTTGAGGTCAAGTGTTGTCAGGGAGTCTTGGAAAACAATTTCTATCATGTGTTGGAGGCAATGTTGGGTTATTTCTCCCTATGCTATTGGGTATTATAGTGTCCAGATTCTAGTGCTTTATTTGGGGCACTCAATGTTTAAGGTGTCTAAGTCTCTAATTGGAAAGGAGCTTCCCATATCCCTTGGGTGTGATTTTATGTCAGAGGTTAATACTTGTGGCTGGTGGTTCTATGATGTTGTCCTTTGGTGGTTCCCAGGTTTTGATAGTGTTGAGTTGTGTTAGTGGATTTTTCCACTTGTATTTAGAATTAATCCATATAAAGAAGTAAAGGAACCCTCATGTGGTCTGAACATGCCATTGAGGTAGAGAGGAAGAAACAGGAGGGGTTGATGAGCAAGAGGCTAACAAGGGAAACATGGGGCCAAGTTATTCACCCATGACTCAATGGTGACACATTTTAATGTCATTACCCCAAATATGCACCAGGAGATTTGTGAGTTGGAAATCAAAGCTGGGGAGGAGGGGCATTCCTTCTGAGATCCACTGTTATTGCAGATCATGTTTAAGTGGGTGCATGGCCCTACTAATATACGGGGAAGGTGCAAGAAGTACCTAAATTTAATAACCTTGCACAAGAAGATGAAGACAATTCTCAGGTTGGTGTTAAGGGACAATCAAGTTGAAAAATGCAACACTTTCGCCTCCATCGAAGATGTGAAAAAGATATTGCAGAACCCATGGTTCTATGTGGACAACATAGATACCTTCTTTATGAATGTGGAAAGTTGCATTCCTCATGACTTTGGGGGGGGGGGATAGATTGATCCCCCAGGCTTCAGTGTTTTGGCCCTAACTACCATCTCCTCCTCTAAGGATGAGTAGCTGGGAAAAACGTTGGTGTCATTCCTATTCGTATTGCTAGATGATGATGTCTATTTTTATGGTAGTTCCTTGATTCCCGAATAATATTGATGTAGCAAGGTTAGGGCCATGGAGTTTAGGTTTTTGGTCTCAGTTGAAATGTAATGGCTAGCTAAAATATTAGGGCAAGAGAGGCCAAATCCTGGTGCATGATTTCAATGCTTATTTTGTGTGGACTGTGGATACTCTTGGCTCGACGTTCGATCAGTCTTCTCTGGTTTTGTGGGAGATAATGATGTATAACATGAGGATAGGGCTCTCAACCTCACCAAAAGCTTCTTTTGTGTTATTTCATGTAAATTATGTCTTGGTTGTCAATGCAAAGAGTATGAAATCTCAATTTATATGTATTGGTCTAGTTTTATGGTCTTTTTATGGAAAAGGTTGAGTTGTTTTCCTCCCTTTGTCTATTTTCCTATCAATGATGCAATCCAACTCTTTAAAGTAATAGATTTTTTTTTTTTAAATTTAAAACAATTAAAAGAAAAAGATATCTTTATGAATTTTCTATAAAAAGTAACTTTTTACAAAAGTCCTATTAAATTTCTGGAAGAAAAAACATCATATTATCAATAATTCTATCAAATATGAGAAAAACCAACTATAAAAAATTTACATTTTAATCAAAGGTTTGTTATCTTTAAGAGGTGAGGTAAACCATTCAAAACCACCTATCCAAAAGTCCTATCAAATTTGAGAAGAAAACATCATATGAATTCTTTAATTTAATTAATTATTTTTCCTTCATAATCATTAGAGTGCCATTAAAAAACTACTTACCTAATGTATTTCTATAAATCCTTTCAAAGACTAACTATATAATTTAATTATAATTTTTTTCCTTCACTTGTGGACAATTGTATTTTATTTTTTCCACCAAGTCAAGTTATATAATTCAGTTGCTCTTTTTAAAATTTTCATGACTTTTTTAAAATTATTTAAAAATTTTAAAACCAAACATAACTATTTCCTTAAAATTCCCATTAAATAATAATTTTAAAAAATTCATAAAAAAATAATTTATAGAAAATCTCTATAGAAGAAATATTTTCTACAAAAAAATAATTTGATTGCAATCTTTAAAAAAAAAAAAACTTTGTTACAATTTTAATAAACCAATATCTGTTAACATAATTTTATTTAAATTTGAAAAAGTAAAATCATATTTTCCATAAAATATCTATAAAAGAATAATTTATATATAAATAATTTTTCTATTAAACGTGAAAAATAAAATAATATGAATTCTACATTATAATTTTTTTTGTTTTATTTAATTTTGTTTGGAGTGAATTATATTTACTTTGCAAATAGAAGATTATATAAAAAATTATCATAATTCATACTAATTTATCATAGGGGAGGCCATACCATAACAAAAAATGTACACGTCAAGGTATAGAAGGGACATCATGAAACTAACAAAACTAATGCCACACTTGCTTAACACAAGGCACTAGTATATCTAGCCACATAGAGAGTGAACTATGAAGCAGAAACCAAGAACTCAAATCATAGCATAGTTAAGGAAAGGGATAAGAATTAGAGCCTACCATAGGTATAAGGGCTAATAGATATGTTGGAGATCTAGTAACTACTTGAGGGATGCCAAGATGTTGCTCAATCCTTTCCAACCTATGATCTATCTTCTTCAACCTGTCATCTGAATCATTCAGGTGCCCATGCATGTGATGTAGTGATTGTAATAGGTCGATCAGGGAATCATGGCAACCTAATAGGGTATGTCCCAAGAGAAACTTCATCTGGTAGTACAAATATAATTTTTTCATATACTAATTAAATCTTCCTCTTGTATGTCTCATGTCAAGGATCCATCCTATCCACTCTAGCAACACTTTGGAATCTGAGAGGGAATTTCTTTGGGAAGAAGCTTTTCATTTAGATTGGGCTAATTCTTCATGCATGTGCACCAGAATCTACTCACTATATCTAGTTGCAAAACAAAGTACTCTTTGATGTATAAAGGAGTTTCCTTGATAACACGCTCCTCATAATAGGTATCCCTTATCTATGCTCTTTCTCCCTTTTGAGGCATGGTGAAAACAATACCTTCGGTCTATGCTACAAGGATTGAAATGTACTAAAAAATCGACCCTTCTCTGACCTAGATCCACCTCAAATTTGAATGGTCAAAACCTAACTTACGCATGGCCTAAAGAGACGCAATCAAGGGGTCTTTCTAACAAGGTGGACACCTATTGATGAAGCTTCCCAAATTTGTCCTCTTCTTTTCTAGACTCCAAGAAGCCACAAGCTTACACTTCCACTAGCTAAACTGGTTTGGACTTAGACGAGGGACCTCAGATAGTATACAAATCCACCACTCGACCCACCTAAAGACCAGAGAAAAAAGACATAGCCTCCACGCAACCCACACAGAGACTAGAGAAAAAATACATAACCTCCAACCAATCCTTGCAAGGGATTGATAGATGATACACTAGCCAAGAATAATGGATTCCCACATTAAAAAACACGTTCTACTCAAAATGTTCTCATACCATAACTAGTGACCCCATACCATACCATAACTTGATTCCATTTTCATCATTGGTGGAAGTCCTTACCTCTATTAGTGGTTTTCATTAGTGGTTATTGCTCATAGGGTCTCAACTCTATTTCATGTAGATGCAAGAGGCATACTTACTGATAGGTGCTTCTATATTTTGTCCAATACATTCAAAGCCATCTACTTGTGTCCACTCATGTTGGATGATGGGAGATGCATTAGTTATGTCCTTCCAATGGGTCTCTTCTCATTGACTTTGGAATATTTTCTCAACGAATGAGATTTAGAGATTTTATAGTACCTTAGGGCTTATAGCCATCATTGGCGAGATACCCCGCTATCAACAATAGGAATACATCAATGTCCCTTGATCTATACATTCCATCAGTGTTCGATTGTAGCTCATCTATTCACACTTTTTTGTATTTAGTTGGTACCTTGATTCCCATTACCATTATTGGTGAGTTTTCACATATATTCATTTTAAACATTAATGACCAATAACCAAACAATGTCTCCTATGTTCGATTATCTTATTTGTTCAAATAGCATATAGTTTTTTATTTAGTAGGTTTGGATGGAAGACCTTGGACCAATAGTAACATTCCCTCTTTATGCCACTGCCTAAGCTACAAAAAGAAATACCAATCACCTATATGACATTGGTATTTTTTGAGGATCGATTTTTCTATTTCATTGTTCCACGGCTTCATTCTAATATGTATTGAGACATATATCCATTATTTATTTGTTCATTCTTATGATCATGGTTTTTCCATTGTTGTACTTGTCCTAACTTAACAAAGTACTTCATATGATTCTAAATATTATATTTTGGTTCTCTGTCACTTGATTTTGGATTGACATGTTCAAAATTGGATGTTTTTGAAGTTGTGATTCCTCTACCTAGTAATTAGGTGGAAATGACTATCTTGTAGAATTATTGTGGCTCATCAATAGTAATGTTGCAGGTTCATTGTAGATTTCCTATAACTATGTAATAGTTTAGCCGTGAGATTCATGTAGCCTCCTTCTGACACAATATTATGAACACTTCAAGGAAAGGTAAGTCTAGAATCTAATAAAATTTCAACCCAATAGCTGAAAAAATATGACAAAACATACTCTAATAAAAATATTTTCCAAAATTTCATTTTACATACCAAAAAGGGTGGAAAACACTTGAAAAGGTAGGTAAGTTGTATGTTGGAAATTGTTAAAACTATGTAAAAAGGGTGGACATGCTAGGTACCGTCATCTCCCATGAAATGATATTAGTGCATCTCCCCATGCAATTCTATTTGACCCTCTTGATTTGAGGACTCTGATTATGGAGTAATCAAGAAAATAGTGTTTTAATGATAGGAGGAGTGGCCCTCTTCTTCCACTTTATAGTAAACCAAATTTTGGAAAGTAATGGTCCAAATATTCCCCATATTTTCCTTCCTCTCTAGGGTTCCATAAAATGGGTAAATTAAATTTTATTTTAATCCAATGATTTCCATGTGCGTTTAGACAATTAATGTATTTTTAAAATCAATCTAAAGTTATTTTGCATAGGTATAGTCCATGCACTTGGACTAGTTTTCTTTCCCTATGACATTGGTGATCCAAATTTATCAAGAAATGAAATGAAATACAAATTTAAAATAGAAACATAGAGACACAATGAAACTGAACATTAACTAATAAATAGTAAATGTTGAAAATTGTTTACATGAAAAATGAAAGTAAACTAGCTCGGGTGATGGTAGCTTATTTTTTAGAAGAGATGTGATGGCTACATGCCTTTGAAGTGTGTTATAATAAGGTTTAGAGGAATTTTTATCATGAATAAATAATGATAAACCATAAACATCCAAAAACCTAACCCTAGGAGATGAAGCACCAAAAGGTATTGGCCCTGATGAGGTTAGTTGGAATGTCAACTTCCTAGGGCCATATCTTTGGCATATAATCTATGTTTGATATGCAGTTACCCATTTCACTACAAACATCATTTAGGGCCTCAGAATGGCTCTAGAAGTTCAAGCCTTGAAAACTGAAAATAAATAAATAAATAAATAAAATAAAATAAATAAATAAATAATAAATAAATAAATAAATAAAAATAAAATAGAAAATGAACAAAATAAGAAATTGTGTTGAGAAATAGGAAACTGATAGAAGACAATGCTAGGGGAGTAAGTGGAATAGGAAGTTGGCCACCAATATCCCACTAGATCAATCCTCCCACCTTAGGAAGAAATGGTCCCCAGTACATTTAATTCCTCCATGAAGTGAGGAAACTTCTACTGAACATGTTCCTTTGTGAGCCTCTTGCCATGGTGCAAGAGATGGTCAACTTCATAACCTAATAAATTTGAAACCTTTGTTGGAAAGTGTTCTTAATTTTTGTTTCCATGATCTGATTAGTTATGGCATATTCAATGCAATTTGGGTTGAGCTTTATTGGTTTCATTTTCTCAACAACATTTGATGTGTTCAACAATGGTGGAAAGTATGGTTGAAGGTGGTCCACACTGAATATTGGGTGCATGCTAAGGAATGGGGGGATAGTTAGCTCAAAAGTGTTGTCACCCACAACCTTGGTGATAGTGCAAGGCCTGCATTGGATTGGTTGAATCTTCTAATGGGCTCCAGAGAGGCATTCCTTCTATAAATGCAACCAAACCTTGTCACCCACTTAAAACTTATGTGGCATCTGATGTTGATGATGATGTTGTTTGTACTTAGTATTGGATTTATCCAGTATATCATGAACCTACTGATGGATGTGTTGAATGCATTCAATAAACTTGATGGCCTTATTAGATTCAAATTGAACATGTGTATATTTTTTCTGTGTACTTGCAAGAGGCATTTCAACATCAATGGGACTCAAGGGTTCAAATCCCAGGCTCACTTGGAAAGGGTTGTGGCTAGTTGTGCTATGGAGAGCTCTTTTGTAATTGTGGTTCACATAGGGGCAACTCTCATCCCGTGTTCATGGATTCTAAGAATTTTCCATGCATAATATGGGCATTATCACCTTGTTGATGACCACTATCTAGCCATCATTTTAGGTGGGGAATGAAATCGATTTGGTGAGGTTGGTGTCCAATAATGACCAGAGGATCGACTAGAATGTGCTTAGGAAATTAATATTTCTCTATGATATAATGGTCCATGGGATCACAAAATGTACCCATACTCATTCAAAGTAGATATTTGCAGTGGCTTCTCCTATGATACTCTTCTTGCTGGCAACCAATATGGCCATATTATAAAATATATCAACAACCACTAACACACTGTCAATACCATGCTTGGTAGAAGTAAGGCTCGACATATAGTCCTTGGATATGGATTCCCAAGACTGACTAGGAGTAGGCAGAGGATTGTATAGGCCTTGCTTCTTAATGGTTGCTTAGCGATGACATAGGATGTGCAAGACCTGATATATTTTCCAATATCTTGTTAGACTGTTGGCCATTAAAAATACTTTTGCAGTACTACCACTATCTTCTCCAAACCAAAGTGTGTTGTGAATCAACTGTAATACAACTCCCAAATTAGCTTGGCACACTCGCTTGAAGGAACACAAATATGATCTAGATAGCACAACAGTCTACCTGAAGGTGAAAGTGTTGAATTGGATTTTCCTATATCAACATAATGTAGTTGACAACAAATTTTGAGTCATTTTCATATAGTTGTGGCCATCTAGAAGTATCATGGCGACAAGAGTTGAGAATTATCACTAGTATCACAATCAAGGGCCAGCTGAGGTCATATCAAATGTGATTGGTTCTCCATTTCTTTTATTTAATGTTCAAATGGAATTATTGCATGTATGTGGACCGTTTCTAATAGCAATCATTTTATAACTTCCCTTATGTTCATGTAGATTGAATATCTATGTGTATGGTCGTCTCCTTCCCATGAATAGATTATTTCCATTATTAGTAGACCTCCACGATATAATACACTTCCTTATCATAGGTGAGTTACCTTTGAACATTATTAGCAAGTGTCTTATTGTGATAAGGAATTAGATACCCCTACTGAGTGAGGACTACAATAAAATTTAATTAGAGGAATATGTCTCAATCTCGTATGGTTGTTACGAGTCTGGAAAAGTGAGGTTTGGTGTAGCGAAAAGGTGGTGTTTAATTTCGATGAATTTGTTTTGTTGTGACTCAAACAAAAAGAACTTTTCTTTTTCTCCACCCTCGGTAACTTGACTCAAGGGCCAAGTGATATGAGAGAACCCAAACACAAACATCCAATAGAAATTAGCAAGGCCCAAGAAGCTGCAAAGCTCTGTTAGAGTCGTAGGGGTTGTCCAATCCTCAATGAATTGGATCTTAGCTACATCCAAATGCACACATTTCTCATCAATTATGTAGCCCATATATTGAACTTGGTGCATGCCAAAGGAGTATTTCTCTAAGTTGGCACATAGCTTGCACTATCATAGTGTTTGAAGGACATGTCGAATATGTTGCAAGTGATCTATCCAACTCTTGTTGAAAATGAGGATATCATCTAGATATATAACCATGAACGAGTTGGTGAAAGGTTTCAAGATGTTATCCATCAGCCTCATAAAAGTTGCAAGGGAATTTGTCAACTCGAAGGGCATGAACAAGCACTCAAAGAGACCCTCCTTGAACCTAAAGGAAGTCTTACATACATTTGTGTGTTCTATTGGAACTTGGTGATAGTCAGACATCAAATTGATATTTATGAAGTAATTAGCCCCCTTAAGCTATTCAAGAAGGTCATCAATCTATGGAATCATGTATTTGTTCTTGACTATCATTTTTTTCAGTGCTCAATAGTCAATGTAGAGTCTCCAAGTCCCATATTTCTTCCACACAAGTACAATTGGGATCCCACGAGATGATGAACTTGGTTGAATGTGCCATTTTTGTAGCATCTCCTGGATCTGCCACTTGATTTCTTCATTTTCTAGGAGAACGAAACAACATATTATCCCATTAGGTAGCGGTGCACTGAGGATCATATCGATGAAATTCTTGATATGAAAGTGAAAAGTTACCCATGTAGTGATGAGAATATGTCCCTATACTCTTCAAAAACCTTTTCCACTTACTCCTACTGCATGGCGAAACACTTTATAGAGGCCATGGATGTGGCCATGATCTTCCCCTTACTTTGAGAGTGAATAGGAAGAAAAAAAATCCTAGTCTAGGAGATGATCTTACTGCATTTCTTAGTATAGATCAAATAAATGGAGGCAAATGGGTCTACCTATAGTATCCTATATAGTTTTATGCCCAAAGTGAAAACAATAGTACAAGATCTGGAATCGTAAAAAAAATGACACATCTACAAGTTTGGTTGGCATATTAAAACATCAAAAACTTCAAGGGGAACAACATCCAAAAATACCTCATCCATGAAAGGCTTGATGTTGTAGTGCGAGAAACATTTTTGGTTGACGTGGAGATCTTAACCTTGGTGGAGCCACCCGATGGTGTATGGATATAGGTGTCGTGTTGTCGACAAGCCCAACCTCTTAACTACCTTTACTAAGATGAGGTTCTTCTCACTCCCACTATTGATAATGAACTATAGAAGAGCACTCTTCACCCACATCTATGAGTGGATGAGATGCTCACCCTCCTATGAATCTTCGCACTCAATTTTCTTAACCTTGGTGGTGGCAATAGTGGCATTGGGTTTTGCATCAATAATTTGTTTCCTATTGTTATTTTTTGGCTGAGATTCAGAGCATGCATATAACTCTAAAGCTTTCATTTCAACCACCAATGACTTCTTTGTGTGAAATTCACTTGTGTTGTGAGTTGGGCTCTTATGGAAATCACACCACTTTCATGTGTCTTTCTTCATCTTCCCATTGTTATTCTTTCCTTATAGATTAAATGGATTTTACTGAGCCATTCCACCTTGGCTCTATCCTTTGGTCTGTTGTTTGGGGGTGCCCTTTCGCTACTTTGGATTCACATATCCAAAGTCCCACTTCTTCTATTTAAATATCTACTCAATGTTGATAGCATATCAGTATGTTGCACCAAGAAAGGAGATATCCAGGAACTCCATTTTTTCTTAGATGTATTTGTGTAGACAACCAAACGTACTTTAGCACCATATGTTTCTCAAAGTTCTTGATACCTAGCTTCGTGCATACAGTATGAAAGAAATTCATGAACTATGGCACTTCTTTATCCCTTTCCTGTGGTAGTGTGGTCCATTTTATGTACTTGTCTTCATATCTCCTAATAGGGTAATATTTTTCTTTAATAACATCTTAGAAAAATTCCCAAGAAGGTGCGACCGAAAATATTGAGGATGCCTCCTCTGCCCTTTTCTCACAGTATGTTTCCCACTAGTCCTCGACATGGGGGGTGGCCTTAAGGAGTGAAAAAGTAATTTTTTCTCTATCGGAATAATTATGGACCGAAAAATATACTTCCAGTAGATTTAACCATTTATCTAGATCATCTGCGTCTATTTAACCTGCAAACATGGGAATGTCAAAATTAACTTGTACCTTAAAGAGGGTGGTGCCTCCAAAGTTATTACCAAATGAAGATGCTTCGCGCATTAGTAATTACCAAAGTATCTAGGGAAAATTAGCTATCATCTCGTTCCTCTATCAATTTATGGATTCTTCAAGCAAGAATTTGAAAGGATATCCTACTCCCTCATGTTTCTTTTATTCTTCCATGGGAGGCCATCAAGGTTAGCGGGGAATGTTGTCTTTGTGGGGCATGACCCAGGTTCAGCGTTAGTTAGCCTAACAAATCCCTACACTACTCGCCCTTTCGGCATCAGCGTCCGGAGCGCTGACCAAAGTCTCACACGAAGCAGTATGGGGGGGTGATGGAACCACGTTTCCACACCCTAAGATGGTCGTGATGTCGGTTTATAACTTTTGTTCCTACTTCTGTAGAAGCCACTAACTTTAGGGCTTTGTCAATCTAACACTTTATTCTTCCCTTCGATACCTCTGAGAAGGTGTATGAATGACCTTCGTGCAACCTTAACCAGCGATGCAGGTACTTTCGTGCTGCTATGATAGTGTATTGAATAAGTTCCCAAGTTATCTTAAGTGTTTTACTTATCTTACTAAACGATCCCAGTTAGCGTCGTGTAAACTATTATTCTTACTTGCATTCAATTAACCAATATAATCACATATATTCGCGCATCACATAAACATTATAAATTAAACCCAAAATGAAATATAACCAGAGGCATTAACAAGAAATAAATACATAGAATTTGTAGAATACTTCTCTTTATTGATATCTTCAGTTGATACAGACTCTATCCGGCCTGCGCACACAGCTGTAGGAGTCCGCACACTCAGCTATGGACTTCTACCCTAGGCCTCTACGCACTCTGCTGCAGAGCCTCTACCTATGCTAAGACCTGAAACACTTAGACTTCTCTACCAAGACTCTTCACTTCTTAAACTTAAGACTACTTAGAGCTTACTTACTTAGCTCCTTTTTATACAATCCCATGTTCCACGGACCATGGGTGGATTTTATAGCCAACTTTACACTTTACAAAATAAGGGAAGACAACCCTTTATAACACTAGACACCTTCGTGCTCCGCGACCATAAAATGTGAAGAATTTACAACTTTATTACGAAATTGACCCAAAACATGGACTTTTAGCCCCAAAACTGTCCTTGGGGGAACCCGTTCCCAACATGTCCCCAACACAAACATGGTGACTTGCCCTCGAGTCACTCTACGGGCATGGAGATCTTTGCGCAAAGCCCTCCTAGCTCGACCTGTATGACAGCGACCTTGGTAGTGCACTGTGCAGCCACTTACTTCGCTTCTTCAACTAACTAATCGGTTGCTAGTCCTGAACTGTCAGCCTGAAGCTTCTGTTGAGTTACTTGCAGTGTAGCAAGCTTGCCTTCAATAGAGGTTGTGACTGAATAAGCCTCATCTAGCCAGGGCTTCAATCGCACCTTTAGCACTGCCTCCTTGCGTTCCGCTGCATCTACCTATTCTTTCAATTGCTTAGCCTCCTATAGCTTCGCCAGTCTTTGCATGAGACCGCCGATTTGCACTGTATCTTTTACTTTGTCATAGAACTATTGTAGTTCTCACGCTTCTGTCTCCAGGAATTGTACATTAGGGTCAGGACCTCAAACGACTGTTCAAAAAGTTGTGTGCAGTCTGCTACTACACTGTCTATGGCCGCTATCAATGTGACAAGGGTTTCACGCTGCTCCTTTACTTCTGGTGGAGTTGAAGGCTGGGCTGTCAACTATAAATCTGCAATCTGTAGGTTCAGCTCCAGCTGAAACCTAGCCATCTCTGTGCGAGCATCACACACCCCTATGGCTAGCTTGTGAACCCGCACATCAACTGGTTCTTCCTTAGGAATGGCCAACTCTAGGACCATTCAGAATGCCTCCTCCACGACATGACTAAACGCTTGTTTCAGTTGGTTACCTCAATCACGATGGTGATGGCAGAGTCTCGATGTAGGGCCATTTGTTCATTATTGATCCTCTACTCACTGATCACTTGTAAAGCGCGGTGTTCGCGGGCCGTCAACTCCTTGGGCACTCCATCTTGCAGTAGGTGGAGTGCCTCACCAGGGGGTGCTACCAGGTTCAACCCAACTCCCTTGAGGGCACTGACAGTTGGCCTATCAACTTCATTCTCTATGGTCAGTGCTCCATCCAGAAGCACTATCACGCTGGAGACCTTCGTACGCAGCGTCTTAGCAACTTCTGAAGTGTCGATAGCAAGGTTGGTGGACACCATGCTAGCCTATGATGCCCAGGTCTGCCGCTCCTGCAGACCTATCTAGATGGACCCCAATAGTAGTTGCTGCTGCTTCTCGAACTGCTGTAGTGCCTCCGAGGTGAAATCTGCACCATGTATCTAATGTCATGCAAATCCCCCTCTATGAGGGTGATTGGGTCCAGCAACACCTTAGTGGCCTTAGATTTCTTCCTCGACCCCACTTTTTCTTGCTCCCTTAGACACTTGATTCGGTGTGATGTCGTCTAAGGGTCCGCACCATGCTGCTTTGTTTGCTCATCCATTTCTTCCTCTGTGTTGAGAGAAGGTGACCTTGCGCCTTTGTCAGAGCCATCCTCTATTTCGTCTGTCTCTTTTTCCATCTGTTAGGTGGCATCACCGCCAAGTCTAAGGTAGTGCGCCACTCTACTGGCCAACAATCAAGCATTACATCAATTTCATCGTCCATTTCCAAGTAAGGCAAGTCATACCATGTCTGCACAGGTCCTTTTGTGTCCTGATCGACACATGGTGAAAGTCTGCCTTGAACTCTGTATACCCATGTAGGTTGGAAAACACAGTAGGTGGCAACTACGGTTTGCAATTGATAGCCATGTGGATGTTCATTTCCATCAAGATCCAGAATATCTTGCTATTGATGCATTGAGCATCCTTGTTCACCCACAACGAAGCGTAATTTTTTGATTCTGGCAGGTTCGGCGTGACCGAGGGGAATTGACTCTCTTCCTACAGCTCCCAGGCTACCAACACAATAGACAACAAGAGCCATAGATAGTGGAAAGTATTGATGAGCTCTTATTCCTCAAGCCATTTCACAAGGAACTCACCGCAGAGATAGTGTGCCCAATTGAACTGGACTCCTTTGGTGCATTGGGCTGCAAGAGCAACGACTGGTGTCGGCACTTCATCTACGTGACAATTCCTCATAACCTTTCCTGCCAAAATCTATGTGACCACCTTTACTGCAGGGTCACTAATACTTGAGATGGCATAGCCTTGCTGCTTTTTTACAAGCTTGAATTTCTCCTTCATGGCCTCCATAGGGGCCAGCTCACCACCTTTTCCACCAAACATCATGGCTGGATTTTTCCCTATGTAGGGCAGCCATGTGATCCTATCGATCAATCTGTAGGTGATGGGTATTGGCTCCTCCATCCACAGACACCCATTGTGCACCAAGCATAGCAGCTGCTTGATGACCAATACTGTAATGGGGATGCGATTGTAGTGCGACACCTATAGGAGGTTGAGAAGACCTGCCTTGTCTACTCCCCTGAGCCACTTCTGCGGTTCCAATACAGTCATCTTGGTGGTTGTGTCAATAATGTGGTGCATTACCTACTCTGTGGCGAACTGCGGGAAATTCTCATGGTTAGCTAAGTCCCAATCTTCTAGTTTTAATAGAGGAACCCACCCCAAGTACGGTCAGTCAAAGACAATCTCGTGCAGTAGCAAAGGGGTTTGCAAGGGGACCTTGCTCTTGTTAATGTCTTTTTGCACCTTAGTCTTGCCCTTGCGCAAAGGGACGTACTCAGGAAACTTAGTGATAGGGTTAGCACCCTCGACTTGAACTTCCTCCATCTCTACCGCCAAGTCCTCATCATTCATCAGGATGTCCTCAATTTCCTCCTCCTCCGGCTCAAGGTTAATGGCCTTTCCCTTTTCCTGTGCGGTGGGCTTGTCCTTTGGTGGGTTCCTTCTCAGTGACGCATGCACCAGTATTGCAGCCTGCTTGCTCGTTATTTCCTTTGCACTCTTCTTGGTTGGGGTTGGATTCTGTCTAGGCGTCCATGGTGATTTGGGAACTTCAGCTAATACTTTTGCAACCTTTGGGGTAGCTCCCTTTGCCCCCGTGAAGACTTCTAGCACAGCCTCCTCGATTTTCACTGCTTCGGTGTCCATCCATAGCTTCTGTGGGTGTCGACATGATGTTATGCAACAAATCTTGTGTCTCCTTTGGTAATTTCTCAAACACTGAATTCACTATTAGAGCTTCAAAGAATTCATGGTTCATGTGCACCTAAGAACTCAACAACCCAATTGTCAAAATGACAAGTGCTTTTCACTGGATAGCCACCTATAATTTATAGGGCATTTTGAATTCAAATCTGACCGTTCCCCCCACATTCGGTTCATTAATGCCAGATTGGCAGCATAATTTCAAGGATCTTACCCATAAGGTTTGTCTTAAATGCCGGTCGCCCGCTCCATTTGATCGCATTTCTACCATCAAATCATGAACTGTGACTTTAACGGTCCCTTTCTTGCTAACCTACGTGATTTCTTCTTGGGTAGCATATCTCTCTTCGCGTTGTCGTGAACCCTGTGACATTTCCTCGTCTCACACAATACTCCAATCACGTAGTTCCCCAAACAGAGTAGTTTACTTTATAGTCCCACGCCTCCTTTCAGCTGCCTGGAGCACTAAGACTATGCCACCGTCATATAGTCACCTGGCCAGATCCCTGGTGTATGGCTTCAATTGGCTACCATTCACCTTTCCTGGGAAGGGATCTCCATTCAATTTAACCAACTGAACTGCTCCACCATCAGTAATCTCCTTAATGACATAGGGCCCTAACCAGTGCATTCTGAATTTCCCTAGAAATTTATCAAACTTGTTGTCATATAACAAAACCAGGTCATATACCTTAACGGTGCACAGCTTAATGTGTCGATCATGCCATGCTTTTTCACACTACTTTGGGACTTTTTGGTGAAATCCAGCTAGGAATCTCTTCCTCAAGCTCAACCAGCTACGCGAGCCTCTCTTCCACGGCTCCATGATCCGTCATACCCGTGAGTGCCACTATGCACAGACTAGAAATTATGTATTCCATGGGCATCACCGCTTCAAAACCATATACAAACCTAAAGGGTGTTTTCCCAGTCAACTTTTTGCATGTCATCGGATAGGCCCATAGTACTGTGGGTATGCATCAGTCCCAACCACTTCGCTGAGTTTCACAAACATTGTTCAACACATTCTCCAACACCTTATTGAATGCTTGCACCATCCCATTAGCCCGTGGGTGATAAGGTGTGCTTTTCTGGTGATATACCTTAAATTCCTTCATCAACGCACTGATTGTTTCGTTCAACAAGTACATACTACGATCACTCATCAAAATATTTGGACACCCAAATCGCGTCAGTACATACTCAAAGAGAAACTTCGTAGAAGTCGCACTTGTGTAATCCTTCACAGGTTGTGCCTCTGCCCATTGAGTCAAATACTTAGTCGCAGTGATAATGTACCGTGCTCCCATCTTCTTCCCTTCGGGATGGATGGGTCCCACAAAATCTATTGCCCATTTCTCAAAAGGTTGTAATATCATCTTTGGGTTGATAGGCAGCTCATCTCTCCACGATGGCCTGCTTGTCCATTGAATCACATCACATGCATTCTAGTAAGCTTTTGAATCCTAATGGGGGGTTTTCCACCAAAACCCTGTGCATAGAATCTTTTGGGAGGTTTATTTTCCTACATAATTCCCTCCCACAATGGCCCCATGAGAGTCCGAAAGGATACTGCTCCTTTCAAACACCATTACATATTGTCATAATACTTCACCAGACCCCATTTTGTACAGATGTCCGGCAATGATAAATGTTTCCCGCACACACCACTAACTCCTTTTTCTTTTGGACGGTGTAACCTTTCGGGGCAGTTCTTGTCATTAAGAAGTGTATGATTTCTTCAAAATGACCATCTGCAACATGCACTGCAAATATTTGTGCGTTAGGTAATCCCTCCTCCAAATTAGTGGGCTCTTCCTCCATTTCGATGCGTGACAGATGGTCTGGTCCCGTGTTTAGTCGTCCAAGCTTCACAATAGCTTCAAAATCATACTCCTAGAACAATAAAAACCACGTACAAATTCTCCCCCCCAAACACAGGCTTATTGACCAGGTACTTCAACAAAGAATGATTTGTATACATCTTAAAATTTCCATACAGCAAATAATGTCTAAACTTCTGGAGCACACATACCATGGCTAACACTTCACACTCGGTGGTGGAATAGTTATTCTCAACCTTGGATAACCTCTTGCTTTCAAATGCTATAGGATGGTCCAATTCTCCTCGCCAGCCTGTGTCAGTACTACTCCTAGTGCTATACATGATGTGTCTACATGTACATGAAACTCCTTCTTCCAATCTGGGAAGACTAAAATCGGCGCGTTGACCATTTTCTCTTTCAATATATCCAAGATTTTCTTACAGTCCTCGTTCCAATAGAATTTGACATCCTTTTTCAATAACTTCTCCATAGGTGCGGTGATCTAGGCATAGCCCTTGATAAAATTCCTGTAATACCCCATATGTCATAAGATTGTGTGCAACTATTTCACACTCCTTGGTGCCTCCAAGTTAAGTATCACTACGATCTTTGCAAGATCTACCATCAGTCCCTGTCTATAAACCAAATGATCCAACTGAGTCCCAAAAGGCACATAAAACACACATTTATTCAGATTGAGCGCAATCTGGTACCTTCGACAAGTATCTAGCATCAGGTGCAAACTTTGCCACATGGTGTTTTACTAGCCCAAACACAGTCCAGTCATCAAAGTACACCTCGAAAAACTTATGAATGAATTCTTTGAATGCAGCAATGACTACGTGCAAAAAAATCGTAGGTACATTCTTCAATCCAAAAGGCATTATAGTGTACTAAAAACATCTCCATTTAGTCACGAAGGTCATCTTGCTTCAATACTCAGGCGCGATTTTGATCTGATGGTACCTAGAGAACCCATCAGTGAAGGAGTACGCTTCCTGGCCACCTACATTATCCAATACCTCATTAGTGAATGGAGTCGGGAAAGGATCATGTACACAAGTGTCATTCAACTTCTGGAGATCTATGTATATCCTTATTTCATCCTTCTACTTCTTTTCATGTACCACCATTGGGCTTACCCAATCAGATTCTTCTACGGGCTCAATGATGCCTACCACGAGCATCTTGTCTAGCTCTAAGTGAACATTATCCTTATACTTCAGATTGAGACAATAAGGTCTTTGCTTAACCGGCTTCACGTCATTTTTTAACGTGATCTTCATAACACCCAGGACTCCTATTATCCCCTTTCGCCCCTTAAAATTGGTAGGGAACAAATCCTGGTATTCCCAGAGCAATTCAGTGACCTTATCTATGGTCATGTCATCCTAGTAATCTCCAATCTTCATGAATTTGGGCTCTGCCTCTGTACCAATATTTACCTGTTTCATTTTCAGTGTTGCGGTTATATCAAGATTCTCAATCTGCGGTCCCTCGACCTCGCGGTGACCCTCTATTTCAGGGATATTAATTTTTCATGGATCCTCATCTTCCTCTTCATTAGTCATGTTATAGCATTCTAACACATGGCTCAGCTGAGTATTCCAATCAGGTCGAATCAGATCTAAAGTATCTTGCGGTATCCTAAATATTGTTGCTTTAACTTCTTGTAGCGCTTTGTCAATACAGTCAAACCCATATTCAAAGTTGAATGCCATTATGAATCCTTCACGCAAAATATCCCATTCACCATGGCAGAGCTCTGTCTCTACGTACCAGTTCATCAGGATGACATCCAAGGTATGACAGAACAAGTGCACCCATTCAATTTGGGGCTTCACTCCATAAGCCTTAGCCCATTTGGCCAAGTGTGCATGTGGGTCATCCTTCACGTCATATTTGTCTATCATTCATACCTCTGGCTTCCCAAAGTGTGTTCTCATCATACTCCTACACTCGCACCAATCATCAAAGCCACCCTTGTGCGTACCCCCCCATATTGCGAGCATAGCGTGTAGTGCCCAGTCCAAAGCCTGGACACACTACTTTTCTAGAACCTCCCTCTCAAATGCATCCAAAAATACATCTACATCATTCAGGCCATCGTAATTGGGAAAATTTCCTACCTCTGACAATACACAGCGTAGCAACTGGGTCATCATGTTACAGCTCGTCGTGGTTACTTCATGCAACCGATTCTACCAGTTCTCTAATTCTTCATCAAAGTCTGAGGTGTAGGAACCTTGGCGATCCCATGTAATTCATCCATCCACTATAAGATTCACCCAATCTTGATCTCACGTTGTTATCTTATATATGTAGTCCAAATCGTCATCACTTTCATAATCGCATACCGGTTCAGTATAGCGCAATCCTTTAGTAGGATCGAGGGGTACTATTACACGAAGCAATTTATTTTCAAATATCATCTTTTTCTTCTTTAGGTTGATTACCCCATTCATGTCAGTAGCTGAATCAATGCTAAGGAGCACAGTGTAGGGGTTGTTGTCATCCACAATTTCTATTACTTCAAAGTCAGTGAATAAGCTCGCACCTTCAATATCTACAGTTACTCCTTGCAGTCATCCCATGGGGATGAGCTTCTGTTGATTTTCCATCCTTAACTGAATCAGAGACCACTGCAGTGCAGGTCTTCCCATCCACTCCCAAGTTTGCTTTTTTAAAACGTTCACATCTAACCCCAGATCCAAAATAACTTGATCCATTTCATATTCTCCTATCTGCATGTTCAGTCGCATCTCTCATCTTGTCCTTGCTTTATTCTTACCAATCTTCCATACAACGCACGGTTCACCTGGAGTGGTTCTGGCGCATCTATTTATAAGCTCATGTAACCCCATCACAGCCTTGCTATTGCACAATAGATTCATGCAGGTTTCTAAAAAGGTTGTAAGCATAGAAGGTTCCATTTCCTGATTAGGATTATCCTTGCTCCCTGAGGTAGAGGCCTCAATGAAGCTCTTCTTTTCTTCCATGTATGTTTCGCATACACGCTCCAAATAAAATTTAGCCTCCTTCACCGAAGCTTTCTCAACCCATGCACTGTCTTTGCGTTGCTTCCCCTTATCATCCCCTATTGCAATTCCATTGTGGAGCACTATATTCACATTCAGATCCTCTTCGTGAGGCTCAGCCCTCATCATCTGCAAGTTCTGATTTGGCTGAGGTGGTAGCACCCCCTTGTTGCATATCCTTGCTATCAGCATAGGACAGTCCTCTGTCTCATGATCAAACTAAGTACAATATTTACACAATGAATGCATTGGGTTAGTGTATTCACAGGCATAGTGTCCTAGTCCTCCACATTTGTTGTATATTAACTGTCCCCGAACTCTTCCAGGTCCTCCTCTGCCTCGGCCTCGTCCATGCCCCTGAAAGCATGTTCGCACCATCCTATCACTCTGGTCAGGGGGCCGCGCTTCTATTTGAACCCTATAGGCGGGTGTTCTGTCCATTATCAATTCATAACTTCTACAGTTGTGCTCATCATGCCCTACCAACCTATAGAAGTCACATAATAGTTGTGGCGGTGTTTGTCCAAACTTCTGCAGCAAATGACAGTTATCCGTCGTGTGTTTTCGTGCTACCTGACATATAGCACACCACAACACAGGCCCTACGCTCGGTCCTGCTTGGGCTTCCAGCCTCAAAGGCATCAGTCCTCCTCCTGCAATATAGTTTGCAAAGACCAAGTAATGGTCTTTGTCATGCCCCTAACCTTTACATTTCAGGCACCATATCTCTTCACACACCTCTTGTCGAACTATTCTATCCTGCTTCAAACTTTGCATTTTAAGGAAAAGATTTTGCAACTGTGCATGGATCTGTTAAACCCCCAGATTCATATCTTTCATTGGTGTTTCATGTAGTCTCATTGCAATCTCCAAGGCCTCTGCCTGAGTTGTAATCTTCTGTTGTGACAATGCAACCCTTTGGTGAGGCAGGAGTGAAGCCACGAACCATTCGCGGTGTTGTCCAGCTATTAAGTTCATATTGGCTTCATGGATTTTACACTTCAATCTCTGATCCAATTCCTAAGGTGTCTCACCTAGTTTCATCGTGATTTCCTTGAACCCCACAATCGACTGTGCCTTGGATTTAGGCCTACTGAATTCTTTATTCAACATGGTCTAGATGTCTACCAACCCAGCATTTGGGTTATCATTAGAGTACTTGATGTATCAAGTTGGCGCGCTATCCTCCAAAGCGCTAACCAAGGTTGCCTTCTTCATGTGATCATTTGTGACACCCTGAGCTTTGCATACAACTTTCACGATGAACCAAAACTAGTCCGGGTCTTCATTTCCCAAGCCTTAAAACAAAGGTAGCTTCACTGAATTTGCCATGTTGAACTGTAGTGGTGGTGGTGGTGGTATGGGTGAAGTCGCAGGTGATGGTGGTGAAGTTGGAAGTGGTGTAGATGGAGGTGGTAATCGCGAGAATCCCTGTCTTATTAACTAAATTGCACTTCATGGAGAAGCCTGCACTACTCACTCTTCATCACCCAATGGAGGAGAAATCAATGGGCTATATTCAGGACCCTTTCTTCCCTCGCTTTTGTAAGTCTTTCCATTTCGCGTAGCTCTGAACATCAAGATAGTTGCATAACCTGTTTTTCACACAATAACATCTTAATCTACGAATTTAAGGACTTCAAGTACTTAACTCATAGACCTTTGAAAAAGAATTTCTCTGCCTGGTTGTAGCTAACTGAGGTATCGACCACGAAATCAGTCACAAATCCTCCTATGATGTGATCAAGCCAATAATCGACAGCATGGGTAAATCTTATCCTCAGAGGATTCCAGTCTCTGTACTAACCCCAAGGTCCAGACAATAAGACCATCAAGTCCCCACCTTCCTTGGCTATCTGATATCTTCACAATCCACTCGTATAACTCAACTGGAAAGGAACAAGAAAATATCTCGTGGATTTATCTATATAGGTACCTGTCCAGGCATTGTTCCTTTGTCAGCCGTCGATTTCTATTCTCCTACGCCATGGATCTTCCTGTCCAACTAGTCTTCGATCTCTTTCTTAGTTAAACTACAATGATATGAAATCACACATATCTCATGCAAATTCCGGTCTCGGAAACGGAACCATTTGTTGGCTTTATGGGGCCTGACCCGGGTTCATCGTTAGTTAGCCAAACATATCCATACACTATTGGCCCTTTCGGCATCAGCCCGCAGAGCACGAACCAAAGTCTCACCTGAAGCAGTATGGGGGGATGTTGGAACCAATTTTCCACACCCTAAGATAGTCGTGATGTTGGTTTATAGCTTTTGTTCCTACTTCCGTGCAGGTCACTAGCTTTAGGGCTTTGTCAGTCTACCCCTTTATTCCGCCCTTCGGTACCTCCGCAAAGGTGTACATTTGACCTTCGTGCAGCCTTAACCTGCAATCCAAGTACTTTCGCACTGCTATGACAGCGTATTATATAGGTTCCCAAGTTATCTTAAGTGTTTTACTTATCTTACTAAACAATCCCAGTTAGCGCCGCATAAACTGTTATTCTTACTTGTGTTCAATTAACCAATATAATCACATATATTCACACATCACATAAACATTATAAATTAAACCCAAAACGCAATATAACCAGATGCATTAATAGGAATAAATACACAGAAGTTGTAGAATATTTTTCTTTATTGATGTCTTCAGTTTGATATAGACTCTATCTGCCCTGTGCACATAGATGCAGGGGTCTGTGCACTCCACTGCAGACTTCCGCCCTAGGCCTCTGTGCACTCAACTACAGAGCCTCTACCTACGCTGAGACCTGAAACAATTAGACTTCTCTACCAATACTCTTCACTTCTTAGACTTAAGACTACTTAGAGCTTACTTACTTAGCTCCTTTTTATACAATCCCATGGTCTGCGGACCATCGGTGGATCTTTACAGGCGACTTTACACTTAAAAAAATAAGGGCGGACAACCCTTCATGACTCGAGACACCTTCGCGCTTTGCGACCACAAAATGCGGAGACTTTACAACTTTATTACAAAATTAACCCAAAACATGGGCTTTTAGCCCCAAAACTGTCCTTGGGGGAACCCGTTCCCAATAGGGACAGTCTTGCAAGGGTTCATGCAGTTTGAGTCCCAAATCCTTATACCCTGACCTCATTGGGGACATATACAAAAAAAAAAGAGAAAGAGTAGACTGCTTTGATACCACTGATCTAGACTTATGAAGGAATGAAATGATATACAAAATTAAAACAAAAACACAGAGATATAATTAACTAAAATTCAATTAATAAAAAAAATGTTAAAAATTGTTTACATGTAGAATGAAAGCAAACCAGCTTGGGCGATGGTATCTTATCTCTAAGAAGAAATGTGATGGCTACATGTCTTCTAAATTATGTTACAATGAGGCTCAGAGGAATTTTTAACATGAAGAAATAATGAGAAACCCTAAGTATCCAGATAACTAACCCTAAGAGATGAAGCGCCAAAAGGTATGGTCCCCAATGAGGTTAGTTGTAATGCTAACTTCCCTAGGTCATAACTTTGCATGAAATATTCATTTGGCATGCATGATAGCTCATTAGAAAGTTTTATCCAAGGAAAAAAGCTTTCAATTGTAAACATGTGTATTTCCCAGTTCCCCAAAAAAATTGTTTAGGGCCTCAAAACGGCTCCGGAAGTTCATGACCCAAAGATTACCAAAAATCGAAAACTGTCGAAATAGGAAACTATGCTGAAAAATATGAAACTAATAGAAAAAAGTGTAAGTGTCGAAGTGGAATAGGTGAGTGGTCAACATTATCTAGTTGGATCAATTGATTTCCTCCACTGTACTCTAACATTATTTTATTCATTTTCAATATTTAGTAACCTAAAAAAGGAAAAATATTCAAATATGATAAAAATGAGAGAGGGGACAAATAATAAACATCTTTATTTAGTCAAAAATTGTTTTGATTTGTCTCACCCTTAAACAAAGAACCAAATTTTGAGTAGTGTACTCAACGTTTTAGGTTTTATTATATAAGCTTATGAAGATGAAGTTTGATTTCTGAGTTGATAACTCCAACTAGCTAGTCTTCTAGTCAGTATGGAGAGTTTGTTAGTGCCTTATGTGTGACAAATTCATATTTTTGTTCCACTTTACATCAAATTCCACCCAAGTCACCATTTTGTTGTGTTTATGATCAAGGTAAGTTTTTGTTGAAAATAGCAACAAGAAATGCTAAGTATAGAAGTGATAAATTTAGTATTGCTATAAATACCATTTCAGGATACCTTCCTATTTTAGTTAGTCCCTGAACTAGAATAGAGAAGTAAAAATTCGAATTTGATCTTAGCAACTGTTTGTAAAATAATTAATTAATTCATGTTGAGTTAATTAGTTGTAGAAAATCAAACATTAAGTCTATGTGGGGACATGCAACAGTTTCTCCATTGATTGAGGAATTTATCTATCAGTTAAAGAGATAAGGATGAGTTGTAATATTGAGTTGTAATTAGTTGGCTCAGTTAACTGAGTCAAGTCCAATTAGATTAATTCAAACAATTTTTTGAAGTAATTGTGAGTTCAGTTAGTTAATGCATGCATGCATGTAACTGCTGCACTTCAGATAACTGAATATTCTCTCTTAAATAACTCATGCATGTCAGTTCAGACAGAGACCCAATTGAGATAAGATGGAGGGACAATGCACTATCAGTTACAGGAATATTCGATTGTGAATATCTCTTGTATACAGAAGGAATTCATTCCTTGGAGATTGCATAGTTACTTCTTCAGTTTAGTGAGTGTGATGAGGCCAATTCACACATGTGACATCATTGGACCCCAAGAAAAATTGCGCAAGGAAATAGGAGGCTTGGAGGGATGAGCGAAGGAATATCTAGTGTCTATTCAATATGTGAGCTGTATTGTTTGATTTGCAGAAAGAGCAGGATAGCTTGAGAGTTGATTCTTTTTGTAACTTGAACATATTTCCACTTGTATGATAATACAGGCATTGGGGTTTTAGGCTGAGGCTTTCCCCGGATTATTTCTTCTATGTTATGTGTGATTGATTTCTCAATCTCAGTTATATGTGTTCTCATTGATCTTGCTCATATTCGGTTAAGCTTCCACAAAGTTTGTTGTAGAAGTAGATGTTGTATTTTACTTTAGTATATTGCATAATCTGTTGATCTATAGTGGGAATTTCTACATGGTATCAGAGCAAAGGTGATCAAAGTGAAGAACAATATACAAGAAGGGAGAAGTTCGAGGTTTCAAGTTCCTGAATATAGAAATTGAGTTCTTATCACATCTCAATGCAATTCAATGGTTTAAGACTTGAGTATGCCCTTGATGGCAGCTCAAACTATATAGCGTGGAAGGATCTCATGAAAGAAGTATTAAAGGATAACAGTCTAAAGGACTTCATTTATCAAGAAGTCCCCAAGCTGACTGATGCTACAAAATTGGTGGAATAGAATAAATGTGTGGCTAGAGCAAGGAGAATCCTCCTGAAGGGAGTTCGAGAGGACATAGTCTCAAGCCTCCATGGGAAAGAGACACTGTTTTTGATGTGGAAAACATTGAAAGATATATATTAGAACAACAATGATCAGAGGAAGTTGGCGCTGAAAGACAAGCTTCAGCAAATCAAGTGTGAAAAGGGCGACACAATCTCTACTATCTGAACAAGCTCACCACCTGCAGGGATGAGCTTGGAAGTGTAGGGATCACGATTTCTAATAATGACATGGTGAGTCTTCCACTCCTCAGTCTTCCTAAGAGCTGGCATAGCTACCAAGACTCGGTTAATGGAAGAGAAAAACTGCCATATTGGGAACAACTTTGGTCACAATTGATGGAGAAGGAGATAAGAAGAAGCACTAGAGATGGATCCTCATCAAAGTAAGATGATGAGGAAACTCTAGCCTTAGAGAGTAAGGTGACGAAAGGGAAAGGGGAGGCATCCCATCCCAAATCCGGTTCTTCTCATGGTGGGAAGAAGTTTGACAAATCAAAAGTGTGATGCTTTCATTGTCATGAAGTGGGCCATTATGCTACAAATTGTCCACAGAAGAAATCCAAGAAGGGTTCCTCAAAGGGATATGATGGTGAGGCACTGGCCTCACAGTTTGAGCTGGATTTCTCACTTATCGCATGAATGGTTTCATCCATGGTGGGATGTGTGTGGTACCTCGACAATGGAGCTTCATTCCACATGTTAGGTGACAAGAATCTTTTCAGTACCTTGGAGGAGAAGGATCTCCAGATGCGGATCGAGATGGGCAATGATGGAAAGTACTGTGTTTCAGGTGAATGTACGGTTGTGTTTCAGAGGGAACACAGAGCTCCCGTCACCCCTAACTAATGTAAAGTATGTTCTAGGTCTAAAGAAGAATCTTGTGTCTGTCGCTATGCTAGAATATAAAGGCTATGATGTAGTGTTTAGTAAAGCAAAGGTATTCCTGAGGCATATCGGTACTGGAAAGACCAAGCGAATTTGAATTTGAGTAAAGAATCTCTACAAGATGGAGGTAGATGACTATGCTAAATTGAGCTCCAAATCTGAGATGGTGCAGAGCTAAGATGTTGGTGAGCTATGGCATAAAAGACTGGGCCACTTGCACCACGGAACCCTGAAGATCATGCAGCAGATTTTTAGTACACTACCCAAGGGAAATCTAGAGCAGACGAATACATGCAAAGGTTGAACCTTGGGTAATTATGCAAAATATTCCTTTCCGGATCGAGACAGTAGAGCTGGAGCAATCCTGGAGCGAGTTCACTGAAATGTTTGTGGACCTTTCCCTACATCCTCCACCACTAAACAAAGGTACTATGTTATTTTTATTGATGATTTTTCTCGTAGATGCTGGATCTACTTTATGCAAAAGAAGGATTAGACCTTGTTGAGGTTTTGTGAGTTTAAAGCCTTGGCAGAGAGAGAATCTGGAAAGAAAATAAAAGCCTTCTGTAGCGACAATGACAGAGAGTATGTCTCCCAAAAGTTAAAGGACTTTCATGCTGCAAAAGGAATTAAACGGGAGTTGATGGCACCCCATAACCCACAACAGAATGGGATGGCTGAAAGGAAGAACAGATTGGTTGTTGAGCAGCTCGAGCGATGTTGCATGACCAAAGGCTACCACTACATTTTTGGGCTCAGGCATGCAATACAACAGTATACTTACAGAACAGAAGCCCGCACCTTATACTAGGAATGAAGACACCTATGGAAGCCTTTTCTAGGAAGCGACTAGATGTGAGTCACTTCTGAATATTTGGATCATTAGTTTACTATCATGTGACCAAAGATTCCCAGAAGAATCTGGATCCAACAGCTGAGTTGGGAATACTTGTGGGGTACACAGATACACCCCACAACTGTCGGGTGTACCTACATACTAGTTAGAGGACAGTGGTACGTAGGGATCTAAAGTTCAACGAGCAGAAAGCCATGCGATTATCACTTGAGAGGGAGCTCAAGTTGCATGCAGAGGAGGAACTTTCAGTTCCTAAGGAGGAGGAGCCTGAAATTAATGTGGAGAAACCGCATGCAGATGATCTAGGAATGGAGACATCCACTCATGCTGAGACTTCCAGAGGGAAAAAATGCTCAAGGGAAGCTGACAGGTTGATGTTAGATGCGCGATAGAATGTGGAACAACCATCTTCTCAGCACAGACAAAGGAGGTCACCCGAGCGGTACACTGGGTACATGACCCTAGTTGGGGAGTGTGTAGATATCGAACCTTCTTCATTCGAGGAGGAAGTCCAGCAACTAGTCTGGGTTGATGCAATGGTAGAGGAGTATGACTCTATCATTTGGAACAGTGTGTGGGATGTTGTCCCAAGTCCTCAGGGTAAGTCAGTGGTGAGTTCCAGATGGCTTTACAAGGTAAAGTAGGCAGCTGATGGTAGTGTTAAGAAACATAAGGCAAGGTTTGTTGCCTGAGGTTTCTCACAGGTTGAGGGGATCGACTACGATGATACGTTTGCTCCCGTAGCAAGGTACTCATCTATCAGATTGATGTTGGCACTATCAGCTCAGATGGGTTGGAAGATCCATCAAATGGACGTGAAGACAACATTCCTCAATGGGAAGATTGAGGAGGAGGTGTACATTGAGCAGCCAGAGGGTTTCGAGACCTTTGATCATGAATCGCGTGTGTGACAACTCAAGAGGGCTTTGTATGGGCTGAAGCAAGCACCCCATGTTTGGTACACCAGGATCAACAACTATTTCACCAGGTTGGGCTTCAATAAGAGTGAAGCAAATGTGAACCTTTACCACATCATGGTAGAAGGTAAACCATTGATCATTGTTCTTTATGTCGATGATTTGATTTTGACAGGTGATGATCAGTTGATACAGTCTTGCGAGGAGGACCTTGGAAGAGAGTTCAGAATGAAATACATGGATCTTACGCACTACTTTCTAGGCATGGAGGTGTGGTAGAAAGATGGTGAAGTATTTGTGTCTCAACGAAAGTATGCTAATGAGATACTCAGGTGCTTTCACATGGGGAAGTGCAAGCCCATTTAGACTCCTCTAACTGGGAACTGGAGGAAGGAGGATGCTACTCCAGGTGAGGTAGTATCTGCTACTATTTATTGGTAGCTAGTGGGTTCACTTATGTATCTGGTGAACACACACCCGAATTATGCTTTGCGGTGAACTAACTGAGTCAAGCTATGGTTCAGCTTACCAAGATGTTTTGGAAGGCAACGAAGCGTATCTGAGATACCTTAAAGGCACATTTCAGTTCGAATTGTGGTACAAACGGACAGAGGGAGTGAAGCTTCAAGGCTTCATAGATGCGGATTGGGCAAGGAGTCCATCAAATCAGAAGAGAACTTCTGGAGGAATATTTCACCTTAGTTCAACTGCAGTTTCCTGGTATAGTAGGAAACAGAGGTCAGTTGCACTTAGATCAGTAGAGGCTGAATACATGGCTGCTAGTCAAGCTGCATGTGAGGCCATTTAGATGTGGAAGATTCTAGTGGGATTGTTTGGTCAGAGGATGGATCCAACCGTGATCTACTGCGATAATCAAAGTTGTATCAAACTCTTTGAGAATCTATTTTTTCATGACACGTCCAAGCACATTGATATCTGGTATCACCATCTTAGAGACTGTGTGGTCAATAGGATCATGTTGTTGTTGTATGTTTCACTCGAGGAACAAGATGCAAATATTTTGACTAAGGCATTGTCAAAATGCAAGTTCGAGTTCCACAGAGACATGATTGGGGTTAATGATAATCCATTTCTTGTTGAGAGGGAGTGTTGAAAATAGCAACAAGAAATGCTAAATATAGAAGTGCTAAATTTAGTACTACTATAAATAGCATTTTGGGATACCTTCCTATTTTAGTTAGTCCCTGAACTAAAATAGAGAAGTAAAAATTTGAATTTGATCTTAGCAGTTGTTTGCAAAATAATTAATTAATTCATCTTGAGTTAATTAGTTGTAGAAAAGCAAACATGAAGTCTATGTGGGAACATGCAATAGTTTCTCCATTGATTGAGGAATTTATCCATCAGTTAAAGAGATAAGGATGAGTTGTAATATTGAGTTATAATTAGTTGGCTCAATTAACTGAGTCAAGTCTAGTTAGATTAATTCAAACAGTTTGTTGAATTAATTGTGAGTTCAGTTAGTTAATGCATGCATGCATGTAACTACTGCACTTTAGATAACTAAATATTCTCTCATAAATAACTCATGCATGTCAGTTGAGACAGACACCTAGTTGAGATCAGATGGAGGGACAATGTACTATCAGTTGCAGGAATATTCCATTGTGAATATCTCTTGCACGCAGAAGGAATTCATTCCTTGGAGATTGCGCAGTTAATTCTTCAGTTTAGTGAGTGGGATGAGGACAATTCACACATGTGGAATCATTGGACCCCAAGAAAAACTACACAAGGAAATAGGAGGCTTGGAGGACTGTCTATTCAGTCTGTGAGTTGTATTGTTTGATTTACAAAGAGAGTAGGATAGCTTTAGAGCTGATTCTTTTTGTAACTTGAACATATTTCCACTTGTATGATAATTCGGAGATTGGGGTTTTAGGATAAGGGTTTCCCTGGTTTATTTCTTTTGTGTTATGTGTGATTGAATTCTCATTCTCAGTTATATGTGTTCTCATTGATCTTGCTCATATTCGATTAAGCTTTCACAAAGTTTGTTGTAGAAGTAGATCTTGTATTTTGCTTTAGTATATTGCATAATCTGTTGATCCAGAGTGGGAATTTCTACAGTTTTATCATATGTCATCCATTCCTCATATTTTCTTGACTATCCATGCCATCCTTCATAGTTGTCAAGTACCATCATTATAGATGTTCTTTACTCATGTCCATGTGGAAGGACCTCTTATTAGTGGGTAATATCTCATTGACTCTCACATATTACTCTAAGAGTTTAACGTAGATTCAATGGAGCCCTAGGACTATTTTTGACATTGATATGTTACATTATGCATAGATGATAATGCATCAATGGTAACTAATTGAGTCATTTCCCATGTGTTTAAAAACAAGAGCTCTTTTCAAACACTCAAATTCATGTTATAACTCATATTCCATTTCCATGATTGGTGGAAGTCCTCACCTTTATTAGGGATTTTCATTAGTGGCCATTGCTCATAGGGTCTCAACTCTCTTTCATGCACTATTCCATCTAGTGCTTCCGAGAGGCATACTTGACATGTTCTTCTATATTTTTTCCAAGGCCTTCAAAATAATCTCCTTACGCCCACTCATGATAAATGATGGGAGATGCATTACTTCAATCCTTCTAATGGATCTCTTTCCATCAAATTTGGCACATTTTCCCTAGGAATGAGATTTAGATATTTTATATCACCTTGAGGAATTGTAGTCATTAGTGGCAAGATCCCTCACTATCCACATGGGAATAAATCAATGTCCTCTGATATATAGGTTCTACAATTGTTTAATTATGGATAATTTATTCATGCTTACTTGAATTCAGTTGCTAACTTGATGCCCATTACAATTATTTGGTACACATTAAGGACCAATCACCAAAAAATATTTCCCATGCTTAATTAACTTATATATTCAAATGGAAAATAATTTTACATTTAGTGGGTTTGTATTGAAGACTTCTATCCCAGAGTATCATCCCATCTTTATGCCACTACCTAAGCTGCAAAAAACTATACCAATCACTCATATGACATGGTACTTTTTGAGGATCAATTTTTCGATTTCATTGTTCTAGTAATCCTCCTAAAACATATTGAGACAAATATCCATTGCACATTTGTTCATGCTTATGGTCTATTCTGACATGGATCCGCTATGTTTCTTTTAATGGACATGATCATTATTTTTATATATATTTCATGGGTATGCAAT
Organism: Pinus tabuliformis; assembly: GCA_031772625.1. Taxonomy (NCBI): domain Eukaryota; kingdom Viridiplantae; phylum Streptophyta; class Pinopsida; order Pinales; family Pinaceae; genus Pinus; species Pinus tabuliformis. Next base: position 1,057,288,046 of record CM062805.1, read on the forward strand.
GCACTTTATTTGGTAGTCATGCTTTTCCACACTTGAGCATGGGTTTACATTCCTTATGAAAGAGTTTCATCTAATACCTTGTTGTTTGTTGTAGGTGGTTTCCTGATCCAAAATCTGGTGAACTCCATCTATTCCCACTTGGTAGCTTCTTTTGCCATACAATAATACATTTTGACCATCAACTCCCCTTCCAACCTCGCACATTAATGAAATTTATTATAACATATATTACATTTGAGATGCATTTGTTTGGCCTTCATCCCCTTCATAACTATATTTTTTAGCATTGATACACTCAAAACTCTATTGAAAAATCCTTGTTAGCAATCTACTTGCACTTTATTATCATTCTATCAGAAAGTACTCACCCTTTTCATTGATCAAAACTATGAGTACATTAAAAATGACTAAAAATATGTAAAAAGGTGTGAAAACCATGTTCTCTTAAGAAATGATTATAGGGAAACCACTTTTGTAACTCACAGAATCCCATGGAAAATAATATTAACCATATTGAATTGGTATAAAAGAGACCTAATTTAATAGAATGTTACAATATATATTGTTACATCAAAATTATATTCTAGTTACAATTAATCATAACCATTATATCCTATGGTTTTTAATCGTGATCTCCCTAAATATCCTTGTTTTTAGCAGTTTTCATCTACCTTTTCTTGTGATTAAGGTCTAATACATCATGGTATTCCTCTTCCTTACATGGAGCAGAACAAAGGAGATGAAGTAGTCCTAAGTGTCACAAGGATGGAGGGATATAGACAATGGTCACAGATAGTATGGATAGTAAATTTCTATATACTTTTGTTATTTTTTTATTGATTTTAAAAAAAATGGATATATATCTTCCCACACCCCCCCCCCACGCCCCCCCCGCACCCCCTACCCACCCACCCACCCACCCACCCACCCTAAATTTGGAGTTATTTGTATCTATCTAATATCTATTTTATCAGTTAGTAGTAGTCTTAACTATCCTAATAGAAGTTAGTTACAGTAGTTATTTTATTGTTTCTTATTATTTGAGGAAGGTTGTTTTCTTTATTATGTTGAAGTCTACAAATTTGAGTAGGAGCAAACATAATTTGTGAAGCTTGTCTCCTACCAACTATCCAACTAGGTGAGTGTCTCATAACCAACTAATAGTTATTTTTAAATTCTTATAATCTACTCTAGAGAAAGATTAACATTGTTCTTTAAAGTTTTAATATATTATGGTAAATAATAACCATAGGATACTGAAGTTTTATTTGCAATAATTTCTTTACTTTATAAAATGTTTATGATATTTATTTTATTCCCTAAAATGTTGTATATATATATATACTTTCTCATTAGTGAAGATTTGAGACTACTTTAACTTTTTGTTTTTCAATTCTAATAATAAAAGAATAAATTAAAATATAAATTAATATTATTAAGGTTTAGCGATTAGTAATAAATTTTACAATATTTAATGGATAAATTTTTAATTGCATTTAAGAACCCTTACCATGGGAAGTCAAATATCTACATGGAAGACCATCAGACTTGAAAGGACGTGTCATAATCTCCCCCCAACTGATATTAGTGCATGTCCCCATGCAATTCTATTTGTTCCTCCTAGTTTGAGGACTTTGATTATGGAGTATTCAAGAAAACAACACTCTAGTCATAGGAGCGACACTCTTCTTCCACTTTACAGTAAACCAAATTTTGGTGAGTAATGGTCCAAAATATTCTCCATATTTTCCTTCCTCTCTAGTGTTCCATAAAATGGGTAAATTAAGTTTCAATTCAGTCCAATGATTTCCATGTTCTTTTAGATGGTCTATGTATTTGTAAAATCAATCTAAAGTTATTTTCATAGGTATGTTCCATGCACTTGGAATAGTTCGTTTTCCCTACGACATTGGTGATTTTTATTTATAAATGAATGAATGAAATACAAACTAAAAATAGAAGCACAAAGATACAATGAAAGTGGACTTCAATTAATAAATAGCAAATGTTCAAAAATTGTTTACATGCATAATGAAAAAAAATTAGCTCAGGCTATGATAGCTTATCTTTAAGAAGAGATATGATGGATACATGCCTTCTAAATTGTGTTACAATGAGGTTTCGAGGCCTTTTATCTATTAGAAAATTTTATCAAAGGACAACAAATTTTGTCTAGAAAAATAATTATTTATTTGTTTCGCTAAAAAATGTCATTTAGGGCCTCAAAATGGCTCCATAAGTTTAGGACCCAAAAACTGCCAATAATAGAAAACTGTTGAAATAGAACTGTGGTGAAAATTAGGAAATTGGTAGAAAAAAATGTAGGGGGTCCAACTTGAATAGGTGGGTGGAAACCAATATTGACCTAGATCAATCCTCCGCCCTTAGAAGGTAATGGTCCATATTGTATTGAGTGATTCCATGAGGTGAGGAAACTTATGCTGAACTTGGTCCCTAGTGAGCCACTTACCTTGGTGCAAGAGCTGGTCGATGTTGACAACCTCATACAGTTGAATCCTTTATTGGCAACTGTTCTTAATTTGCGTTTCCATGATCCAGTCATTTTTTCCTATTAAATGAAATCTAGGTTGAGCTTTATTGGTGTCAGTTGCTCAACAATCTTTGATTTGTCCAACAATGGTGTAAAGTATGGCTGAAGGTGGTCGACATTGAATACTCAGTGTATGCCAAGAAATGGGGGAATACTTAGCTTGAAATCATTGTCACCCATATCCTTGGTGATGGTGTAAGGCTCGTATCGGAGTGATCAAAGATCCCAATGGGCTTAGGCAAGGCGTTCCTTCTACAAATGCAACCAAACCTTATTGCCCACTTGAAATATATATGGGACCTAATGTTGATCATGACAGTGTTGTATTTAGTATTAGACTTATCTAGGTTATCACAAACCACCTAGAAGATGTGTTCAATGCATTCAAAAAACTTGATGGCCTTATCATCCTTCGATTGAGCATGTGCAAATTCTCTCTGCGTAGCTGCAAGAGGCATTGGGACACAATGGTTGAAATATCATGCCCACCTGAAAAGGTTTGTGGCATGTTAAGCTATGGAGGGCTCTATTGTAACTGTTTTGTGCATGGGGGATACTCAAAAATGTAAACTTTTAAATGGGAACTAATACGATTACCCATTTCGTAGAGGTAACAAAAAAATGACTCGATTTTGAAAAGTGGTGATGCAGAATACACTTCTTTTTTTCCGAGCATATTTTTGACACTTCAAATTTTCTTACGTATCAAATATAAATATTTGTTTTTAAATGTTAGTGATTTTCATGCTAATTTTGAAATGTGTTGATGCAACATCAACCTTTCTTTTAAGAGGGCTTATTTTTTACACTTTAAATTTTTTAATGTATTAAGTGTGCATAATTTTTTTTAAATGTTACGTTTTCTGACAATTTAAAATTTATTATGTCCAATGTTTTTTGAAATCATGATTACTTATCAAATTTTCAAGTTGTTTTATTTTTCTTTCTTTAAATGTTGACTACTTGAAAAAGCAAATATAAAAAAATATATAAAAAAATAAAAAAAAAAAAAAAAACATAAAAAATGTAAAAATAAAAAATAAAATTATCTAGTAAACCGTAAAAGAATTTGGAAAAACAAAAAAAAAAAAAATTAAAAACCTATAAAATTAAGTAAGTAAAAATAGAAAATTTTAAAGAAATATTAACAAAAAAAATAAAAGAAAAATTCAAAACAAACTAGATTATAAAAAATAGAAAATAAACAAAAAATAAAAATAAAAAATTACTAAAATTAAGGTGAAAACATTTAAAAAAACCTAAACAAACAAAGATATACTCATATTAAAAAAGACAATTAAAATTTAATATATATATATATATATATATATATATATATATATATATATATATATATATATATATATATATATATATATATATATATATATATATATATATATTGAAATGGGTATGTTGATTATTTATTTGAAGGTAGATGGTTGGGCCAAAGCGTAAACAACCAACAGTACAGTTCTCCTTATCCTCCTTCTTATGCTAGGATGGATTATAATTCTGTCGAGAGAAGCAAGATTGGTATGATATCTCTTCATTAATGTTGAGTTGTCTGTTTTGAAGAGTGCACCCTTTATTTGCTATGAGGTCTTCTTCACTGTTCGAATTCCCTAGAATGTGGTAGAATTTGTAGGTGTCGCATTCAAGGAGGGTTCTCTTTAATTTGCTGAGAATTTTGTTGAGGCTTGCATTATTGAACAATTCCTCCCTGTTGAGTTTTTTGATTAGTATTTTTGAGTCTCCAAATGCTTGAAAGTATTTGATGCCTCTTTCCCTTGCAATTTTGCATGCTTTCAGGAGAGCTAGAATCTCTGCTTGATTGCTGGTTTTTTTCCCAATACCCCAGCAAAAGAAATCCCTTCTTGAGCCATCCGAAGAGTACACAATACCCCTTGCTCCAGTAGCACCGGGGTTCCCTTTGGAAGCCCCATCAAAGAAAATCAAGGTTAGATGTTGTTGCCCCCGCTAATCTTGGAAAGTGATGTTAGAATCTCTTTTTCTCCATTCAGGGTTTGCAATGGGGGGGACCAAGGGGAGCTTCTGAGGCAAAGGGGAAAGAGAATCCAACCATCTCTTTTCTTCAAGAAGGAGAGTGATGTCTTCTTCAAAGTAAGATTGTTGGACTACTTCTAAAAGGAGGGATTTTTCTTTGGTTGCTACTTTCAACATAGTATAAGAGATTTCTTTGAAAATCTGTTCATTTCAGGTCAGCCAAACTTGCCAACATACCTATTTGGCGATGGCAATCCAAATTCTATTCCATAGGGATTTAGTGGGAATATTTTGGGGATATAGGTGGATCCATGAGGCAAATAACTCTGCTACAGAATCGTGGCCTGGGGGGGCAATCGGGAGTTCATGGAGAATGTATCCCCATACTTCTTTAGCAAAATAGCAGTCAATAAAGAGGTGTTTAGTTGTTCCAGTATTGCTTCTATAGAGGGCACATCTATGCGGTCCTACGTAGCTTCTCTTGGCCATATTTTCTCCTGTTAGGAATCCATTATGCACCAAAATCTAGAAAAAAAATTGACTTTGGGAAGACCTCTAGGATCCCATACTTTTTTCCAGAAACTGGGCGGGTGATTGCTGATTTTTGTTGGGTGAAGGGCGCTGTAACCAATAGCTGTGGTATACCTTCTTGAGTGTCCCCATCCCCATGCGTTGTTCATGCTTTGGTGAACTGGTGCTACCTCTTCAAGCAATTTGATGAGTCGATTTTATTGCTGCAAGAGTCTAACAGGGACGTCATGGAAGTCTCACCACCATCAATTGCCTTTGTTGTCCCACCTAGAAAGATGGTAGATGCTATTGATGCTAATGCATTGGAGCCACTCCTTTATATCTGCGATGTCTTCAGACTTAGATAGGGGAGGACGAGCCATAATGCGATTATCCCATAGAGAGGTTTTCTATCCATTTCCGGGCACGTGATACACCTTCTCTCTAAATAAGTGTAGACATTTTCGACATAAGTTCGAGGTTTGGGAGCAGTTAACAGGGATGCAGGCTTGCAAATTCCATAGTGCAGGACCATGTGCGTACTTGTGCAAGTGATTAACTGACCGGGTGCTCTGGATCACAATGAAATTTCCATAGTATTTCGCCACCAAGCATAAGGTTAACCATTGCAGGATTCGCGAATCTGTAAACCACCCTCTGTGATGTCTCTTTTGACTGTGTCCCAGTTGATCAGGTGAATTTTTTCCTGATTCCCTTTCCCCCATTGCCATAGAAAATTCCTCATGAGTTTAGATGTTTGATCCATCACATTTTTAGGAGCAAGAAGAAAAGTAGCTTGGTAAATTGGCAATGTAGACAACAGAGTTTTAATAAGAATTACTTTTCCTCCTTTTGTTAACCAATAGCCTCCCCAAGATGAGATCTTTGTTTTGATTTTGCTGATAATGTCACTCCACAGATCCCTTTTGTTAATTCCATTTGTAATGGGAAAATCCAGGTATTTGATCTTGTCCCATTTTGCACAGGCTTTAAAGCCCACGATCTGAGATATGCTCATGAGCTCTTGTTGTTCCATATTCCAACCATAAATTTCATTCTTTCTTTCACTTACTAAGGCTCCTGTTACCCTGTAATAGCATTTGAGGACTGAGTCAAATGTCATTGCAATTCTGAGAGAGACTCCTTCGAGAAGAATAAAGTCATCCGCAAATAGGGCATGGTTTAAGGGATCTATGCCATGGGAAATTTTAAGGCTAGGTAGTGACCCAGCATCTCTCTCAGCAATGAGCTTTCTGCTTAGAGATTTAGCCAACATAATATACAAAAAAGGAAAGAGGGGGTGGCCCTGTCTAAGGCCTCTTTGGGCATGAAAGAAGCCAGTAGGGTGCCCATTAACCAGGCAGTCAATCTAGGGATTGTTAATACAAGCTTTTATAAGATTCACAAACTGGTTCAAGAACGCAAAGGAGTGTAATACATTGATGAGGAAGGTGTGGTTAACCCTATCAAAAGCATTCACCATGTCTAGTTTTATCAACATTCCTTTTTCTTTTCTCTATTTACTTGAGTGAATTGTCTCCTGCACTTGGATGACATTATCCAAGATGTGTCTACCTTCAACAAATCCTCCTTGGGAGGAGGAGATGAGCCTCTTGAGTAATGGTTTAATTCTATTTGCTAGGAGCTTGGCCAAAATTTTGTAGGAGGCGTTACATAGAGACATGGGTCTGAATCTGACAAAGGTTTCTAGGTTGGCCTCTTTTGGAATTAATGCGAGGTAGGTGGTATTGGTTCCTCCTCCTATCTTAGCTTTCTTCTGGAACCCTCTTATCATTTTCTAGAGGTCATATTTAATGGCATCCCAGCAGATCTTGTACAAGTGAATGGTGAACCTGTCAGGCCTAGGAGCCTTATCAGGTTCCATAGACCAAATAACACTAATTATTTCTTCCTCCATGAAGGTTTTAATGAGAGCATGATTGTCTTCTGAGCTGATAAGGAAAGGGATGTTTGAGAGGAACTCCGCTAAGTCTTCCTCGCTGCCTTGTGTCCCTGCAGTAAAAAGATTTTAGAAGTGACTTTCTGCTGCCTCTTTTCTTTGTGCAAACCCTTTGCAGATCTACCCTTCTTCAGTTGTGATTTCCAAAATATGATTACGTGAGAGTCTAGCTCTATATTGGCGATGAAAGAAAGAGTTGTTTCAATCCCCAGCCTTCAACCACATGCTACGAGATTTGATTCTCTAGTACTCTTCTTCTATTCTAAAGGAGGGGAAGGAAGAACGTTGGGCTTCTACCTCTTTGCCTATCATCTCTGAGGTGATATCCTTGTGTTCCATTTCAACTTGTATGTCCTCCAGAGTCTGTACTATTTCTTTCCTTTGGCTGGTTGGATTTGAAGCGGGTTTTTTTATCCATTCTTTCAAGGCTTGTTTTGCTTCCTTGAGATTTTGCTCCCAAACATAACATGGTGATCCTGAGATTGGTTTGTCCGAAGCTTCTTTTATTGTTTCCATGAAACCACCCCTTTCAATCTAGAGGGGGCTGAAGCAAAAAGGAAGAGGACCCAAGTCTTCTTCATCCTCTAGGAGCAGCTGAATGGGCATATGGTCTAAAGTTAATTTGGCGAGGATTTTTGTATTGATTATCTTGTTATTCATCATCAGTGAGCTTTGAGCTAAGAATCTGTCTATACAAGAAGATATGTGTTCCTCCCCTGTCCTGCTATTTGTCCATGTATAGAGACCACTTATTGGGTAAAATCAAGAAGGTCCCATTGCTGGATGAGATCTTCCACAAAAGGCAGCAATGGTCTCTACTGCTATTGCCCCGTCTCTTCTCTTTGGGCTTCAGAACTATGTTCAGATCTCCAACAAGGATTACGTTATTGGGGTTATGCTGCTCTAAGAATGCTAGGAGGGAATTCCAACATTCTCTTTTCTAAGAGTAAAGAATTGGAACATAAAGATTGAAGAGTGAGATAGTAAGATCCAGAGATGAGTTTCGAAGGAGTTGTTCAGGTGGAAGAGATCCTTTGTCCATAGGGTAGCCAGCCCCCCTGAAGAGCCCCTTGAGCTTACTGCTTTACCTATGTTTTTCTTCGACCTCACCTTACTGATGTCGAGGAGGGCTTGCCCTTGGATTTTTGTCTCTTGGGGCATGAGAATATTTGGTGGTTCGATTTTCAGTAGATCCTTGACTGCTTCTATTTTCATGTGGGTCCCCAGACCTCTACAATTCCAAGAGACAAGACGCATTATTTACCAGATGGGGGGATGGATCCTCCCTTAGCAAGCCTTGTTCTGGTATTTCTCCCAATAGACATCTCTATCGTGGGTTGGCTACCTTGAGTTTTAAGTCTTTCAGGCTCCTCCTCCCTTGCTTCTTTATGGGATTTCCTTCCAGCTCTTTTTGATGGACACTCGTAGATCTTGTCCTTCGATGATCTTGAGCTATCTGCTAGCTTTTTCCTTGTGACTTTTGCATAAAAGGGATTGGAGGGGCTGCCTTTGGAAGCCTCTGGGTGGCCTACTTCTTTGTCTTCTTTGTTGGAGTTGGATGTTCCTTCCTGGTCTATGTTTTCTGGAATTATTTCTGAGGGTTGGGCCTGACTGCTTTCTTTTTCATTTGGGTTTGGACCCCTTTCCTCAGTGGGTTTGGAGCTATTGGGGGCCTCCTTCTGAGTGACTTCCCCCTACCCTTTGTTTTTGCTGCGATGCTTTCTGGACTAGGGTCCATTGCTCACCATTATGCATATATGCTTGTTCCTTATCCTTTTTCTTGTAGTTTTTTGCAAAATGGCAGTGACCATGGCAGTGTCTACATTTAAAAGGGAGTTCTTCATAATCCAGTTCTTGAACATGCGTCCATCCGGTGACCATTAGCTTGATTGCTTCTGGCAATCCCTCCTCCAGATCGACTTCGACACATATGTGGGCATATGAATACTGATATTTTTTGACTGCTTGGTCTATGTATTTTCCTAGAGTGTTGTCGATTAGCTGAAGAGACTTTTGGTTCCAGCAGTGGAGGGGAAGATGGGGCAAACGCACCCAGACGGGAACAACTGATGGAACATCCTGAGTAGGGTCAAAATCGGGCAACCATTTGTTCAGATATAATCCTTGTGGACCCATAAAATATGGTCTGTTCCTGAAGATTAAGCTTTTGTCCTCTATACTTTTGAAGATGAAAACGAAGTAGCCCTTGCCCACAAAGTAGCTTTTTATGGCCTCTTTGGTTAACGGGATCCAGTTTCTCTGAACCCACTCTTCAAAAGATTTTGGTGAAGGCCAGAGGCTAGTGAACTGGCCTATGAGGCCTCTCTCTGCAAGATTCAGAGCTGCTCTGCATGTTTCTTCTTCTGGGAGTGCAACAGAGGGTATGTTGTCCATTTTCTTCACGAATTTCTGTTGCATGGCGGAAGGGGTTCTCTTAATGCAAGCTGCTATCATCTTTTTGAAAGCCAGAACCTCTGGGGAGAGGGGGGGGAGGCGGACCCCCGCTGGAGTCCATTGGAGAGCCGAGGGGCTCAAGAGCTGCTATGTGCAGCAGCCACGGGGGGGGGCGCAGAGCAGAGGTATCAGACCTAGTTTGTAGCAGAGAGGCAGCATGCACAAAACAAAAAACTATGTGCTATATATATATATATATATATATATATTAATTTTAAATGTTTTCTGTTTTTGTTTTTTTTTTAATTTGAAACTACATACATATTTTTTAAATTTGAATATATATATACATATATATATATATATATATATATATATATATATATATATATAGATATATATATATATATAGATATATATATATATATATATATATATATATATATATATATAGATATATATATATATATATATATATATATATATATATATATATATATATATATATATGCCTAGCTATGATTAGGTTTTTGCTGTACAAGCACAAACTCAATAACATAGACGATCATAGACTTCCTAAGCTAGCTTTAAATTCCAGCCAAAACCACCTAAGGCTCAATTGGGTGTGGCATAAAGACACAAGGGCCTGGTTAAACTATTGGGAGATCAATGAGAATGATGCATTGCAAAACATAAATAACATTAAAGATATTGATACTTCTAAGTTCAAAGAAAAATGTGGTGTGAGAAAGATTTAGCGGCTAAAAGAAAATTAAGTTATTATAAGAAGGTCATCAACCCCACCCTAGAAGATCAAAAGTATCTATCTATTTTAACTAGCTCAAAGAAGAAAATTAATATAGCAAAGATTAAAATGAATTCTCATGAGCTCCATAGTGAAACAGGTCATTGGGCAGTTCCTAAAATGCCATGGATGGAAAGGATCTGCCATATATGTGAGAATAGGAACATCGAGGATGAAAACCACTTCCTCTTAGAGTGCCCCGCCTACAACCACATTAGATCTTAGTTTCACAATCTTTGTTACAATACTGACCTTCCTAGCCTTTTACAATGTCAAAGTTATAGTGAGCTCGGGAGGCTTCTCTCCAAGCTTTTTGAGCATAGGAATAAAATCTTAAATCAAAATAAATAATTTGTTTCTTTAGGTCCGATAGACAAATGTTTGGTCTCAGCGGACATTAACCATCATCATCATCATCATCATCATCATCATCATATATATATATATATATATATATATATATATATATATATATATATATATATATATATATATATATATATATATATAGATATATAGATATATAGATAGATAGATAGATAGATAGATAGATAGATATATATATATATATATATATATATATGTATGTATTAAATTTTAATTGTTTTTTATTTAGTATACTTTTGTTTTTTTAGGTTTTTTTTTTAAATGTTTTAAATCATAACTTTAGTAGTTTTTTAATTTTATTTTTTAGTTTTTTATTAATGTTTTTTAAATTTTTCTATTTTTACTTAATTTTATAGTTTTTAAATTTTATTTTATTTTTCCAAATTTTTTTATGGTTTACAAGATAATTTATTTTTTTTACATTTTTTTTGAAAATATGTTTTTATTTTAATTTATTTGTTTATATTTTTTTAATTTTTTTTTCTAGTTTTTTTAATTCTTATCTTTTATAGGTTAATTTTGTTTTTCTTTTACATTTTTATTATTGATTCTTTTTTGGTTGATTTCTTTTTTTATGTTTGAATTTTTTGTTTGTCTTTTTTTATATATTTGATTTTTTTAAATATATTTTTTTATTTATGTTTTGTTATTTTTTTTTTAAGCTTTTAACCCATTTTTTCATTATTCTTTTGAAATTTTAATGTTTTTCGGAGTCATGATAAAATCTTTTACGCCGTTATTTCAAAATGTTGAAAATTTACCCTTGAAAAAAATGGTTTTATTCTAGCATCAACACTTTTCATTTTGAGGGTGTTTTTTGCACAATTTTTGCACAAAAAATTGGTTTTCACCACCATTTTTAAAACATGTTGAAAATTTACCCTAGAAAAAAAAGTGTTATTCCAGCATCAACACATTTCCTTTTTAGCACTACTTTTCATTTTTTTTTTTGGGTTTTTTCGCTAGAGTTCCTATTTTGACTTTATAGTTCCCATTTCAAAGTCTACACTATTACTCTCATCCCATGTTTGTGGATTCTTAGAGTTATAGATGCATAATATGTGCATTATCATCTTATTGACAACCTCTATCTAGACATTATTTTGAGGGTGGAATGTAGTTGACTCAGTGAGCTTGGTGTCCAACAATGACAAGAGGCTTGACCAAAATACGCATAGGAAATTTCTATCTTAATATGATATAACGGTCTGCGAGATCCCAAAATTTACCTATACTCATTTAAAGAGCTTGGCAATGGCTTCTGTTGTGATAATCTTCTTGCATGCAGCCAATATGGCCATCTTAGAAAATCTATCAATGACCACAAACACATAGTCATTACCATGCTTGGTAGAGGGAAGGTCAGACATATAGTACATGGAGATCGGTTTCCAAGGCTGGCTAGGAGTAGGCAGAGGAGTGTGTATGCCTTTCTTCTTAATGTTTGGCTTGGCAGTGGCACAAATAATGCAGGATAACATATATTTTCTAACATATTTTCAATGTTTTGGCCAATAAAAATATTTTTGCAGTGGTTCCATTGTCTTCTCCACACCAAAGTCTCCTACGACCCAGCTGTAATGTGCTTCCCAAATCAGCTTGGCACGCTATCTTAACGGAACACAAATATTACCTAGATAGCACAATAATCCATCCTAAAGGTGGAAGTATTTTATTGGCTTTCCTTCCATCAAAATCATGTAGGTGGTAGTGAATCCCGAGCCACTTCATATAGTTGTTTCCATCCGGAAGCCTTCTGCCCAAAAGTGTTTAGAATTGTGCTCAATGCCACAATCAGTGATGAATGGGTATTCTGTGATGTAATTGGTGCTACCTTTCTTGTATTTAATGTTAAATGGACTTGTTACAGGTATGTGGATCATTTCTGAAGGAAATCATTCTAAAACTTCCATTGTGTCTACATAAATTGAAGAGGTTGGTGGTCTATTTGGGTAATCGTTTCCTTCCCCAAATTATAATGTTTACATTGTCGGTAGGCCTGCATGATAGAACACATTTCCTTATTATAGGTGAGGTATCTTCAAATAGTATCATAGAGCATATCACTATGATAGTCCAATGGATGCCTTTGTTAAGTAAGGACTGCACCAATAACATACCTAGAGGCATTTGTCTCAATCTCAAATGGTTGTTGTGTGTTTGGAAAGGTGACGACTGGTGCAGAGAAAGGGCAGTGTTTTAGTTCAATGAATACCTTTTGTTGTGACCTGGACAAAAAAACTTTTCTTTTGCTCCACCCTTGGTAACTTGACTCAAGGGCCAACTGATATGAGAGAACCCCACCACAAATCTATGATAGAAATTAGCAAGCCCCAAGAAGCTATGAAGCTCTATTAAAGTCGTGGGGGTTGGGAAATCCTAAATGACTTGGATCTTATCTAGATCCACATGCATGCCTTGCTTATAAATTATTTAGCCAATATTTTGGATGTGGTCGATTCCAAATGAACATTTCTCTAGGTCGGCAAATAGCTTTTGTTGTCGCAGGTTTTGAGGACCCACCGAATATGTTCCAAGTGCTCTGCCCAACCCTTGATAAAGATGAGGATATCGTCTTAATATACAACCATGAAAAACTTTTTGAAAGGTCACAATATGTGATCCATTAGCATCATAAACATTGCAGGGGAATTTGTCAACCCGAAGGGCATAACAAACCACTAAAATAAACCCTCCTTGGACTCGAAGGCAGTCTTCCATACATCTTTGGTTTCTATCGGAAGTTGGTGATAACTGGACTTCAAATTGATCTTGCTGAGGTAATTACCACACTAGAGCTAGTCAAGAAGTTCATCAATCTATGGGATCATTTATTTGTTCATGACTCTGATTTTTTTCATTGCCCAATAACCAATGCAGAGTCTCTAGGTCCCATCTTTGTTCTGGACGAGTAAAATTAGGATCTCACAACGTGATGAACTTGGTCAAATGTTTCGTTTTGTGTCAAATCCTAGATATATCTCATGATTTCTTCATTCTGTAGAAGAGATCAGTGATAGATTGGCCCATTCGGTGGAGGTTCACCTAGAATCAAATCAATCAAATGCTTGACCTGACATTGAAAAGGTACCCCCATAGATAAGGAGAATATGTCCATGTACTCTTCCACAAGCTTATCCACTTGCTTATACTATCTGGAAGAGCTTTTTATGAAGGCAATGGATGTGGCCATTATCTTCCCCTTACTTTAAGAGTGAATCATGAAGAAAAGAAATTTCCTAGTTTGGGAGATGATCTTGTGGAATTGCATAGTAGAGATCAAAGAAATGTAGGTAGGTGGGGCTACGTATAGAATCTTATATGGTTGGCCTAATAAAACATAAAAAAATTCAAGGGGAGAAACATCACACAATACCTTATCCATGAAAATCTTAATGTTGTAAGGTAGGCGACACTACTGGGTGATGCAAGGATCTCACTCTTAGTGGAGCCATTTGATGGTGTATGGATGCAGGTGTGGTGTCGTCAACAAGCCTAACAGATTAATGACATTTCTTAATATGTTTTTCTTTTGACTCCCACTATTGACAATGAGCTATAATGGAGCACCCTTCACCCACATTTGTGAGTGTAAGAGATGCTCACCCTCATTCGAATCTTCGGGCTTACTTTTCTTAACCTTGGTGGTGGAAATAGTGGAATTGGGTTTAGATCAATGATTTTTTCCCATTTTAGGTTTATGGATCATAATCAAAACATGCATCTAACTCTGAAGCTTTCATCTACCACTAGTGACTTCTTTGCATGACATTCACTTATGTTGTGAATGGGGTTCTTGTGGAGTTCATACCACTTTCCTGTGTCTTTCTTTGTTTACCCATTGTTATTCTTTGCTTGTAGCTTTGGTCTTTCTTTTGTTCTATGGTTTAGGGGTTCCCTTGCCCTTCTTTCTGTTCATAGATGCAAAGTCCCACTTCTTCTATTTAAATTTTAGCTCGATCTTAATAGTATATTGGTATGCTACACCAAGCAAGAAGATGTCCAAGAACTCCATTTCTAACTGGATGCATTTGTGCAAATACCCATGGTACTTGATCACTAATAGTCACTCAGAGTCCTTGATACCCAACTTTGTGTGTAGGGTATGAAATATATTTATGAACTCTCACACTTCTTCATCCCTTTCCTATCATAGTGTGGTCCATTTTATGTACTTGTCTTCATAGTTTCCAACAAGGTAATATTATTCCTTAATAACATCTCAGAAAGAGTCCCAAGACGGTGCAACTAAAAATAGTGAGGATTCCTCCTCAACCCTTTTCTCACAGTAAGTTACCCACTAGTTCTTGGCATGGGGTGCAACCTTAAGGAGTACAAAAGTAATATTTTCTCTATTGGACAAATTATGAACTGAAAGATATCCTTTCAGCAAATTTAGCCATTTATCTAGAGCATATGCATCTATCTGGCCTTCAAATATGGGAATGTAAAAATTAAATTGTACCCTAAAGGGGGTGATGACTCTGAAGTGACTACTGGATGAAGTTTCTTTGTCCATTGGTATTCTTCGAAGGATCTAGGAAAAAATATCCATCATGTTGTTCCTCTGTTAGTTGAGGGCTTCTTTGAGGAACAATTTTAAAGGATATGATACTCCCTCATTTCCATTTTCTTCCACCATGCGAGGCCGTCAAGGTCAACGAGGATGATCTTACATGGGTTCAAGCAGTTTGATTCCAAACTCCTTATACCCTAACCTTATTGGGGACATGCACAAAAAAATAAAGAAAGAGAAAATAGCTCTGATACCACTGACCCAAATTTATGAAGGAATGAAATGAAATGAAAATTTAAAATAGAAACATAGAGATATAGTAAAAACTAAACTTCAATTAATAATAGTGAATGATAAATATTGTTTACACGAAAAATGAAAACAAGCTAGCTACACCAATGGTAACTTATCACTAAGAAGATATGTGATGACTACATGCATTCCAAACTATGTTATAATGAGGCTCTGAGGCCCTTTTATCACTAAGAAACAATGATAAACCCTGAACATCCAAAAACCTAACCCTAGGAGATGAAGTGCCAAAAGGTATGGGCCCTGATGGGGTTATTTCGAACGTCAACATCCCAGGGTCATAACTTTGGCATATGATCTCTGTTTAGTGTGAATGATAGGCCATTAGATATAAATATCCTAGGAGAAAAACTTTAGATTGCAAATTGAATGTTTTCTTGTTTCCCCAAAAAACGTCATTTAGGGCCTCAAAATGGCTCCACAATTTCACGACCTGAAAATTGCCAAAAATAGAAAACTATTGAAATAGGATATTGTGATGAAAAATAGGAAATTGATAGAAAACAGTGTTTGGAATCCAAGTGTAATAGGCGAGTGGCCACCAATATACACATAGACAAAATAGTTTCCTCCATTATATTCTATCATTTTTTTATTCATTTTCAAGATTTAGTAACATGAAAAAGACAAAATATTAAAATATGATAAAAATCAGAGAGGGAAGAAAGAATAAACATATTTATTTTAGTAATTGTTTCGATTTTCCTCACCCTTTAACAAACAACCAAATTTTGAGTTGTCTACTCAACGTTTTAGATTTTAGTATAACCCTAATAAGATGAACTTGATTTTCAAGTTGATTACTCCTTCAACTATTTAGTCTTCTAGTCACTATGGAGAGTCTTTTAGTGCCTCCTGTGATGCAAATTTATATTGTTGTTCCACTTTGAATCAAATTCCACCCAAGCCACCATTTTTTTGTGTTTATGATCAAGGGAAGTTTCACAATGTGCCATCCATTCCTTATAATTTCTTGACTATCCATGCCATCCTTCCTAGTTGTCAAGTACCATCGTTATCTATGTTATTTACTCATTCGAGTGTGGAAAGTCTCCATTGACCTCTTATTAGTGAGTAATCTCTTATTGACTGACACATTACTTTAAGAGTTTAACCTAGATTCAATGGAACCCTAGGCCTATTTCCAACATTGATAGGTTACTTTGTGCATAGATGATAATGCATCAATGGTTACTAATGAGTGGTTTCCCACGTGTTTAACAACAAAATTGTTTTTAAACACTCAGATTCATGCTATACCTTGGATTTTACTTTCATCATTGGTGGAAGTGATCACGTATATTAGTGGTTGTTCCTCATAGGGTATGAAATCTCTTTAATGTGTTATTCCAACTAATACATTTGAGAGGCATATGTTTGAATATCTTCTTTTATCTTTTTTCCAAGACCTCCAAAACAATATCCTTCTATTCTCTCATGTGAAATGATGGGAGATGCATTAGTTCCATCCCTTAAATGGATCTCTTTCCATCGAAATTACCACATTTTCTCGAGGAATGAGATTTAGAGACTTTATAGTACCTTGAGGGCTTGTAGTCATTAGTGGCAAGATTCGTGACTATCAACCATGAGAAGACCTCAATGTACCCTGATCCATAGATTCTACAAGTGTTTGGTGATATCTCATCTATTCATGCTTGCTTGAATTTAGTTACTACCTTGATGGCCATTACCATTATTGGTGGGTTCTTGCATCTGTTGATGGTATACATTAATGATTCATAACCAAATAATATCTCCCATGTTCGATAAGCTTAGCTTTTCAAATGGCATATAATTTTACCCTTAGTGGGTTTGGATTGAACACTTCAGACCAACAGTAGTGTCCCCTCTTTATGTTATTGTCTGAATGACAAAAAACAAATACTAATCATTCATATGACATTGGTACTCTTTTAGGGTCAAATTTTCCAATTCATTGTTCTAGTTATCATTTTAATCCATATTGAGGCATATGTCCATAGTGTATATGTTTGTCCTTATGATATATTTTGACATGGATCCACTATATTTCTTTCTTGGACATGATCACTATTTATATATATATTTCATGGACATGGTATTTACTTGATATGGTGGCCATGCTTTTCCACACTTGAGTATGGGTATACTTGCTTCAATAAGAGATTCATCTTATACCTTATTTTCTATTGTAGATTCTTTCCTAATCCAAAATCTGGTCATTTCCATCTATTCCCACTCAATAGCTTCTTCCATCATACCATATAATGCATTTCAACCATCACCTCCCCTTCCGACCTCACACATAAAGGGAAACATAATAGCATATTTTATAATCGATATGCCTTTGTTTGGCCTTCATCACTTTCATATTTATAATTGTTAGCATTGATACACTGGAAACTCTATTGAAAAATCCTTCTTAGCAATATACTTGCACTTTATGCTCATTCTATGAGAAAGTACTTCCCTTTTCATTCATCAAAGACGTGAGTACACTAAAAAATGACTAAAAGTATATAAAAAAAAGTGTGAAATCCATGTTCTCTTGAGAGAGGTTTATAGGAAACCACTTTTCTAACTCACATAATCGCATGGAAGACAATATTAACAATATTGAAATGGTATAAAAGTGATCTACTTGAAGGAGAATGCTACAAGCTATATTGTTACATCAAAGTTATTTTCTGGCTAAAAGTAATCATGGCCATTATATATTTATATATATATATACATACATATATATATATATATATATATATATATATATATATATATATATATATATATATATATATATATATATATATATCTTAATCTCGTAAGTCCTTGTTTTTAGTATTTTTCTTCTCCCTTTTCTTGTGATTGAGGCTTAACACATCTTGGTATTCCTCTTCCTTGTGTGGAGAAGAACATAGGAGATGAAGTAGTCTTAAGTGTCCTGAGGATGGAGGAATCTAAACAATGGTCGTAGATAGTGTGGATAGTAAATTTGTGTATACTTTTGTTATTTTGTCATTGATTTTAACAAAAATGGATATATATCTTCTTTTCCTCCCCTAAATTTGGATTTATTTGTATCTATCTAATATCTATTTTAGCATTTAGTAGTAGTCCTAACTATCCTAATAAATGTTAGTTAGAGTAGTTATTTTATTGTTGCTTATTATTAGAGGAAGATTGTTTGCTTCATTATGTTCAAGTCTACAAGTTTGAGTAGGAGAAAACATAATTTATGAAGCTTGTCTCGAACCAACTATCCAACTATATGAATTCATCATAACGAACTAATAGTTATTTTGAAGTTTACATAAGCTACTATAGGGAAATATGAATGCTATTCTTTGAATTTTTAATATATTATCGTTAATATTAACTATAAAATACATTAGTTTTATTTGCAACCATTTTTTTACTATATAAAATACTTCAATATTTATTAAATTCCCTAAAATTATATATACCTACCTACCTACCTTGATGAATACTTGAGACTAATTTCAACTATTTTTCTCCAATTTCAATAATAAAAGAAACAAATTTCAAATAAATTTAAATATAATTAAAATTGTTAAAGTTTAACGATTAGTACAATATTTATTAAATAATAAGTTTAAATGTTCATAGCATATAAGAACCATTACAATGGGAAGCCAATTATCAATGAGAATCCTTTAGTACAATAAGTTGAATAGCTACATGGGAAGAGAAGAAGACTTGAAAGGGCGTGACATTTCTTAAAAACTTGTGCAATAATGTATGGGAATAAAAAAATTGCAAATATCATATCTACAATATAATAAAAATATTAAAATAAATCATAATAATATAAATCATAGCTTAATAATATTATTTTGCATACTTGTCACCATAATTTATAGATAAGAATTGTATAATAAAATATAACCTTAGTTTTCATCATGATTAGTAATTTGATTTATTTAAAAACAAAAATATCATATTTAAATTGGGAGTTAAATATTTAAATTTTTATTTATTATAGTTAAATATTTTAAATCGAATAAATTATGTATTTAAAGAGTAATATTGTCATTTATCATTCATCATTTCCAATTATATATAAAAATAAAATAAAAATTATATTCAAATGGGATTTCAACATTTAAATTTTGTTTGGAAACATAAATAAATCATTGTAATTAGTTCTTTTGTGAGTATTTTATTTTATTGATATGAATATTGACATCTTGGATGATGATGAGGATAAATTGCATCAAAATACAAATTTTCATGAAGGTAATAAAATGTTTCTAAAACATTACTAATATTAATTATAAATATATAATAAATACAAATAAAAGTTTGTTCGAATAATTAAAATTAATATCAACAAATTAATTAAACTTCAACATAGTTCACAAAATCAATTCATTAAGCTAAAATATATGTTTATAAGCGATAGGTGTTTTTTTTTAGAATCATGTCTTTTCTTTTTTCTATAAAAACGTAAAAAGGAATGAATAGGATTTTTAGACAATTAAAAATATTGACATTATGAATGGATAGTAAAATATACAGAACTTAGATTTTTCATTTACATAATATGGTGTTACAAAAAGTGTCTATTTTTTTAATTTGACACTAATTACAAATAGATATAAATGCTAATAGAATCTTATCTCAACCACTATAATGGAAAGTCTACTGAAATCTTCTATTATTGCAATTTTCACAAACTAAAATGTAGAAGAACCATGTTCATTTGATGCAAGCATGTCATTCCATGTTTCATTTTCATTTCTAAATAAATTTAACGTGCTTGTGTCTCATCATCCTAGAAGTGAATGCATTCCCCCCAAATCATTTTTGAGGCTTTCCAATACCATTACCACATCTCTCATAGTTGATCGTTGATTTGGTGAATCTTTTGAACAAATCAAACCAACTTGTAGCAAAGAAAGTAGGCATTTGTATGCACTATTTTTCACAAATTCATCTCCATCCACCTCGTTTAAAAGTTGGTGATCAATTACTTCCTTCACATTGTTTGGAAAGGCTAGGTTCACCCACTTCTGAATGTTAAGGTCTCCAGAAAACATGTCATCGGTTGGTCATTTCCTTGTAAGTATTTCTAATAAGAAAATGCCATAGCTGTAAATATCTCCTTTGGTAGACATTGACTCACCTAATCCACACTTTGCATTAAAGATAACCTTCATCAAATTTTACTTAAACAATCCATATAAAATTGTTGATGATACAAATTCACCATTTTTATCATCTTTATCAGGATACAAATGCTCCTCCAAGCTTCCATTTGACACAAATTCGAACACCAATGCCTTGAAATCAGGGTTGGAACACGAGGTTATGATCCTCACTAGATCTTGTTATCGAACATTTTGCAAGACACTACATTCTACTATAAAACCATTTTCAACCATGTCATTTTGCAAATGGAAAACTTTCATAGCAACAACGGTGCCATCTCTCAGAGTCCCTTTATAGACTGAACCAAAACTCCCTGCTACCAACAAGTTTTTCTCGACAAATCCATTAGTTGCTATTTGAAGCTCTTGATACGAGATCCTTTTTTACTCTAGCTTTTGCAAAATGGAATTTGAGGAATAAAAGTTTTGCATAGACATATTCCCTTTTTGAAAGAATCTCAAAAGTAGACAACATAGCGTAAAATTAATTGCTCCACTCACTGGAAATAATATTATTTTGACAAATGAAAAATAACATCTTGGAGTTTTACATGGAAGTAAGTGAAATGATTGTGGTCCACAAAGGCTAGGATTCCCGATTAAAGACACAACAATCTTTCTGTTTGAAAGAATCCCTCTTTCTCGAAATTCCCCTATGACATAGTTAAAAGACAAATTCAAACTTTGAAACATTTTTAAGTTTTGGACATCACCAATCACCCGTCATGGAAAATTATTATTATTTCATTAGATGGGATGAATCCAACGAGCTTCCACGAAGTGTTCTTTTTAATGATAAAAGTTATGCCACCATCTCAAAGGTTATTTTTACTACTGAATCCATTATGAACCATTAATTATTTGAAATTAGTTTAATTAAATGAGGTTAAGGTTTTTAAAATTTATGTATTCAATGAATTTTGATAATTGAATCATTTCTGATCATTTCAATCATTCCATCGATTGCTTGTCCTTTTTCACAAGCAAAAATGTTCAGCAAATTTAAAACCTCAATATTTCTTATAAAAAAATCTCAAAATCTCAATATTTCTTATAAAAATGTCAATATCCCACCTAAATATTTCTTACAAAAATCCTCATAAGCTGAGAAAAAAAATATCAATATCTCACATAAATATTTCTTACAAAAATCCTCATAAACTGAGAAAAAAATATCAATATCACGAGAAGAAAAAAATCATATATATTTTAATTAATTATAAATGTTAGACCAACCTAGATCCATCTTAACTCCGAATCTATCAAGCGCCAAGAGGGATCAAATCTCTTGAGGTGCAAACCATCCTAGATCCATCTTAAATCTAGATCTATCAAGCGTCGAGAGGGATCAAATCTCTCGAGGTGAAAACCTTGTTATTGAGTGAAAAACTTGAGGAAATGTTTTCACCTCGAGAGATTTGATCCCTCTTGGCACTTGATAGATTTGAAGTTAAGATGGATCTAAGCTGGTTTCAGTCGTGTGCGGCCAAAGAAAATCTAACGAACATATGATTAATTTTATCAATAATATGTAAATTCATTTAATATTAATATAATCATTTTGAATATGTTAAATATGCCTAAGATTAATCTGTCATTTTAATTTAAAATTTTCTTAGTTGCCTTAGTTTATTGAGATGATAAATATTCTTAATAAATTTAATGAGGAAAAATGATAAAATAAAATTTTGATTGTAAAGTGATAATGTAATAGTGTTGAATGATAGAGAATGTGAATAATAAGAATATAGTCAATTACAAATAGTCTTCATTGTGTTTAATCTGAAACTATTTTCTTTTACTATCCATATTGTCACCCTTGTTACTTTTGTCATCTTTTCATATCGATTATATGAAAATGATAGGTTAAATCGTAAACCATTTAAATATTTAGCTCAAGCTATTGCCATAAACATCATATCTTGTCTCTCTTTCTCTCCAATATTAATAGGGTCAATTACTATAACACAGAAATTAATGTACATTCTCAATAACTTTTGTGCTTACTTTGAAATCAATGCACAATATTAATCCAATCACTTTAAAATTAATGTACCATCATACATCCAATTACATCAAATCAGAAATCAACATCTAAACCGAAATCAATGCATCTAATGCACCCAATCAAATAAGATTAGAAAACAACATTTACATTGAAAATAATGCATCTAATGTAAGAAATCAAACAAGATTAGAAATCAACATTTACACTCAAATCAATGCAGCTAGTGAAAGTACGAAAATAGGATTATAAAAAGATAAATCCTATACTGAAATCAATGCATCTAGTGCAAGTAAGGAAATAGGATTATAAACCAAAATCTACACTGAAATCAATGCATCTAGTGCAAGTAATAAAATAAGATTATAAACCAAAATCTACACTGAAATCAATGCATCTAGTGCAAGAAATCACCATCTACATTGAAATAAATGCATCTAGTGTAAGCAATCAAATAGGATTAGAAATCACCATTACACCGAAATCAATGCATTTAGTGCAAGCAATTAAATAGAATTAGAAGTCATCTACATTGAAATCAATGCATCTAGTGCAAACAATCAAATATCATTATAAATCGACATCTACACTAAAATCAATGCAACTAGTATAAGCAATCAAATAGGATTAGAAATCACCATCTACATTAAATCAATGCATCTAGTGCAAAAAATATTCTTCCCTCTCTCCCCCTTCATCTATATCTATATCTCCCTCCATCTCTCCTTCTTTGTCTCTCTATCTCAAACCCCTAAACACACACACTCTCTCACTCCATATCTATCAATCTCTCTATCCCTCCCTCCCACTCTCCATCTCTCTCTTCTTCCCTCTCTTCACTTTCCATCTATATCTCTATCTCCCTTTGTCTCTCTATATCACTCCCAAAACATACACTCTCTTTCTCCAATCTATCTATCTATCCCTCCTTCCTCCTCTCCCTCTCTCTCTCTCTCTCTCTCTCTCTCTCTCTCTCTCTCTTCCCCTTCTCTCCCTCTCCCTTGCCTCTATCTCTCTTCCCTCCTAATGTCCTCTCTCCCTCTCTCTATATCTTCCTTATCACTCCCTCTCTCTCTCTCCACCTTTCTCTCTCTATTTCTTTCTTCTTACCTCCCTCTCTCTCCCCTCCAAATCCATATCTAATTCCCTCCCTCTCTCGACTCTCTCACATCCTCTCTCTCTTCCTTCCTCTCTCTCCCTTTCTCTCCCACCTCTCTCTCTCTCTCTCTCCCTTTCTTTCCCGCCTCTCTCTCTCTCTCTCTCTTCACCCTCCAACTCTGTTACTATATCCTTGCCTCTGTCCTCTCTCCTTGTCTCCCCCATTCTCTCCATCTCTTTCTCTTTGTCTCCTTATCTCGCCCCCAAAGATACACACTCTCTCTCCGTCTCTCCCTTCTCACTCCCTCTCTCTCTCCACTTTTCACTCTCTACTACTCAAAAGCCAACTACTCAAAGTAAAAATTATATGTATTTTTAATTAATTATAAATGTTAGAGTATTCAAAACCAACTACTCAAATGTCATGTCAAATTTGAGAAGAACAAATTACATAACTTTTACAATTTAATCAATTATTTACCCTTAACAATTGATGGAGTGTCCACACAAAACCCACCTATCCAATGTATTTCTAGAAGGCCTTTCGACAATACACTCTTTAACTCAATAATAATAATTTTTCACTTCAAAATTGAATTAAAAGCAAAAATTAAAAATGAACTATTTTATTCTATTTTATTTTATTGCACAAAGTAAGTTATATTTAATTTTCCCATTTGTCTTAAAATTTTGAATATTTATTAGTTTTTTCAAACCAGTCAAAAAATTTAAATTCAAAGTTAACAATTTTCTTGAAACAATCAAATCTTCATAAAACAATAATTAAAATGGATAACCTATTTTTTTATGTGAAGGTATATCTAATTTATTTAACCTTTTTAAAAAGTGGATAACTTATTTTTTAGGTGAAGATATATGTAATTTATTTAACCTTTTTGAAATTCTAATGATTTGATTTTTTTCAAATGAGTCAAAAATTTTAAGAGCAATATTTCCATCAATTATCAACTACAATGTAAAATAATTATTTACAAATATCCTCTCAAAGTTGAGAAGAAAATTATGGACATTTCTATCAAAGTTGAGAAGAAAAATTATATGAATTTTATATTTTAATTAATTATTTTTGCTTTATGATAAAAGGAATGCCAACTAAGAATGCTAGACTTTTCAAAACCATTTGTCCAAAATTTATATGAATTCTATTTTTTACTTAATTATTTGTCCTTGATAATAGGAAGTGTAAGTTACAAAATCATTACTTAACTATTAAACTTAGTAAGGGCGAAAACTAAGAGATATATACTTGTCATATCATTAAATTAAAATAAATCTATAAATATGAGTTGTGGAAATTTTAAAGAAAATTATAACTTATAAATAAACTCGAATCTTAAAACATTATTAAATATCACTCATTTTATATTATTATGAAAAAATTATATAAATTATATAAAGTAAAAATTTAAGAAGAAAAAATTATATAAATTATATAAAGTAAATGAGGTTAAGGTTTTTAATAATTTAATCATTGCCGATCATTTCGATTGTTTGTCTTTTTCCACAAGTGAAAATGTTCAGCAAATTCAAAACCTCAATATTTCTTATAAAAAGTCTCAAAACCTCAATATTTTTTACAAAATATCAATATCCCACCTAAATATTTCTTACAAAAATCTTCATAAACTAAGAAAAAAATTATCAACACCATCGAGAAGAAAAAATTATATATTTTTTAATTAATATTTTTTTACAAAATATCAATATCCCACCTAAATATTTCTTACAAAAATCTTCATAAACTAAGAAAAAAATTATCAACGTCATCCAGAAAATAATAAATGTTTGGTTATTCAAAGCTAACTACTTAAAAATGTGGTCAAATTCAAAATAAAAAATTACATAAATTTTATTATTTAATTAATTATTCACCCTTAACAATTAAAGTATTCACACAAAAACCACTTATCCAATTATTATTATTTCATTTGATGGGATGAATCCAAGGAGTTTCCGCGAAGTGTTTTTTTTTAAACGATAAGTGTTTTCGCGCAAGTGTTTTTCCGCGAAGTGTTTTTCCGAATCAGTTATGAACCATTACCTATTCGAAATTTACGTATGCGATAATTTCGATAATTCAATTATTTCCAATCATTTCGATCATTCCATCAATTGTGAAAATGTTCAGCAAATTCTCAATATTTCTAATAAAAATATCCTAAATATTTCTTACAAAATTCTTCCTAAGTTAAGGAAAAGTTAGATCATTTAAAGTTACTACTCAAAAGTCCAGTCATGTCCAGTCATGTTTAAGAAGAAAAAATTATATAAATTTTACAATTTAATCAATTATTTGTCCTTAAATAAGTGATGAAGCTTCTACACAAAAACCACCCATCCAATATATTTCGAGAAGATTTTTTAACAATACACTTTTCAATTCAATAATAATAAATTTTCACTTCAAAAGTGAATTAAAAGGAAAAACTAAAAATGAACTATTTTATTTTATTGTATTTTATTTTATTGTACAAAATAAGTTATATTTAATTTGCTTATTCTTTTAAAATTTTGAATATTTATTATTTTTTTCAAACCAATCAAAAATTTTAAATTAACCATTTTCTTGAAACAATCAAATTTTGGTAAAACAATACTTAAAATGGATAACCTAACTTTTAGGTAAAGGTATATTTAATTTATTTAACCTTTTTAAAATGTAGATAACTTGTATTTTAGGTGAAGATATATGTAATTTATTTAACCTTTTTTAAATTCTAATGATTTGATTTTTTTCAAATGAGTCAAAAATTTTTAAAGCAATGTTTCCATCAATTGTCAACTACATTGTAAAATAATTATTTACAAATCTCCTCTTAAAGTTGAGAAGAAAATTATCAACATTTCTATCAAAGCTAAATTATATGAATTTTATATTTTAATTAATTATTTTTTCTTTATGATAAAAGGAATGCCAACCAAAAATGTTAGACTTTTCAAAACCATTTGCCCAAAATTTATATGAATTCTATTTTTTACTTAATTATTTGTCCATATATTTCTAGAAAGCCTTTCAACAACTTGCTAAATATTTATTTAATAATATTAGTCTTTTATTTGAAAAGTGAATCAAAAGTGGAAGCTCTTAATATATAAGAAGCTCTTAGTTAAAAATCACAAAACCTCAATATTTCTTACAAAATTCCTCATAAGTTGAGGAAAAAAATATCAACATCCCAAGAAGAAAGAATTATATATATTTTAATTACTTATAAATGTTACACTATTCAAAACCAACTACTCAAAAGTAAAAATTATATCTATTTTAATTAGTTATAAATGTTAGACTATTCAAAACCAATTAGTCAAAAGTCCTCAAATTTGAGAAGACCAAATTACATAAATTTTACAATTTAATCAATTATTTACCCTTAACAATTGATGGAGTGTCCACACAAAAACCACCTATCCAATGTATTTCTAGAAGGGCTTTTGACAATACACTGTTTAATTCAATAATAATAATTTTTCACTTCAAAAGTGAATTAAAAGCAGAAATTAAAAATGAAATATTTTATTTTATTTTATTTTATTGCATTGCATAAAGTAAGTTATAATTAATTAGCCTATTGTTTTAAATTTTGATTATTTATATTTTTTTAGACAAGTCAAAAAATTTAAATTCAAAATTAACCATTTTCTTGAAACAATCAAATCTTAATAAAACAATAATTAAAATGGATAACCTAATTTTTAGGTGAAGGTATATCTAATTTATTTAAACTTTTTTAAAAAGTGGATAACCTATTTTTTAGGTGATCATATATGTAATATATTTAATCTTTTTGAATATTCTAATGATTTTATTTTTTTTCAAATAAGTCAAAATTTTTAAAAGAAAATTTCCATCAATTATAACTAAGTTGTAAAATAATTGTTGAAAATCTTCTCTCAATGTTGACAAGATAATTATCAACATTTCTATCAAATATGACAAAAAAAATTATGTGGATTTTACTTTTTTAATTATTATTTTTCCTTTATGATAGAAGGAATTCCACTCAAAATGTTAGCCTTTCACAACCATTTGCCCAAAATTTATATGAATTCTACTTTTTAATTAATTATTTGTCCTTGATAATGGATAGAGTGCCATTGCAAAAATCACTTGCCAAATATATCTCTAAAAAGCCTTTCAACAACTTACTAATATTTATTTAATAATTTAGTCTTTTATTTGAAAGTGAATTAAAAGTGGAAGCCCTTAATTAAAAGTCTCAAAACCTCAATATTTCTTACAAAACTCCTCATAAAATGAGCGAAAAATTATCAACATCCCGTGAAGAAAAGATTATATATATTTTAATTAATTTTAAATGTTAGATCATTCTCAAAAAAGTAAAAATTATATTTATTTTAATTAATTATAAATATTAGACTATTCAAAACCAACTACTCAAATGTCTTGTCATTTTAATCATTTATTTACCCTTAACAATTGATAGAGTGTCCACATAAAAACTATCTATGCAATGTATTTCTAGAAGGTCTTTTGACAATACACTCTTTAATTCAATAATAATAAAATTTGACTTCAAAAGTGAATTAAAAGCAAAAATTAAAAATGAACTATTTTATTTTATTTTATTTTATGGCACAAAGTAACTTATATTTAATTCGCCTATTTGTTATAAAATGTTTATTATATTTATTTTATTCCATATATATATATATATATATATATAGATATATATAGATATATCTTATTCCCAAAATAAACATACCTATGTACCATAAGTCTGAGATACTTAGTAAAACCTCAAGTCTAAAA